>BPTQ01000009.1:93205692-93470563 GCA_019973895.1 Chrysanthemum seticuspe | reverse complement strand
TGTGTTGTGATGATGAGGGGGGGAGGGAAAGGTGAGAGGTGATGGGAGATGCCTGAGTTGCAGGGCTAGTGGTGAAGAAGAAAGGTGAATAGGGTGGGCGGCAAAGGTGTATTTGACTGGTGGTTGACCAGGGGTCCAAAATAGAGGAGGTCACAATGGTTTTGACAGGGGGCTCAATTGGTAATGGCAGGGGTCTAAAATGCAAAAGGGTCATGGTTAGGTTTATAAATAACAAGGACTAACTTTGCAATTTTTGATTCTTGAAGGGCCATTTCTGCCATTTTCCAAAGTTCACACAAGGGTCACTTTTGACAAGTTTCAATAGTGCAAGGACTATTTTTGACATTTTCAAATTTTTAAAGGACCATTTGTGATAATTTTCAAAGTTTAGGGACCTAAATTGTAATTTTGCAATTTTTTAAATTTCAAGGACCAAATTTGACAACTTAAGAATCCCTCGGGACTTGAAATGATATTTTTCTTTATTTTGTTTTACCAGGGACTGTTTTTGACAACTTTTGAAACTTGGGGGACTGAAACTGCCAATTATGCAAACTTGATACGTTTTTCACCAGATTTTGATATTTTTGCATTTAAAACACATAAAACACTTATTTGTGATATTTTTATCATTTTGATGCATTTCTGAGTGTTTTCAGATGTTTTTGCAGTTTAATTGATACAAAAATGATGAGTATTTAGATACTCATCAAAAATCATTCAAAATTTTTGATTCCTTAGCATTAAATTCTTGTTTAAGCACTTTAACATTATCTTGAAGTTCTTGCTTTTGCTTAACAGTTTTAGAAAGCTTTTCTTGTAAGGAATTTAACTCCTGTTTTAACACTTCTTCTCTAAAATTACGTTTTCTTATGATTGTACACATTTGGTCATCCATTTCCCGCTCACGGCTAGTTAACTCAAACTTAGCACGTTGTTCATAAATAGCAACTTGTTCTTTATAGGCATTCAGTTCAGAGACAACAGAATCATCAGGGGCACATGCAGTGTATTCATCATAAACATAGTCATCATTGACTACAGAAGATACATCACTTGGTACAATCTCACTTTCACTTTGTGTCACATATTGATCATATGAGACAATATTACTATTACCCTTATCATCAATATCTGATTCATAAGTTTCAAGAGATTGTACTTTGTTATTTATCTTTTGCTCATCAACTTCATCGTATAGTTTTAATACCTCTGAAATGATTGATTCTTTGGATGGACCAGCCTGTTGTGGTGATGAGACCTTTGGAGAGACCATAGGTGAAATGCTAGCCATGAAGATTGTCTGGGCAGTAGGTTCATCATCGACATCAGAGTCAAATGCATCACAGTCTGCAACTTGAAAGGCATTTTGATGATTGTGACCTATTTCCTGAATTGGCTGCTCATCCACATCAGCATCATATGTCTTAGCATTCCCTTCTGCAAGAAACAACAACTCCTCTTCATCCAAAGCTGCTCCATTATCCTGAGCTTGCACAAGCAACATCTTGTCTCTGAAGTATTCTGCATTATGTGGACGTTTTGGAGATGTACAGTTCCTTGCAATATGTCCCTCACCATCACAGTTGTAGCATTTGATTGGCTTTGCTTGCCCTTGATTTGCATTCCTTCCATGATTCTGATTTGCCACATACCCTCCACCAATTCCACCTCTTCCTTGTTCATACTGCCTTCCTTGAACTGGTTGCACCATAACCTTCCCATCTCTGACGGTAGCTTGATTCTGTGGATTGGATGCTGTTCTGAGGTTATTGTTGGTGTGTGGGAGGGAATTCAGATTTTGACTGACCATGAGAGATAGTTGATTGATGAGGTATTCCATGAATGTGTTTGAATCAGGAAGCTTGTATGATGGATCTGGAATGAGTTTGTAGTTACCATTTCCTGTTGGTATGACTTAAGAAGCTTTGGTGGTAATTCCAACATTGGTGTAGAAGGCTGTTGAATCATTTGACGAACTTGTTTCTCCCTGTTTAGATTTGAACTGTTCAAGAATCATTCGTTCAAACATAGCATGTCTCTCATTCTGAAGCAGGAAGTCATACATTTGCTCATAGTTGGTGTTCTTTAATCCTTTGGTTAGCTTCACAGAGGTGACAAATTTGTGCCATTCTGGATTCATGTTGTTCACAAACCTTGAGTTCAGCTAAATATTTGGCATGGTCATTTTGATGTTCCTCATGTCATTTACAAGCTTGTGGAATCTCACGTAATATTCATAGACACTTGCTTCTGGTTTCATCTTAAAGTGCTCAAATTCATCGTACAATTGTGATTCTCTGTCTTCCTTGGTTAGTTCAGAACCTGAGAGAAGCATCTTGACATTGTCCCAAACTGCCTTAGCTTTAGTGTTGTGATTGATCAGCTTGTAAATGTCCTTAGGTAAACCCTGAAGTATGATGTTAGAAGCCCTGATGTCTGCATCGTATCTCTTCTTCTCCTTATCAGTCAGTTCATCATACATTTTAGGTTTGTCCAGTCCTAATATCACCGAGCCATCAGCAGCAGTATCAAGTATGTCTCTGGTTGTCTCAACTTGATACGGTCCTTCATCAATTGACTTGAGAATGTTGACTCCATTTTCTTTTCCCAAATAGTACAACCTAATTCGTTGAGCCCATGAGTCATAGTCATTTTTGTCAAGCATAGGTGGACGAGTATCTGATCCAACTGCTTGAACGTCCTCAGCAACAGAAGAGATGATTGTAGGTATGTTGGTAGACATGATTACAGATTTCACGGGATTTTAAAACTCTATGATTAAACCGGGAAATAGATTCTTTCACGGGATTTTACTGAATCAAGAGAAAACCGTTTTAGAAACAAAATCAACCAAGTCGCTATAACCCTTGAAGACAAGTCGCTAAGACACCAAGTCGCTAAGTAGCAACTCGCTAAAGGCTCAAGTCGCTGTGAATCAAGTCGCTAGACACAAGTCGCTATGAACCAAGTCGCTAAACACAAGTCGCTAAAGCAGCAAATCGCTAAGCTGACAAGTCGCTAAAGAACAACTCCCTATTTAGACAACTCGCTAAAGAACAACTCGCTAAAGAACAAGTCGCTAAAACATCAAGTCGCTAAAGAGTAACTCGCTAGTAACAACAAAAGCAAGTCGTTAGAAATAATAAAGACAAGTCATTACGTCAACCAAGTAGCTAGCCGAAGTGGTGTCTCCACTACTTTGTACTGTTTGTCGTCTTGTCTCAATAGACAAGTCGCTAGGACTCAAATCGCTACCACTTCAACTACAAGTCGCTACCAAATAATGAAGCAAGTCGCAACGAAGAATATTTATCCGAGAACCAAGTCGCTAGGTAGAAAAACTTAAAAACAAACCTTTTCAATCCAAAATATGCCTAACCATAGTGATTCAGGCTTTCCAACTCAAAACCCAAGCACTTACAATGATTCTAAACACAAAAGTACACTCAAAATTCAAACTTTAACACAAGAAATGATCCAAATGATGCAAAAACCACTAAACTTTTTCAAACTCAAAAACCATATAAAACCACTAGAAATCCAAGAACATGCAAGAGAGATGATCAAACCATGGCTCTTGATACCATTTATAACATATTGGATTTCACAAACACATCAAACCATGATCAAAGTAGGCGTATACAATAGGTTTTTTAGAGAGAGAAAGAGTTAGAGGTTTGGGAACTTAGTGAGAGAAAGTGAAAGTATTATTATGAGCTCCAACCCTCTACCTTGGGAGGTAGAGGGTATTTATAGTCTTATATAAAACGCCACCTACGGGCTGTGGACCAGGCATACAGTGGGTAAAGACCCGTCTGTCCTCCATGGTGATACTTAACTAAATATTACTTAATGTTAAATAACTACGACTACGAGCTTTCTAACGATTACATATACTTGAGGTGACCGACACTTTAATAACTGGATTTACTAAATCCTAACATGTCTAATACTCAACCATATGTAAACTGGGCAACTAGTTTCATATATAGATATATATATATATATATATACACGTAATTTGTTTGACGTGGTTTCGTTTTTAATCTTAATAGTAGCAAATTGAAATATATGTAGCAATAAAAAGGGAGAAAATGAAAAGGCAAGTATGTGAAAGGTTGGTCATTTAATGCTACTTCTTGTGGAAGACAAAATGCATCATTATTCTCAATTGCCTTTGGTGGCTAGGGTGGCTGTCAACTCAAAGGACGCATCAGTTTTGTACACTGAGACAACACTAATTATATTATAACTTAAACTAAATCTTCTATTTAAAACACACACATAGCAATCAAAGGGGGGAAAAATAAAACATACAAAACAAAACAGAAAAAAGGATGACTACACCTATGCTATTCTGTGAAGAACTTGCTGGTGTTTCAGGATCTAGTTTTGTTAGAGATATGATGATTGTTCGTTTTCGAAGGGATGTGAGTGTTGTCATGGTAGATGAAGCAGAGTTGATGAAGAAGGCTCAAGAAATCAGGGCACGTGTGGCTGAAAGGGATTATGTTATTGGAGAGTTCAAGCTTTTATACCCATTTGATTCTTGTGTAGAAAGTATTTCAGAATTAACCAAGCTGCAAACTGAAGATCTGACAAAAGTCGCAACGATATTGGTCAATGTTATAAAGAAGCAGAAGCGAGCCCAAGAGCTTCTGTCATTCATAGAGAAGTTGAAAGGCATGGTGTACTGATTCGATTTATTTTGGTGTTTCTAAAATCTTTTTTTTTGTTTTCTTTTTTTTAATCATTCAGTAAGTAATGAATCTAAGCTTTATGGTGCTATTTTCATTTTGTTAGAACATACCTTTGTTTGATATATGTTGTACATTGTTGTCTTGGTATAGGCGTGTTGTTGTTACACAATGTTTAGCATCACATCAGCTTTGGTTTTAGAATACATCAATAGTCTTACGATATAAAACATACCGAACAAGTTGGTATAACATAAAGCTAAATTAATCGATAATCATTTCTTAATTTCTGTAATACGTTATGTTAAAATAGTTTGCTAGGAATTGGCATGTCAACTGGCATTAGTGAATAGATACAATCCAAGCAAACATATAATAAAAGACAATCATTAATATTATTTTTGCTAGATATCATCCAAGCAAATAAAGTAATAAAGTAGAAGTCTGAAAAACAGCATCGATTCTTTGTGTTTTGTTTTTATGCAAATAGTATTCAATGTGTAATGATGTTGTATACATATGGGCATTGTGTTTGTCATTATGCAAAAGATATAGCCTTGTTTTTTGCTATTTAAGAGAGGCTAAGTGGATATCTATTTGGTCATAACTTGTAATAAAGAAGTAAGCAAACACAATGTCTAGGCGGCCTAAGTGTGATCAGCTTAGAAGTGAAGCAAATTCGAATAACTGGTCTGATATGCTAGTGTTGTACTGTCGCCAAGCTGCATGCCAAGATCTTCGAATGTCACGCCAAATTAATGGGCTATGCGCTAGCTTGGTCAGTGTTACGCGTGAGAGGCTTACTTTTATTTAAGAGCTGGAAACAGTCGGGAATGTTTTTGCCCAGAAAACTGTTGAATATCTAAGAGAAGTACAGGCAAGAGATGAACAAAAGCTCATGCAAATGCGCATTCTGGCAGCTCAACTCGAACTAAACCATCGTAACAATGATTTGTTTATCCTGAAACTTAAGGGCTTAATGGGTTGGTAAGCGTGTGTACACATATCGTCGACTTTTATGGCGGTGACGATGTCTTGTTTATGTTGGTATTTGTATTTGTAGTCATGTATCTTGTGGTGACTTTTAGTTTGATTGCTGTTGTGAAATGTGGGTCTAGGCTTTGGCAAATGGTTGTAAAATATCTGATTAAATAAAAGTCATGGTTTCTGTTAAATATTTATATTATGGTCACCTTTTATTGTGCCTGCATCTCATGATCTATTCTGAAAGAATACCGCCTCCATTGTTTCAAGAATAAATCTGTTTTAGCGGCTGTCTTTGTGGACCTGTTTACATGGTTAATGCAAGTAAATTGCATTATTAAAATATGCATATGGGAATGTAACTTTTCAAAAAAACAAATATTGTTGGTCTATTAAATGCTATTTTATAACACATACATCTGTATTCTACATAAGGTTGATGTATTATAAAAAAGCATCTAATAGTCCACCAATATTGGTTCTTAATTTTTTTGTGGCTATTTTTTAATTTTTTTTAAAGCCACAGGGATACTTTAGGACAAAGTGAAAGACAGAATGAAAAAAAGTTATAAATGAATTTTTTTGAGGCTACTTAAGGACAAAGTTTATAAAGTAAACGACACAAAAAAACATCATGTTGTTGGTTTCCGACATGTCCTATAAAACATAAACCCTAATAACAATTAGAATGAACCACTAGACTTAAAGGGGTATAATGACCATACATATAAAACATTAACCCTAATAACAATTTCAATAACTTTGAATTAAATAAAAAAAATTTACTAATAGAATATAAAATATAAAGGTGCACAGTTATTAATATTCATGTATAAATATATGAACAAATAAGGTAACAAAGTACATACGTGAGAGTACAACAAACCTGGATTTGTTTCTAAAAAAAGACGAAAAGGACAACGATTTTTTTTTTTTGGATTCTTCGTTGAAAGTGACCTAGTGTATAAGAAGGAATGTGGTGATATTGATTGTTGGGACCATAAGGATAACTGATGTGTGGTTGGTACCATAAAAGGATAAGTAGGTGTGTGGGGTAAAAAAAGTTTAAGTGTTTGTCATTCTAGGTCCCTCATGTATCTTACGGCTGTCACACTAACGACTAAAAACTGCTAGTTAAAGTTAGGACCGCTAGTGCTGAAGACAATTTATCATATAAATGTGTTGTTACTACATGTTGTCTAAGGTTTCGGAATGAAGACTTAAAAATGTTATTACATGTTAGTACTGCTAGTGCTGAAGACCAAATAATATAAACATGTTGTTGTTACTACATGTTTTCTAAGGTTTTCCTGCTATAACAATGTTGGATGACCTTTTATGTGACTACTCACAAGGTAATTGAATAGTTTAGAAAGAGTGTGTGTTACTCTTCAATTAAATTCTCCAACCAACTATGTGGAAAACTAGAAGGGGGGTTGAATAGTTATACCAATTAAAACTTCCTTTTAAACTTATTTAGATTAACTTATGTCAATCTATTTGGGTGTGTGTGTTGGATGTTGATAAACAAGCATATAAAGATAAGTAATGAAAGGATAAGGGTAAGAAGCACAAAACCACAACACGAGTATTTATAGTGGTTCGGCTACAAGGACACCTTCCTTGCCCTACTCCACTCCTCGAGTCACCTACTCGAGAGTTCGTAAACACTACACCAATCTCCTTATGGCGGAGAAGCCTTCACAACGTCGCCTAACCTTTTTCCGGTACAAAGCTAAATACCGAGTTCTTTCACACCAAGGTGAACCACACCTAACACAACGTCGCCTACCCTTTATATGGTGCTAGGCTAACCACCGAGTTCTTTCACACCTTAGGTGAACTACACCTTCACAACGTCGCCTACCCTTTATTAGGTACTAGGCTAAGCACCTAGTTCCATTGCAATGGAGGAACTACTACCACACTACACCAACGACTAATCCCAAAGGAGATCTACTCCTTTACAACATCATCAAGGACATCAATATCCTTGGATCTAATGCTAGTCTATCTAGTACATCGAAACATACCATATCGAATGTACATCTAAGGCACCTTTCACTAATGCCTTTGACTAGATCTACAAGACACCTTTCAATAATGTCTTGTGTCTTTACTTCGAAGCACCTTTCACTAATGCTTCAAGTCTTGACTTCTAAGCACCTTTCACAAGTGCTTATCCTATAGACGATAGATACCCTTCACTAATATCTTCGTCTTGCCACTTGAGATATCTTTCACTAATGTCTTCAACACTACACTTCTTTGAAGAAAGAAACAGATCATCAACAAGAGGACTTCAATAGCCTTGATGATGAAGAAGCATGACAACTCATGGACTTGAGCTTGCTTGACTTCAAAGTTGGTGATCTTGCCTTTAAGAGGAACCTAGAAGATCACACAAAAACAAAACTACAAACATAGATCTCTTGGATCTAAGGTTAGTGAGATTTAACTCAGGGGGAGAAAGTATATTGGAAAGGGGTGAGAAATAATGAAGAAATGACTCACTATTTATAGAGGAAAAATCCTACTGTTTCCCCGGATCCCACAGATCCCTTCCACTTAGGATCCGGCTAGCACAAAGCCAGGGATCCGTGGAACGCTCCTCTTTGCCCATGGGTATTTTGGTTATGGGTCATGGGTCATGGGTTGAACCATGGATCTTTGGCTAGATACAATGTATCTTTAAGTGCAATGCACTTAGTCACTTGGGTATGGGTTGATCAATGGGTTATGGATATCATCCATGTATGATATAAGCATTATGTCATGCAATGGGTTATGGGTCAAGATCCATGGGTTATGGGCTTTGGGTTGTACCCAACCATATTCAATGTATTTGCCCAATGGGTTGTGATACTTAAGTTTCTACCCATTTATATTACCCAATATACTACATACTAGTTATGTGTATATTTTATTCAAATATGTAAACACTAGTTCTTGTACATATGTATTACTTAAATCATAAAATCACTTATACTTGTTTTAGTGTTTTATGTGAAAATGTGAATATGTTAGAAACTATTAGTTCAAACCATTTACGTATTTTATTTGTTTCGTTAATATGATTTTACGTTTGTTATCGACAAAACATTAGAAGATCGTAAAATATTAATAAACGTTTTTACGGCTTATTTGTATTAACAATCTCCCCCTTTTTGTTGATGACAAAACATAAAATTATTTTAAGGAAAAGCTAAAATTCGTAAAAGTTTGAATTTGTAGTTTTTACTTTCTTCTCCCCCTTTTTGTCGAAACAAAAAGTGTTTGAGAGAAAGCAACACATCGTTTTTAAGAAAAACATGTGAAAGGAAAACAAAATAGAGAGCAAATAACGGGAAAGGATCTCGTCGTTACTCCCCCTTGACGAGTCCATCCCTAAGTAAGGGCGTCAAGAAACTAATTCTAATATAGTTCATTTGCAACTAACTTATGCAAAAGATTACGTCTATGTGACGGGTGTGCTCCCCCTAGATGATTGCAATATTTGCAACGGGAAGTCATGATATTTAAATCAAAGATTGCAAGTAATTTTGCAACGTATTGTTTTGACACCAAGCTTCCCCTAGCTTTAGGATGTCAAATTATTTATGTGTTAATTGAATAACTGCAAAACAAGGGTTAGAAAACAAGTATAATTCACAATTTTCTGCAAATGTGATTTAAGTTAGTAGAGAAAAAAAAAACTTTCTGTCTTCACGGATCCCACGGTTCCCTCCTAGTAGGGATCCGTCTAGGCAATTCTGAGGGATCCGTCTGGCTGATGACTAAAATCAGAAAAGGTGATATAACAAGTAATGTTATCACATAAATGAGATATGAATACATATGCTCAGAAAAAAATAGCAAGTAGCATGTAATTCCATTTAATAAAACAAGAGTTATGATATACATGACTCTAAAAATAAGAAAACAGACAGTGCATGACTAGGAATTTCTAGACCAACTAACGCTTGATGCTAGGACACCACTAAAATTCTTCTAGCTCAAGTTTTGTTTAGGTTTGATCTCGTCGAAACGTTCGAGGAGATGATAGAACATGAAACGTTGGTCTTCTCGTACTTCATGTATCAAACTTTTGACATGTTGACAATGATAGCAATCTTTGTCATGGCTAGGTAGTGGTGGTGGATGAATGAAAAGGCTTGATGCGAAGGATCAAGTGAATCGGCTTGTGGAGCTTCAAACGATGAAGGGATTGGTGGAGGTGCATTTGAGAATGCCTCGACCAAGAATGATGGTGGTGGTAAGGAAGTGTCAACTTCCATATGGTCGGGTGGTTGACTTTGATGATTTCTCATAATCCAAATAGGATTATATGATGGAAACAGCGAAAAGGAAGCCGGAGCAAGTGTTGACTCAACACCTTGATTTTGAACCATTATTCCTCCTAATGAGGAGAATGTTGTCGGCAGAAGCGGATGAGACGGCCTAGGGGGCAAGTCCTCTAAGTTGTAAAGGTGTGGTGATGATAGTGGTGAAGTAAATGAAATATTTCTAGGAACCAATGGTGATGGTTTAGTGGAGATGATATTGTTTGGCCTAGGAGGTATGGTGGTGTTAGGCATAGGTAGTTTTGTGGGTACTATCCTTTTAGGAATTGGTTTGATTGGATGATGAAGGATTCTCTCATTTGTTGGTTTGACGGGAGATGATTCGGTTGAGGAGATTTCGTGTATAACACGAGCCTTTTTCATGGGTGGTTCTTTGGTGGATAAGTTACTACTTGGGGTTTTCCTCATGATGAAATGATTTCAAGAGCTGAAAGTTAGAGTGAGAATGATGACTATGGAGGTCCTAACAAGGTGGTTTAACTAAGAGATTTGGCAAGTGCATTTAAGCTTTAAGCCACTAGGATTCATTGGAATGTGATGATTGACATGCACAAGAGTCAACTTCAGAGGTTGGACTGATCTAGGAACTCATTTAAGATGAGATGGAGTGTTTGAGTTAGGAAGATAAGTTGAAATGATTGTTTTAGCAAGATTTGACCTATACTGTCATCCGGATCCCACGGTTCCTTTCTCAGAGGGATCCGTCTAGGCTAATCCTAGGGATCTGGCTATCAGCAGCTATGAAAGAGTGGAAATGATGTTTCTAAAATCTAAGACCTATAACATCTTGAGTATTTCAGTCTTCCTAAGTGTCTTAAATGAAGGGGTGCTTAAGTACTTGAAGGTGGTGAGTGATGTAGCTAATGATTATCTTTTATGGAAGGATTTGGAACTTTCATGAGTACCAATGAATGAGCAAGGATGACACTAAAGATGAGAGTGTCATTTGAAGCTAAATGATCCTAGAGATCAGGTTGTGACTTAGGATTGTGTTTTGAAAAATATCCTAATGGTTTTGAGATGGGAAAACTAGGATTTGATCAACTTTGATCAATTTTGAGGTGAGGTTGATTTATGATCAATTTTGTCATAATCGAAAGATTTCTAACCTAGATATGAGGGGTCAAATAAAAAAATGAAGTGTGAGTTTTGAGAGCGGAAGAGTGATGGATTAAAACAAAGTGATAGATCTATGAATATCTTAGAGTGTGATCTATGTGAGTTGGAATGAGTAGGAAAGATCAACCTATCTTGATAAGGACTTAATCTACCTTAAGACACTATATTTAGCTTAGTGTGAGGTGTTCTAAGGATGTGTTTGAGATACAATGCTTGCAATTGCATTTTCTGTTTGCCGGATCCCACGGTTCCCTAGGTGTAGGGATCCGTTTAGTACAACATTTGGGATCCGTCCATCTGCTAGACAGAACCTTTACTAAAGGTATGCAATGATCTTGACAATGCATTATATTCCAAGATTTGTTTAAAGGAGTTCTAAAACTAAGATATCAAATGTAAGATGTTTTATTTCATGAAAGAAATAGGATTACATTGATAAATCACGAGTAGAGTAGAATTGATGCTATTTTACTACTACTAGGTTCCTTGAGTGTCTTCGCTAGGAGGATCATTATGTGATTGATGGGTATTGGTGGAATCAAGAATGAAGAAAGTCTTCATGAGAGATATGTTTAGCGGTTCCATCATCTTGTTCACAAGTACGTACAACGGACTTTGAAATTAAGGATGGAAGTGCATAACGTTGTGATAGAGGCGTGTCAAGAACATTCCATAAGGGATGAGTTTATTCTTGGAGCCTTGAAGATTTGCAATTCGCCTTGCGAAGAAGTAGGCGAGATTGTATGGTTGTTGTGTTAGCAAACAGTACAACATGTGAGCACAACAAGCGGGAAGAATATCTCGATTTCCCCTAAGACTCCAAACATTTTCACGTAGAATGAGAGCAAGAGGCTTGTACTCTTCTCGGATATCCCGTGTATGGATAATGTTTGGATTGGAGTAATATGGTTGAGGTTTGCATATTATGCGATTTAAATCTTCCCGAGAGGGTATGTGTGAACAATATGGACTATTTTCTTCACGAAAGTTGAAGAGAGAATCAAGAGACCAATCTTCGGTGAAGGCACATTGTCCATGATTTGGAATCCGGAGGATGTGAGCAAAATGCCCAAGGGTTAGAGTAAACTTTTGGTTTTTGATATAAAACCAAAGAGATAGAGAGCGATCCTCATTACGAACGAGTTCGACTTGACGGAAGAATTCCATTATGAACCTTGGACATATCTTCTCGTTGATTTCAAGAAGACATTCTAGTCCTATTGCTCGAAAGGAGGTATTGATACCTTGTTCGAATTGTAGAGAGGTGTCTACAATACGTCCTTCATGGAAGTGACGGGTTTAAAAAGAGATGATGTTTATGATCAACCTATGATAATCTAATGTTTTTACTAGATTTTATTAACAATGGTATTTAACACTTTAACTTACTCAATGTTTTGACTTTCTAGTGGATTTTTAGTCTTGCATGAAAACTGTTTTCCAGTAATACGGATCCCACGGTTCCTTTACAAAAGGGATCCGGATAGTATATCCTCCGGGATCCGTGGATCTGTAGTAACAGAAACAGATTTGATAAAAGCATAGGTTTTACAGTTTTTATACCACGAAGTATGTTTTATCCTACATTTTCTTTTAGCATGCATACATGACCTCTAATGTATCACGAAAAAATATAAAATATATAAATCAAAAGAAATGATAAACACATAATAGTAACCTTGATAAACTAGATTAATAATATTGCATTTCAATACTAAGGATGATACAAAGGATTGGGTATATGACCCCAATATAGATTAACAACACAAAGTAAATGTCTCCGTATGTGAACTTCATCATAGGGAACACAAGTGCGATGAGTGCTAGGGCGATGAGCACGAGTGCGATGTAAACCATGTTGATGACGGATCTTATTGGTTTCGATTGAGATGGAATGAGGAAGAAGATGAAGTTTTTGAATGAGAGGAAATTTTTGAAATTGGAAGATTTGAAAATGTGAGGGTTTGATAAAGTGGTCGACGGTGGGAATTTTTATGGGGAAGGAGGAATTTTTGAAATTCGTGTTTTGTTTTATTGGATTAAAAGAAGCAAAACATAAGTTTTATATACCACGACTTTATATGAGAAATAAAACACGTATGTGAGAAAAAGGCTTCCTAATGAAGCTTCAAGTAAAACATGTAATTTGCACAAAAGATAATCATATAAATACCTAGCTAGGTATACTTAATTAACAAGCAAAGTAAAAAGAAAATCATACCTTTAGCACACTTAGGAATGTCTTTACAAATGACACAGCAAATGTCACTTAGACTATTCTTGCTCCTTTTCGTTTAAGATACCTTCTTAAGGAAGGTATTCTTGTTACCAAGCGACTCCTAAAGCTTGGTGGGTATGAGCTTTGACTAATCAACATGACAAGGAAGATTAGTGCAATTATATAAAAAAAAATAAGAAAAATGTTGTTATCAAATCAACATCCAAACATATAGTTTTAAAAGACACAGTGTTTGTTTTTATGAAAAAAACCTTCTTTGTAGTTTTCAATTAACCATGGATCGTATCAAGTTTTTAAAGTACAATATACTTCAAGAAACTTGGTAACGAAGCTCTGATGCCAATTGTGGAAAACTAGAAGGGGGGGGGGGGTTGAATAGTTTTACCAATTAAAACTTCCTTTTAACTTATTTAGATTAACTTATGTCAATCTATTTGGGTGTGTGTCTTGGATGTTGATAAACAAGCATATAAAGATAAGTAATGAAAGGATAAGGGTAAGAAGTACAAAACCACAACACGAGTATTTATAGTGGTTCGGCTATAAGGACACCTTCCTTGCCCTAATCCACTCCTCGAGTCACCTACTCGAGAGTTCGTAAACACTACACCAATCTCCTTATGGCGGAGAAGCCTTCACAACGTCGCTTAACCTTTTTTCGGTACAAAGCTAAATACCGAGTTCTTTCACACCAAGGTGAACCACACCTAACACAACGTCGCCTACCCTTTATACGGTGCTAGGCTAACCACCCAGTTCTTTCACACCTTAGGTAAACTACACATTCACAACGTCGCCTACCCTTTATTAGGTACTAGGCTAAGCACCTAGTTCCATTGCAATGGAGGAACTACTACCACACTACACCAACGACTAATCCCAAAGGAGATCTACTCCTTTACAACATCATCAAGGACATCAATATCCTTGGATCTAATGCTAGTCTATCTAGTACATCGAAACACACCATATCGAATGTACATCTAAGGCGCCTTTCACTAATGCCTTTGACTAGATCTACAAGACACCTTTCAATAATGTCTTGTGTCTTTACTTCGAAGAACCATTCACTAATGCTTCAAGTCTTGACTTCTAAGCACCTTTCACAAGTGCTTATCCTATAGACGATAGATACCCTTCACTAATATCTTCGTCTTGACACTTGAGACATCTTTCACTAATGTCTTCAACACTACACTTCTTTGAAGAAAGAAAGAGATCATCAACAAGAGGACTTCAATAGCCTTGATGATGAGGAAGCATGGCAACTCATGGACTTGAGCTTGCTTGACTTCAAAGGTGGTGATCTTGCCTTTAAGAGGAACCTAGAAGATCACACAAAAACAAAACTACATACATAGATCTCTTGGATCTAAGGTTAGTGAGATTTAACTCAGGGGGAGAAAGTGTATTGGAAAGGGGTGAGAAATAATGAAGAAATGGCTCACTATTTATAGAGGAAAAATCCTACTGTTTCCCCGGATCCCACGGATCTCTTCCACTTGGGATCCGACTAGCACAAAGCCAGGGATCCGTGGAACGCTCCTCTTTGCCCATGGGTATTTTGGTTATGGGTCATGGGTCATGGGTTGAACCATGGATCTTTGGCTAGATACAATGTATCTTTAAGTGCAATGCACTTAGTCACTTGGGTATGGGTTGATCCATGGGTTATGGATATCATCCATGTATGATATAAGCATTATGTCATGCAATGGGTTATGGGTCAAGATCCATAGGTTATGGGCTTTGGGTTGTACCCAACCATATTCAATGTATTTGCCCAATGGGTTGTGATACTTAAGTTTCTACCCATTTATATTACCCAATATACTACATACTAGTTATGTGTATATTTTATCCAAATATGTAAACACTAGTTCTTGTACATATGTATTACTTAAATCATAAAATCACTTATACTTGTTTTAGTGTTTTATGTGAAAATGTGAATATGTTAGAAACTATTAGTTCAAACCATTTACGTATTTTATTTATTTCGTTAATATGATTTTACGTTTGTTATCGACAAAACATTAGAAGATCGTAAAATATAAATAAACGTTTTTACGGCTTATTTGTATTAACAAACTAGTATGACACACCATTCAAGTATAATAAATGAAGAGAAAAAAATACAGATGGTTATGCTAGTAGACGTTCTTATATAAACCGTGAATGCTATTCTTTTCTTTATAACATCAAACCGGTTGAGAAAATGGTATGCATTAGGTGCAGGATGGAAAGAGAAAACAAGGTTGGATTGACCATTCATGCAAGGCGTCCACCGAATAGAGAAATCATGTAGTATTGTTGTCCAATGAATTTTTACGGAAGCGACCACAATACGATTTGTGGGGTTGCTGCATGTGGACTTGGTGGTGTACATGTTACCAGGGAAAAAACAACTGCAGTTCGTAGAGGTGACGGTGTGATGGGGCTACATGTTGCAGCATCTTCTATAGGCGGTGGTTCAGTGAGTATCAGAGGTAGAAGTGAGACTACAACAACACCTGATGAAATTCATGATTGTATGTGTACAGAACCCAGTGACATTAGTGATGATGAAAACCAACCACTTGCAAGTCGAATAACAAGTGAACCACCTAAAAATGACCGACCAATTGAACAAGCTGCAATTGATACACCTAGGGAATGACATGCTCGTCATTGAACAAGTGAGCCACCACCTATTCTCGTTATATTGTATTTTATAATATATGTAGACTAAATTGTATAATGTATTTGTTATGTTATGACAATGCACGCACCTATTTAGTTAGCAAATAATGGGTAAATCCAAACACTTGATAGACAAGATGCAAACTGTATAATCAACCTGCAAAACTGTAAAATACATTTTTTAGTTTTTTTTATTTTTATTTTTTTTTTAGGTCAAAGTGGGTAAATACAAACAAGGCTGGATAAAGCACTAAACCAGGAAGAGATAGTTACCATGAACGTGGCCAAAACATAGGTGAACACGTGTACACCCACCAAAAAATGCTGACTATTGAAAGGCAAAAAAAACTTATCTACAGACCCCCAACAAAATAACGTTGCCCTATAGGGTTGCTAGCCAAAACCATATTTGCCCCATCAAGGTTTCCATGATATACATCATAGTATAAAGCATTCATACTGTTAGGATTTAGAAAATCCAGGTATTAAAGTGTCGGTCACCTCAAGTATATGTATCCGTTAGAAAGCTCGTAGTCGTAGTTATTTACTGTTAAGTAGTATTTAGTTAAGTAACACCGTGGAAGACGGATGGGTCTTTACCCACTGTATGCCTGATCCACAGCCCGATAGGTGGCGATTTATGTAATGACTATAAATACTCTCTACCTTCCAAGGTAGAGAGTTGGAGCTCATAATAAGATTTTTCTTTCCCTCACTAAAGTTCCCTAAACCTCTAACTTTCTCTCTCTAAAACTCATCTTGTACGCCACCTTTGTTTATGGTTTGATGTGTTTGTGAAATCCAATATGTTACAAATGGTATCAAGAGCCATGGTTAGATCATCTCTTACACATCTTTGGATTTCTAGTGGTTTTTAGATGGTTTTTTGAGTTTGAAAAAGTTTAGTGGTTTTTGCATCATTTGGTTCACTTCTTGTGTTAAAGTTCGAATTTTAGGTGTACTTTTGTGTTTAGGATCATTGTATGTGCTTGGGTTTTGTTTTGGTAAGCTTGAATCACTGTGGTTGAGCTTGTTTTGGATTGAAAAGTGTGTTTTGGAAGTTTTTCATGTTAGCGACTTGGCTCTCGGCGTAACTTTCTTGTTAGCGACTTGCTTCAGAAAAAATTAGCGAGTTGTAGTGTTGCTTGGTGGCGATTTGGTCCTAGCGACTTGCCTTTAGAGACAAGCCGACAAACAGTACAGTTAGTGGATTCTCCACTACGGGTAGCGACTTGGTAAGGTAGCGACTTGCTTTCAATTTTGATAGCGATTTGTTCTTAAGTTTCTTAGCGATTTGGTGCTAGCGATTTTGGACCAGTAGCGAGTTGCTATTTAGCGACTTGATTTCTTAGCGACTTGGTGCATAGCGACTTGCTGTCAAAATTCATAGCGATTTGGAACTTAGCGACTTGTCTTAGCAACTTGGTTTTTAGCGACTTGATTCAAGGATTCTTAGCGACTTGGTTGACTTTTGTTTGTAATACGGTTTTCTCTTGATTGAGTAAAATCCCGTGAAAGAATCTATTTCCCGGTTTAATCATTTAGTTATAAAATCCCGTGTAATCTTTAAACATGTCTACCAACGTACCTACTATCATCTCCACTGTTGCCGAGGACGTTTAAGCAGCTGGCTCAGATACTCGTCCAACCATGCTTAACAGAACTGACTACGACTCTTGGGCTCAAAGAATCAGATTGTACTGTCTTGGAAAGGAAAATGGGGTCAACATTCTCAAATCAATTGATGAAGGACCCTCAACATGTGCATCATGTATTTTGAAATCGTTTTGGCACACGGAGGCAAGAGGAAGGATTCACTTCTTTGATTACCATTTTCTAAAAGATATCCACATCACTTTCCTGATCAAAATTAGTATTTTTCATACTTTGTTAAGGATAATTTTGGAAAGGATGTGGTTTTCAAAAAGTTGCTCCCCCTCAATATGTGCATAGAAATTTGAAAGTGTTTTGCACATATTAGGGAAAACCTGCACATTGAAACAAATCAATCACGTTTCAATCCTTTTTGGTTTGAAATAGATGCTCCCCCTCAACATGCGCATGGAAAATTTGAAATCGTTTGGCACATGTAGGGAGGAGAGTTTGTAGATCACTATAAAACCATTTATCGAATTATCAGTTTAAATCCAATTTAAATCACAAATTCTCCCCCGATCACAATTTTCAAATCATTTGAGATTTATGATCTCTGTAGATTTAAATTGATTTTGAAAGCTTTTTGAGGAGAATTGTGACTTGCTTATGAAAACATTTAACCGATAAGGATCACAGCTGAGACTTTAAACTCCAAATACATGCTTGAGTATCTTTTGAAAACATGACATAAACCTTGGTCTGAACCAGTTATATGACAAATAACCTTTTGATTTAAATGAAATCATTCTCCCCCTCAATCAATGACATAAGTTGTTGATTGAGAGATAGAGATTTTGACCGATGTCAAGCCCAGATGATTTTCAAAAATTGAGACCGAGTTATTTTTATTAGTTTTCAATTAGATAGCAAATATTTTCCAGAAGAATGTTTAGAAGGAAAAATACTTGTGAAGGAAACATTTGTCGTTTTAGTGACAAACATTTGTTTTTAGAATCAGAGCATGAGATGTGAAAAATAAGATAAAGCAGTGCTCTGTTCTTTCTTTAAAAACGGGTTATTGACAGAAATGACTATAAGCCTTTGTTTCAGAAATGAGTTATTTTTTTTTTATTTTTTTTTATAAATAAATTATGTACATTCGAAGAACATCTTAAAACCCGTGACATTCTTTGAATGTCAACACAAAGTCCGTAGATGATATCGAATAAGGAAAATATGACAAAATAACAATATTTTTTGGGATTTTCCAAGATTTTATAATATTTATGGATTTTGAAATTTTTATATTTTTCTATTTGCTTTTTGTTGGTTTTGTAATTTTGTATTTTGCTTTTTGAATAACTATTTACAAGTGATGGATGAAGAAAACCTTTTACTCCTCTTCTTCCTCTTGAAGACGTTTAAGTGTTTCCGGTTGTAGACTTTTTAGACCAAGTCGTGGGAGGATAAACTCAAAACGCTCTCTAGGAAGAGCTTTGGTGAAGATTTATGCTAACTGGTATTCAGTCCTCACAAAATAAAGTTCCACCACACCGTTTCCACTTGCTCCCTGATGAAATGATGTCGAATGTCGATGTGCTTTGCTCTTGAGTATTGTACGTTGTTGCATGAGAGAGCAATGGCACTTTTGTTATCACAATACAGAGGGATTTTGTTGAAGTCAAAGCCATAGTCAGATAGTTTGGATCTCATCCATAGGATTTGAGCACAACAAGATGACATGGCTATGTATTCAGCCTCTGTAGAGGATATAGAAGTACTCATTTGTTTCTTAGAAGACCAGCTCACAAGCTTATCACCCAAAAACTGAGCACCTCCAGACGTACTTCGACGTGTATCTTGACATCCTGCTTGACCAGCATCTGCATAGGCTGTTAGTGACATACCAGTGTCCTTCGGGGTACCAAAGTCCCATATTAATAGTTTCTTGGAGATACCGAAAGACCCGTTTAACCGCTTCAAGGTGATTTTTAGTAGGCTTAGCCTGGTATCTAGCACACATGCATACAGCGAACAGAATGTCTGGTCTGCTGGCAGTAAGGTACATCAGGGATCCAATCATACTACGATATTTTGTTTGATCTACCATGATCCCTGAGTGGTCCTCATCCAGTTTGGTACGTTATACCATGGGAGTGTCAACGGTGTCACAACTATCAAATCCAAATTTCTTTAAACTTTCATTTGCATATTTAGATTGATTTATAAAAATGCCTCCGGGACTTTGTGAAATTTGTAATCCCAAGAAAAATGACATTTGTCCCATCATTGACATTTGAAATTTGGAACCCATCTCCTTAGAAAAACGGTCACATTCATTGGGGTCAGTCGAGGCAAAATTAATATCATCAACATAGATTTGAACGTGAATTAAATGTTTGCCTGACTTTCTGGTGAACAATGTCGGATCAACTGCTCCTTTGCTGAATCCAGTAGATAGAAGAAATTTTGATAGCGTATCATACCATGCCCTTGGAGCTTGCTTCAAACCGTAAAGAGCCTTCTTCAAGCGATAGACATGAGTAGGATGCTCTGGATTCGCAAAACCTTCAGGTTGGCTGATGTATATGACTTCTTTAAGATCTCCGTTAAGAAAAGCCGTCTTTACATCCATCTGATAGACTACCATGTTCTTATTTGCAGCATTAGCCAAGAAGATTTTGATTTCTCGATACGAGAAATTGGAGCAAATGATTCTTCAAAGTCAATACCCTCCTCTTGACGGTATCCTTTTGCAACCAATCGAGCCTTGTTCTTTAATACATCACCATGCTCATCAAGTTTTACTTTGAAGATCCACTTTAGAGCAATGATCATAGCACAGTCAGGAGCAGGTACTAATTCCCATACATCTAGTCGATCAAACTCATGAATTTCTTCTTGCATGGCATTGAACCAGCTGTCTTCCTTCATGGCAGTTTTAACGTCTTTAGGTTTGACCTTAGATAGTATGGAATTAAAGAAGCACCATAAGGCATCAGTTGCAAGTTGTTTACGAGTGGATACTGGACGAGAGAGGTTTCCAATGATGTTGTCCAATGGATGATCATGTGTCCATTCTCTAAGGTGTTCATGTGGTTGTTGTTGAGGAACTGAAGTAGCAGAGTCGTTTTCTCTTGATGAAGATGGATCTGATGATGGTTCAGGAGCAAATATGTTCTCAAAGGGGGCATCTTCAGGAATAGCAAAGGGATTATCTCCATCATAGGTTCCAGACACAATTCCATGATGTACACTCGATGATTGATGATTTGTTGATGAGACAGAGTGATCAGCAGCAGGAGCTTCTTGACTTAATGACATGGAAACCGAAGGGTTAACTTCATTGACAGGGATAGGAGCAGCCTCTGTTGATGGAATTGACAGATCATTAGCAATTGGTTCATAGTGTTCATCAAACATTGGATCAAACAATTTATTCAAATCATCTTCTGAAGGAGGTACATAAGGAGGTGCTGGTGAGAGATTTTGTACAAGAGAAGAGCTAATGGGACTACTCGATGAAGGTTGTGATACGGGTCCAGAACTTGATTGTCCTGGAGCCATTTGCCCGGACAGCTCATCGAACGTGACGTGAATAGTTTCCATGATATCTCGAGTTCTTTTGTTGTAGATTCGGTAACCCTTCTTGTTTGATGCATAACCTACAAAAACTCTAATGTCCGCCTTAGCTCTTAATTTACCTAAATCTTGACCGTCATTCGTTGGATAGCACAACGCACCAAACACACGAAGGTAGGAGAGATCAGGTTTTCGTTTATGGACAAGTTCGTATGGAGTTTTTCCATGAGATGTGTGTATGAGGGAACGATTTTGGGTGTAGCAATCAGTGGCAATGGCTTCAGCCCAGAGAAACATTGGAACCTTTGAATAAATTAGCATTGTTCTTGCGGCTTCCACAAGAGTTCGATTTCGTCCTTCAACTACACCATTCTATTGAGGAGTTCATGGAACACTTCTTTGATGACTGATTCCAACACTTTCATAAAATTGACTTAAGTCTTTGTTAACGAACTCTGTGCCATTGTCTGTTCGAACAATTCTAACTGTATTGTTAAGTCGAACCTGAAGCTTCTTGATAAGTTTGATGATGACATCAGGAGTTTCATCCTTTGTCCTCAAAAACTTTACCCAAGTAAATCGAGAGTAGTCATCAACAACGACTAAAATATATTTCTTCCCATTAATCGTTTGCACTCTCATTGGTCCGTACAAATCCATATGAAGGGTATGCAGAACTTCCATTACTGAGTTTGTGGGTTTGGGTTTGTGGGCATATTTCTTGCTTTTTCCCAATTGGCATGCTGAAAAAAGATGATCTTTTTCATACTTTAATCTGGGTAAGCCTCTTACGAGATCCTTTCTAGAAAGATTATTAATGGTGCCGAAGTTCAAGTGATTGAGACGACGATGCCATAACCATGATTTTGTTTTCGATGCCTTTGACAACAAGCAGATTGGAGAAGACTTCATCATGTCTTCGATAGAGATGGTGTAAAGATTTGAACCACGAGTTCCTCTTAACAATTCCACACCATCAAGTTCTCTAACGAAACAAGTATGTTTTTTAAAACCCACTTCTAGATCAGAATCACATAATTGACCAACAGAGAACAAGTTATGACCAAGACCTTCAACATAATATACCCTGGATATTACACTTTTACAAACAACATAGTCTCCATAACCCATAATTGCACCAAAATGGTCATTCCCGAATCTAATAGTCCCGATGAATTTACTCACGAAGTTCATGAGCCGCGAGCGATCTCCAGTCATATGCTTGGAACAGCCTGAGTCCAGGTACCACAGAATGATTTGAACGATCTGCAGTTGAACACAGACAAGAATGGATAACTGGATAATTGGGATCCCCATGCAAGAATTGGTTCCATTTGGTTAGTAACAGTGATTGGAACACCCACATCGAAAGTGGAAACAATGGAATCATCAGGGATAGATGCAGTGCTAGTGTCCGTATTTGACCTATTCAAAGTATGTTCACTTCTTAAAGGAATAGTTTTACCAATACGCATCCATTTTCTAATGGGCATTGACTTAGAAAATTTAGGGCACAACTCATTAAGATTAAACTTGCGGCCAGTAGGTATCCACTGATAACCTATGTTACTAAATTTCCTTGTGGGTTTCCAATGTTTTCTAACTTTCTTTCTCCATTGCTTTCTACCCTTCTTAACATGTTTTTTGGCATTAACAATCTTAACAGGGCATTTAACAACATTAATCAAATCATTCACACCACATTCATGATTAGTAACAGAAACCAAGCAATCATCATTACATGTTTTGCCAAAAGTAGCAGAATTCGAATTAATTACAGTACGCTTATAGCTAATTCTAGAATCAACACGATTCGTTTTATTCAACTCAAACTTAGAGTTCCTAGGGTGGTCTTCTACTCTCTTCCAATGTACATTCTTAGCTTACGAGGTCCTATCTTGCTTTGTATTGCCTGGAGGCTTTGACCAGCTTTCTTTAATGTCACTGATTACTCCTGTAGAGGGAATTATGGGAACATTAGTTGGTTGGGCTACCTTTTGCATTCCTGAACTAGAAGTGCAGGGATCTGAACTACTTGAAGGCACATTAAAATTCACTTTCTTAATGCTGGGCATAGAATGGTTTGTATACTTATTACTAGGCATGGAACAAGGCATCACAACTTTATCTTTCGCACCTAAGGATTTAGGACATGTTGCTATTAAAAATTCTAACATCTCCTGAGATCGTTTGGCTTGAATGCAAGCAAACCTAATTTCATTATCAAGTGGCTTATTTATGAAGTCCTCTTCTACAATCTCACGGAGACATTCAAGACTATCCTTAAGGCGAGCAAGATAATTATGAAATACAAGTTCGTTATTCCTAAGATGAGGAGGAATGTATTTAACAGTCACAGTATATTTAGAGTCAGCAGATGACTTTGATGCAACATTCTCATTAAAGACAAGTGGCATTTTCCCTTTTTCCTGACTCTTCAGATTCTCAATTTCCTTTTGTAAAGACGTTATTTTTTCGTTGTTCTTGTCATGAGTGACTTTCATTGAATCATATAACTCTTTAAAGTGTTGTTTAACTTTTTCATTTTCTTCTAGAAAACTCTCATTTTCCTTTTGTAAAACATTAACCAAGTTTTGAAGATGAAAAGTTTGAGAACACTGAGAATCTAAAGGAGGAGGCATTTGGGAGCCAGTCATGTTGTTCTTTTCACCCTTTAATTGTGAAATTTGGGCTTTCAACTTTCCAATCGTGTTACAATGAGCTTGAATCTGTTCGTCACGTTTGTTTATTTCAAAAAGTGCATCAAACTCTGGAACATTTGAGGATGTCTTGATGTTTGAGGTTTTGACATTTTCCTTGAGATGTT
Organism: Chrysanthemum seticuspe; assembly: GCA_019973895.1. Lineage (NCBI taxonomy): Eukaryota > Viridiplantae > Streptophyta > Magnoliopsida > Asterales > Asteraceae > Chrysanthemum > Chrysanthemum seticuspe. The sequence continues at coordinate 93,446,491 of BPTQ01000009.1, read as the reverse complement.
GATATTTTAGTTGCAAATCAAAATGTTCAACTTCTAGCTTAGAAAAGTGTTTTACCAAATTATTGTGATCATCCTGATCAATTTTTTCATTTAGTTATGAGTTTTGTTTTCAAGCTCAATGACACGATCATGGGAAACTTTCAAAGCAACAGATAATTCATGAAATTGGGAAGCAGTAATAGAATGCTTAGTAACAATATAAAACACATCTTGAGCCACACAACTTACTACTAAGTTCTCATTTAGGATATGCAAATTCTTCCTTTCAATTTCATTATATTTGAGTTCCCGTTCATAATCATTGACTTCAACAATCATTGCATCAAATTCCTTTTCCATTTCTTTAATATCCGAATTTATCCCCTTTTGAAGACTTTCAAATTGACCTTTTAATTGTTTAAAGAAAGGCATGACCTCAGTTAAATAGCATTATTTAGTTTGCTCAAAACCCCTTTCCCCTTCAGTTATCCCTGTAGGTGTGATTCTCTTCTTACATGTCTTCTCAAATTCAACGAATAGTTGATAAACAACATATAGGCTGATTAAGGTTTTGCTATTAGTGGCAATAGTTCTAGGAACTAAATGCATTGGTGTATTTGGAGGATACACAGTAGCTGCAGGCACTTTCCTAAGGGGAGTATTTGTTTCAACAAGTACGTTTGCTTTTTTCTTATCCATGTCTTTCTTCCAAAAAATTTGTTCTGTGGTTAATTGAGTTTGAGGCTTAAACCTGTTCAGGGAGACCTAATTTTCTTTTGTGTAATCATGGGGTTTGATCGTTATGTTACTCTTTTTACACTTAGGATCTTCTAGTTTCTTATCCATTTTCTCCCTAGAGGCATCTTCTAATTTTCTACCTCTTCTGTGCTTCCAATACATGAAGGTGTTTGCCTAGGCTTAATGATCTCATTACCATCATATACAATCTTATGGAAAGCTTTAGCTCTTTTGCAATATTCGGGATTTGGTTCCTTTACAAGGGGAATACTGTGCTTATCGCTTAAGACTCTATGCTTAGTGATCATGTGAGCAGTCTGAATGGTATTCCCTTGTATGTACACCTTATATTCAAGCTTGTTTTTAAAATTTTTTAGATTGGAAAAATCATTCAAAATTTTTGATTCCTTAGCATTAAATTCTTGTTTAAGCACTTTAACATTATCTTGAAGTTCTTGCTTTTGCTTAACAGTTTTAGAAAGCTTTTCTTGTAAGGAATTTAACTCTTGTTTTAACACTTCTTCTCTAAAATTACGTTTTCTAATGATTGTACGCATTTGGTCATCCATTTCCCGCTCACGGCTAGTTAACTCAAACTTAGCACGTTGTTCATAAATAGCAACTTGTTCTTGATAGGCATTCAGTTTAGAGATAACAGAATCATTAGGGGCACATGCAGTGTATTCATCATAAACATAGTCATCATTGACTGCAGAAGATACATCACTTGGTACAATCTCACTTTCACTTTGTGTCACATATTGATTATATGAGACAATATTACTATTACCCTTATCATCAATATTTGATTCATAAGTTTCAAGAGATTGTACTTTGTTATTTATCTTTTGCTCATCAACTTCATCGTATAGTTTTAATACCTCTGAAATGATTGATTCTTTGGATGGACCAGCCTGTTGTGGTGATGAGACCTTTGGAGAGACCATAGGTGAAATGCTAGCCATGAAGATTGTCTGGGCAGTAGGTTCATCATCGACATCAGAGTCAAATGCATCACAGTCTGCAACTTGAAAGGCATTTTGATGATTGTGACCTATTTCCTGAATTGGCTGCTCATCCACATCAGCATCATATGTCTTAGCATTCCCTTCTGCAAGAAACAACAACTCCTCTTCATCCAAAGCTGCTCCATTATCCTGAGCTTGCACAAGCAACATCTTTTCTCTGAAGTATTCTGCATTCTGTGGACGTTTTGGAGATGTACAGTTCCTTTCAATATGTCCCTCACCACCACAGTTGTAGCATTTGATTGGCTTTGCTTGCCCTTGATTTGCATTCCTTCCACGATTCTGATTTGCCACATACCCTCCACCAATTCCACCTCTTCCTTGTTCATACTGCCTTCCTTGAACTGGTTGCACCATAACCTTCCCATCTATGACGGTAGCTTGATTATGTGGATTGGATGCTGTTCTGAGGTTATTGTTGGTGTGTGGGAGGGAATTCAGATTTTGACTGACCATGAGAGATAGTTGATTGATGAGGTTTTCCATGAATGTGTTTGAATCAGGAAGCTTGTATGATGGATCTGGAATGAGTTTGTAGTTACCATTTCCTATTCGTATGACTTAAGAAGCTTTGGTGGTAATTCCAACATTGGTGTAGAAGGTTGTTGAATCATTTGACGAACTTGTTTCTCCCTGTTTAGATTTGAACTGTTCAAGAATCATTCGTTCAAACATAGCATGTCTCTCATTCTGAAGCAGGAAGGCATACAGTTGCTCATAGTTGGTGTTCTTTAATCCTTTGGTTAGCTTCACAGAGGTGACAAATTTGTGCCATTCTGGATTCATGTTGTTCATAAACTTTGAGTTCAGATAAATATTTGGCATGGTCATTTTGATGTTCCTCATGTCATTTACAAGCTTGTGGAATCTCACGTAATATTCATAGACACTTTCTTCTGGTTTCATCTTAAAGTGTTCAAATTCATCATATAGTTGTGATTCTCTGTCTTCCTTGGTTAGTTCAGAACCCGAGAGAAGCATCTTGACATTGTCCCAAACTGCCTTAGCTTTAGTGTTGTGATTGATCAGCTTGTAAATGTCCTTAGGTAAACCCTGAAGTATGATGTTAGAAGCCCTGATGTCTGCATCGTATCTCTTCTTCTCCTTATCAGTCAGTTCATCATACATTTTAGGTTTGTCCAGTCCTAATATCACCGAGCCATCAGCAGCAGTATCAAGTATGTCTCTGGTTGTCTCAACTTGATACGGTCCTTCATCAATTGACTTGAGAATGTTGACTCCATTTTCTTTTCCCAAACAGTACAACCTAATTCGTTGAGCCCTGAGTCATAGTCAGTTCTGTCAAGCATAGGTGGACGAGTATCTGATCCAGCTGCTTGAACGTCCTCAGCAACAGAAGAGATGATTGTAGGTATGTTGGTAGACATGATTACAGATTTCACGAGATTTTAAAACTCTATGATTAAACCGAGAAATAGATTCTTTCACGGGATTTTACTGAATCAAGAGAAAACCGTTTTAGAAACAAAATCAACCAAGTCGCTATAACCCTTGAAGACAAGTCGCTAAGACACCAAGTCTCTAAGTAGCAACTCGCTAAAGGCTCAAGTCGCTGTGAATCAAGTCGCTAGACACAAGTCACTATGAACCAAGTCGCTAAACACAAGTCGCTAAAGCAGCAAATCGCTAAGCTGACAAGTCGCTAAAGAACAACTCGCTAAGTACACAACTCGCTAAAGAACAACTCGCTAAAGAACAAGTCGCTAAAACATCAAGTCGCTAAAGAGTAACTCGCTAGTAACAACAAAAGCAAGTCGCTAGAAATAATAAAGACAAGTCGTTACGTCAACCAAGTCGCTAGCGGAAGTGGTTTCTCCACTACTTTGTACTGTTTGTCGTCTTGTCTCAATAGACAAGTCGCTAGGACTCAAATCGCTACCACTTCAACTACAAGTCGCTACCAAATAATGAAGCAAGTCGCTACGAAGAATATTTATCCGAGAACCAAGTCGCTAGGTAGAAAAACTTAAAAACAAACCTTTTCAATCCAAAACAAGCCTAACCACAGTGATTCAGGCTTTCCAACTCAAAACCCAAGCACTTACAATGATTCTAAACACAAAAGTACACTCAAAATTCAAACTTTAACACAAGAAATGATCCAAATGATGCAAAAACCACTAAACGTTTTCAAACTAAAAAACCATATAAAACCACTAGAAATCCAAGAACATGCAAGAGAGATGATCAAACCATGGCTCTTGATACCATTTGTAACATATTGGATTTTACAAACACATCAAACCATGATCAAAGTAGGCGTATACAATAGGCTTTTTAGAGAGAGAAATAGTTAGAGGTTTGGGAACTTAGTGAGAGAAAGTGAAAGTATTATTATGAGCTCCAACCCTCTACCTTGGGGGGTAGAGGGTATTTATAGTCTTTCATAAAACGCCACCTACGGGCTGTGGATCAGGCATACAGTGGGTAAAGACCCGTCTGTCCTCCACGGTGATACTTAACTAAATACTATTTAACGTTAAATAACTACGACTACGAGCTTTCTAACGATTACATATACTTGAGGTAACCGACACTTTAATAACTGGATTTACTAAATCCTAACATGTCTAATACTCAACCATATGTAAACTGGGAAACTAGTTACAAAACTTGGCAAATGTATTTGGTGCATTGGGCAACACTTGCATATGTAAACTGGGCAACCATTGTTGTTATTTGGTCAATTCCTTTTGTACTTCAGGCAACCCCTCCCATGGCGAAACGTTTGCTGGTAATCTGGGCAACTAGTATATGTAATTGGGCAATTTCTTTTCAACCTCAGGCCACCGTCTAATTTGCAATGTGGCCAACTAAATGCCATAATTGGTCAATACGTCTTGTACACATTGGTCAAACAAACATACAATATACCTAACGAACTATTTTTTAATGTGTAAACGTTTGGAAAAAATTTATGCCATGTTCCCTCTTATTGTATTCTTATGCCCAAAAAAATCAAACCTGCAAAGTGCTAGAAAAAAAAAGACATAAAAAAAAAGTTACATATTGCAAGTAAGCATAGAATATGAATAAGTGTCCATAAAAAAATTAAGGTAAATCCGGCAATTCTTACGTTTCCAGTTTTATCTTATTTTATTTTAATATTTTATTTATTTATTTTTTTTCCTCCTGGTTTCATATATATATACACGTAATTTGTTTGACGTGGTTTCGTTTTTAATCTTAATAGTAGCAAACTGAAATATATGTAACAATAAAAAGGGAGAAAATGAAAAGGCAAGTATGTGAAAGGTTGGTCATTTAATGCTACTTCTTGTGGAAGACAAAATGCATCATTATTCTCAATTGCCTTTGGTGGCTAGGGTGGCTGTCAACTCAAAGGACGCATCAGTTTTGTACACTGAGACAACACTAATTATATTATAACTTAAACTAAATCTTCTATTTAAAACACACACATAGCAATCAAAGGGGGAAAAAATAAAACATACAAAACAAAACAGAAAAAAGGATGACTACACCTATGCCATTCTGTGAAGAACTTGCTGGTGTTGCAGGATCTAGTTTTGTTAGAGATATGATGATTGTTCGTTTTCGAAGGGATGTGAGTGTTGTCATGGTAGATGAAGCAGAGTTGATGAAGAAGGCTCAAGAGATCAAGGCACGTGTGGCTGAAAGGGATTATGTTATTAGAGAGTTGGAGCTTTTATACCCATTTGATTCTTGTGTAGAAAGTATTTCAGAATTAACCAAGCTGCAAACTGAAGATTTGACAGAAGCCGCAACGATATTGGTCAATGTTATGAAGAAGCAGAAGCGAGCCCAAGAGCTTCTGTCATTCATAGAGAAGTTGAAAGGCATGGTGTACTGATTCAATTTATTTTGGTGTTTCTGAAATCTTTTTTTTTGTTTTCTTTTTTTAATCATTTAGTAAGTAATGAATCTAAGCTTTATGGTGCTATTTTCATTTTGTTAGAACATACCTTTGTTTGATATATGTTGTACATTGTTGTCTTGGTATAGGCGTGTTGTTGTTACGCAGTGTTTAGCATCACATCAGCTTTGGTTTTAGAATACATCAATAGTCTTACGATATAAAACATACCGAACAAGTTGGTATAACATAAAGCTAAATTAATCGATAATCATTTCTTAATTTCTGTAATACGTTATGTTAAAATAGTTTGCTAGGAATTGGCATGTCAACTGGCATTAGTGAATAGATACAATCCAAGCAAACATATAATAAAAGACAATCATTAATATTATTTTTGCTAGATATCATCCAAGCAAATAAAGTAATAAAGTAGAAGTCTGAAAAACAGCATCGATTCTTTGTGTTTTGTTTTTATGCAAATAGTATTCAATGTGTAATGATGTTGTATACATATGGGCATTGTGTTTGTCATTATGCAAAAGATATAGCCTTGTTTTTTGCTATTTAAGAGAGGCTAAGTGGATATCTATTTGGTCATAACTTGTAATAAAGAAGTAAGCAAACACAATGTCTAGGCGGCCTAAGTGTGATCAGCTTAGAAGTGAAGCAAATTCGAATAACTGGTCTGATATGCTAGTGTTGTACTGTCGCCAAGCTGCATGCCAAGATCTTCGAATGTCACGCCAAATTAATGGGCTATGCGCTAGCTTGGTCAGTGTTACGCGTGAGAGGCTTACTTTTATTTAAGAGCTGGAAACAGTCGGGATTGTTTTTGCCCAGAAAACTGTTGAATATCTAAGAGAAGTACAGGCAAGAGATGAACAAAAGCTCATGCAAATGCGCATTCTGGCAGCTCAACTCGAACTAAACTATCGTAACAATGATTTGTTTATCCTGAAACTTAAGGGCTTAATGGGTTGGTAAACGTGTGTACACATATCATCGACTTTTATGGCGGTGACGATGTCTTGTTTATGTTGGTATTTGTATTTGTAGTCACGTATCTTGTGGTAACTTTTAGTTTGATTGCTGTTGTGAAATGTGGGTCTAGGCTTTGGCAAATGGTTGTAAAATATCTGATTAAATAAAAGCCATGGTTTCTGTTAAATATTTATATTATGGTCACCTTTTATTGTGCCTGCATCTCATGATCTATTCTGAAAGAATACCGCCTCTATTGTTTCAAGAATAAATCGGTTTTAGCGGCTGTCTTTGTGGACCTGTTTACCTGGTTAATGCAAGTAAATTGCATTATTAAAATATGCATATGGGAATGTAACTTTTCAAAAAAACAAATATTGTTGGTCTATTAAATGCTATTTTATAACACATACATATGTATTCTACATAAGGTTGATGTATTATAAAAAAGTATCTAATAGTTCACCAATATTGGTTCTTAATTTTTTTGTGGCTGTTTTTTATTTTTTTTTAAAAGCCACATGGATACTTTAGGACAAAGTGAAAGACAGAATGAAAAAAAGTTATAAATGAATTTTTTTGAGGCTACTTAAGGACAAAGTTTATGAAGTAAACGACACAAAAAAACATCATGTTGTTGGTTTCCGACATGTCCTATAAAACATAAACCCTAATAACAATTAGAATGAACCACCAGACTTAAAGGGGTATAATGACCATACATATAAAACATTAACCCTAATAACAATTTCAATAACTTTGAATTAAATAAAAAAATTTACTAATAGAATATAAAATATAAAGGTGCACAGTTATTAATATTCATGTATAAATATATGAACAAATAAGGTAACAAAGTACATACGTGAGAGTACAACAAACCTGGATTTGTTTATAAAAAAAGACGAAAAGGACAACAATTTTTTTTTTGGATTCTTCGCTGAAAGTGACCTAGTGTATAAGAAGGAATGTGGTGATGTTGATTGTTGGGACCATAAGGATAACTGATGTGTGGTTGGTACCATAAAAGGATAAGTAGGTATGTGGGGTAAAAAAAGTTTAAGTGCTTGTCATTCTAGGTCCCTCATGTATCTTACGGCTGTCACACTAACGACTAAAAACTGCTAGTTAAAGTTAGGACCGCTAGTGCTGAAGACAATTTATCATATAAACGTGTTGTTACTACATGTTGTCTAAGGTTTCGGAATGAAGACTTAAAAATGTTATTACATGTTAGTACTGCTAGTGCTGAAGACCAAATAATATAAACATGTTGTTGTTACTACATGTTTTCTAAGGTTTTCCTGCTATAACAATGTTGGCTGACCTTTTATGTGACTACTCACAAGGTAATTGAATAGTTTAGAAAGAGTGTGTGTTACTCTTCAATTAAATTCTCCAACCAACTAGTATGACACACCATTCAAGTATAATAAATGAAGAGAAAAAATACAGATGGTTATGCTAGTAGACGTTCTTATATAAACCGTGAATGCTATTCTTTTCTTTATAACATCAAACCGGTTGAGAAAATGGTATGCATTAGGTGCAGGATGGAAAGAGAAAACAAGGTTGGATTGACCATTCATGCAAGGCGTCCACCGAATAGAGAAATCATGTAGTATTGTTGTCCAATGAATTTTTACGGAAGCGACCACAATACGATTTGTGGGGTTGCTGCATGTGGACTTGGTGGTGTACATGTTACCAGGGAAAAAACAACTGCAGTTCGTAGAGGTGACGGTGTGATGGGGCTACATGTTGCAGCATCTTCTATAGGCGGTGGTTCAGTGAGTATCAGAGGTAGAAGTGAGACTACAACAACACTTGATGAAATTCATGATTGTATGTGTACAGAACCCAGTGACATTAGTGATGATGAAAACCAACCACTTGCAAGTCGAATAACAAGTGAACCACCTAAAAATGACCGACCAATTGAACAAGCTGCAATTGATACACCTAGGGAATGACATGCTCGTCATTGAACAAGTGAGCCACCACCTATTCTCGTTATATTGTATTTTATAATATATGTAGACTAAATTGTATAATGTATTTGTTATGTTATGACAATGCACGCACCTATTTAGTTAGCAAATAATGGGTAAATCCAAACACTTGATAGACAAGATGCAAACTGTATAATCAACCTGCAAAACTGTAAAATACATTTTTTAGTTTTTTTTATTTTTATTTTTTTCAGGTCAAAGTGGGTAAATACAAACAAGGCTGGATAAAGCACTAAACCAGGAAGAGATAGTTACCATGAACGTGGCCAAAACGTAGGTGAACACGTGTACACCCACCAAAAAATGCTGACTATTGAAAGGCAAAAAAAAAAACTTATCTACAGACCCCCAACAAAATAACGTTGCTTTATAGGGTTGCTAGCCAAAACCATATTTGCCCCATCAAGGTTTCCATGATATACATCATAGTATAAAGCATTCATACTGTTAGGATTTAGAAAATCCAGGTATTAAAGTGTCGGTCACCTCAAGTATATGTATCCGTTAGAAAGCTCGTAGTCGTAGTTATTTACTGTTAAGTAGTATTTAGTTAAGTAACACCGTGAAGGACGGACGGGTCTTTACCCACTGTATGCCTGATCCACAGCCTGATAGGTGGCGATTTATGTAATGACTATAAATACTCTCTACCTTCCAAGGTAGAGAGTTGAAGCTCATAATAAGATTTTTCTTTCTCTCACTAAAGTTCCCTAAACCTCTAACTTTCTCTCTCTAAAACTCATCTTGTACGCCACCTTTGTTTATGGTTTGATGTGTTTGTGAAATCCAATATGTTACAAATGGTATCAAGAGCCATGGTTAGATCATCTCTTACACATCTTTGGATTTCTAGTGGTTTTTAGATGGTTTTTTGAGTTTGAAAAAGTTTAGTGGTTTTTGCATCATTTGGTTCACTTCTTGTGTTAAAGTTCGAATTTTGGGTGTACTTTTGTGTTTAGGATCATTGTATGTGCTTGGGTTTTGTTTTGGTAAGCTTGAATCACTGTGGTTGAGCTTGTTTTGGAATGAAAAGTGTGTTTTGGAAGTTTTTCATGTTAGCGACTTGGCTCTCGGTGTAACTTTCTTGTTAGCGACTTGCTTCAGAAAAAAATAGGGAGTTGTAGTGTTGCTTGGTGGCGATTTGGTCCTAGCGACTTGCCTTTAGAGACAAGCCGACAAACAGTACAGTTAGTGGATTCTCCACTGCGGGTAGCGACTTGGTAAGGTAGCGACTTGCTTTCAATTTTGATAGCGATTTGTTCTTAAGTTTCTCAGCGATTTGGTGCTAGCGATTTGGACCAGTAGCGAGTTGCTATTTAGCGACTTGATTTCTTAGCGACTTGGTGCATAGCGACTTGCTGTCAAAATTCATAGCGATTTGGAACTTAGCGACTTGTCTTAGCAACTTGGTTTTTAGCGACTTGATTCAAGGATTCTTAGCGACTTGGTTGACTTTTGTTTGTAATACGATTTTCTCTTGATTTAGTAAAATCCCGTGAAAGAATCTATTTCCCGGTTTAATCATTGAGTTATAAAATCCCGTGTAATCTTTAAACATGTCTACCAACGTACCTACTATCATCTCCACTGTTGCCGAGGACGTTCAAGCAGCTGGCTCAGATACTCGTCCACCCATGCTTGACAGAACTGACTACGACTCTTGGGCTCAAAGAATCAGATTGTACTGTCTTGGAAAGGAAAATGGGGTCAACATTCTCAAATCGATTGATGAAGGACCTTATCAGATTGAGACTACAAGAGACTTAATTGATACAGCTGCAGATGGAACAATGATCTATGGAATAGACAGACCAAAGACATATGATGAGCTCGATGATAAGGAGAAAAAGAGATTCGATGCTGATATCAGGGCTTCTAACATCATACTTCAAGGTCTTCCAAAAAGATATCTACAAGCTGATCAATCACAACACCGAAGCCAAGGCAGTGTGGGATAATGTCAAGATGCTTCTCTCAGGTTCTGAATTAACCATGGAAGACAGAGAATCACAACTCTATGATGAATTTGAACACTTCAGGATGAAACCAGATGTGAGTGTCTATGAGTATTACGTGAGATTCCACAAGCTTGTTAATGATATGAGGAACATCAGAATGACTATGCCAAACATTCAGCTGAACTCAAAGTTTATGAACAACATGAATCCTGAATGGCACAAGTTTGTCACCTCTGTGAAGCTAACCAAAGGATTAAAGAATACAAACTATGAGCAACTCTATGCCTTCCTTCTTCAGAATGAGAGACATGCTATGTTTGAAAAAAGGATTCTTAATCAGTTCAAAACCAACCAGGGAGAGATAAGCTCATCAAATGATTCAACTGCCTTCTACTCAAACATTGGAATTACCACCAAAGCATCTCAAGTTATACCCATGGGTAATGGTAATCACAAACTCATTCCTGATCCAATGTTCAAACAAGCTGATGTTGATGCACACGTGGGAAACTTCATTAATCAACTGGCTCTCATGATCAGTCAAAACATGAACTTTCTCCCACACACCAACAACAACCTCAGAAAAGCATCTAATCCACACAATCAGGCCACTGTCAGAGATGGGAAGGTTATGGTACAACCTGGTCAAGAAAGGCAGTATGAACAAGGAAGAGGTAGAGTTGATAGAGGATATGTGGCAAATTAGAATAGGGGAAGGAATGGAAATCAAGGACAAGTAAAGCCGATCAAGTGTTACAACTGTGGTGGTGAGGGACATATTGCAAGGAACTGCACATCTCCAAAACGCCCTCAGAATGCAGAGTACTTCAGGGATAAGATGTTGCTTGTGCAAGCTCAGGATAATGGTGCAGCTTTGGATGAAGAGGAATTGTTGTTTCTTGCTGAGGGAAATGCCAAGACATATGATGCAGATGTGGATGAGCAGCCAATTCAGGAGATAGGCCACAATCATCAGAATGCCTTTCAAGTCGCTGATTGTGATGCATACGACTCTGACGTTGATGATGAACCTACTGCACAAACAGTTTTCATGGCTAGCATTTCTCCAATGGTCCCTTCTAAAGTCTCTTCATCACCACAAGCTGGTCCATCCAAAGACAAAATCATTTCTGAGGTATTAAAACTATACGATGATGCTGATGTGCAAAAGATGCATGACAAAGTACAATCAACTGAAACTATTGAGTCAGATATTGAAAATATGGGTAATATCAATGTTGTCCCATATGATCAATATGTGAAACAAAGTGAAAGTGAGATTGTAGCAAGTGATGCATCTTCTGCAGTGAATGATGACTATGTTTTTGATGAATACACTGCATGTGCCCCTGATGATTCTGTTATCTCTGAACTTAATGCCTATAAAGAACGAGTTGCCATTTATGAACAACGTGCTAAGTTTGAGTTGACCACCCGTGAGCAAGAAATGGATGACCAAATGCGTACAACTATTAGAAAAAGTAAGTTTAGAAAAGAAGTATTAAAACAAGAGTTAAACTCCTTACAAGAAAAGCTTTCTAAAACTGCTAAGCAAAAACTAGAACTTCAAGAAAATGTTAAAATGCTTAAGCAAGAATTCAGTGCTAAGGAATCAAAACTTTTGAATGATTTTTCTAATCTAAAAACCTTGAAAAACAAGCTTGAAAATAAGTTGTACGTACAAGGAAATACCATTCAGACTGCTCACTTAATCACTAAGCACAGAATTTTGAGTGATAAGCATAATACTCCCCTTGTTGAGGAACCAAATCCAGAGGTTGTTAAAAAGGCTAGAGCTGCCCATAATGTAATCTATGATGGCAATGAGATTCTTAAACCTAGACAGAAACCTAGTTGCATTGAGTGCATTGAGGAAGATAGAAAATTAGATGATGCATCTAGGGAGAAAATGAATAAGAAGCTAGAAGATCCTGAATGTAAAAAGAATAACATAATGATCAAACCCCATAATTACAAGAAGGAAAACTGGATCTCCCTAAACAAATTTAAGCCTCAAACCTTGTTAACACCTGAACAAGTTTTCTGGAAAAAGGACTTAGATAAGCAAAAAGCTGAAAATCTTGTTGAAACAAACCCTCCCCTTAGGAAAATGCCTGCAGCGACTGTGTATCCTCCTAATACACCAATGCATTTAGTTCCTAGAACTATTGCCACTAAGAGCAAGACCTTAATCAGTCAATATGTTATTTTTCAACTATTTATCGATTTTGAGAAAACTTGTAAGAAAAGGATCACACCCACTGGGATTACTGAAGGGGAAAGGGGTTTTGAGCAAACAAAAGAATGCTACTTAACTGAGGTCATTCCTTTCTTTAAACAACTAAAAGATCAATTTGAGAGTCTTAAAAAGGGGATAGATACAGATATTAAAGGAATGGAAAAGGAATTTGATGCCATGATTGTTGAGGTTAGTGACTATGAGCGAGCATTAAAATATAATGAAATTGACAGGAAGAACTTGCATACCTTAAATGAGAATCTGATCTCCGATTGTATTTCTCAAGATGTGTTCTATATTGCCACTAATTGTTCTATTACTGCTTCTCAATTTCATGAATTATCTGTTGCTTTGAAAGTCTCCCATGATCGTGTCATTGAGCTTGAAATCAAAAACGCTAAACTAAGTGAGAAAATTGAACAGGATGATCACGATAATTTGGTAAAACATTTTTCTAAACTAGAAGTTGAACATTTTGATTTACAACTAAAGTATCAACATCTCAAAGAAAATGTTAAAACCTCAAACATCAAGATTTCCTCAGATGTTCCAGAGTTTGATGCAGTTTTTGAAATAAACAATCGTGATGTACAAATTCAAGCTCACTGTAACACGATCAGAAAACTGAAAGCCCAAATTTCTCAATTAAAGGGTGAAATGAACAATGTAACTGGCTCCCAAATGCCTCCTCCATTAGATTCTCGGAATTCTCAAAACTTTCATCTTTAAAACTTGGTTAATGCTCTACAAAAGGAAAATGAGAGTTTTCTAGAAGAAAATGAAAAGGTTAAACGTCATTTCAATGAGTTATTTGAGTCAATAAAAGTCACTCGTAACAAAAATAATGAACAAATAACTTCGTTGCAAAAGGAAATTGAGAATCTGAAGAGTCAGGTAAAAGGGAAAATGCCATTGACCAATGGGGAGAATGGTGCATCAAAGGTGCATGGTTGTAATAATTATGCTTTGTCTGTGAAATATGTTCCTCCTCATCTTAGGAATAACAAACTTGCTATTCAAACATATTTCTCACACCTTAAGGACAACCTAGAATGTCTCCGTGAGATTGTAGAAGAGGATAAGTTAGAGAAACCACTTGATAACGCAATTAGCCATGCATGCTTATATTCCAAACGATCTCAAGAACTTCTAGAATGCCTAATTACAATATGCCCTAAATCCTTAGGTGAGCAAGTCAATCCCATGATACCTTGTTCTATGCCTAGTGCCAAGCATACAACTCATTCAATGCCCAATGTTACGAATGTGAAATCTAATATACCTTCAAGTAGTTCAGATCCCAGCACATCTAAACAGGAAATGCAAAAAGTAGCAAAACCAACTAATGTTCCCATTCCCTCTACATGAGTAATCAGTGACATTAAAGCGAGCAGGTCAAAGTCTCAAGGCAATACAAGGAATGATAGGACCTTGCAAGCTAAGAATGTGCATTGGAAAAGAGTAGAAGATCACCCTAGGAACACTATGTTTGAGTTGAATAAAACGAATCGTGTTGATTCTAGTATTAGCTATAAGCGTACTGTAATTAATTCGAATTCTGCTACAACGTGCAAAACATGTAATGAATGCTTGATTTCTGGTACTAATCATGAATGTGTTGTGAATGGGTTGTCTAATGCTATAAATGGCCCAGTTAAAATTATTAATGCAAAAAATCATGCTAAGAAGGCTAAAAGGCAAAGACGTAAGAAAGCTAGAAAACAGTGGAAACCCACAGGAAGAACATTTAGAAAGATAGGTTATCAATGGATACCTCTTGGCTATAAGGTTAATCAGACAATGCCCACTAGAAAATGGATGCCTACTGGTAGAACTATTCCCTTAAGAAGTGAACACAGTTTGAATAGGTCAAATACGGATACTAGCACTGCATCTATTTCTGATGATTCCATTGCTTCTATTTCTGATGTGGGTGTTCCAATCACTGTTACTAACCAAATGGAACCCATTCTTTCATGGGGATCCCAATTATCCAGTTATCCATTCTTGTCTGTGTTCAACTACAGATCGTTCAAATCGTTCTATGGTACATGGACTCAGGCTGTTCCAAGCATATGACTGGAGACCGGTCGCGGCTCATGAACTTCGTGAGTAAATTCATCGGGACTGTTAGATTCAGGAACGACCATTTTGGAGCAATTATGGGTTATGGTGATTATGTAGTCGGGAAAAGTGTAATCTCCAGGGTATATTATGCGGAAGGTCTTGGTCATAATTTGTTCTCTGTTGGTCAATTCTGTGATTCCGATCTAGAGGTGGCCTTTAGAAAACATACTTGCTTCGTTAGAGAACTTGATTGTGTGGAATTATTAAGAGGTACTCGTGGTTCTAACCTATACACCATCTCTATCGAAGACATGATGAAGTCTTCTCCAATCTGCTTGCTGTCAAAGGCTTCTAAAACAAAGTCATGGTTATGGCATCGTTGTCTCAATCACTTGAACTTCGACACCATTAATAACCTTTCCAGAAAGGATCTTGTCAGAGGATTACCCAGATTAAAATATGAAAAAGATCATCTTTGTTCAGCTTGCCAATTGGGAAAAAGCATGAAATATGCCCACAAACCAAAACCCACAAACTCGGTAATGGAAGTTCTTCATACCCTTCATATGGATCTGTGCGGACCAATGAGAGTGCAAACAATAAATGGGAAGAAATACATTCTAGTAGTGGTTGATGACTACTCCCGATTCACTTGGGTTAAGTTTTTGAGGACAAAGGATGAAACTCCAGATGTCATCATTAAACTCATTAAACAACTTCAGATCTGACTCAACAAAATGGTTTGAATCGTCTGAACTGACAATGGAACTGAGTTTGTTAATAAAGTACTCAATGAATTTTATGAAAGTGTTGGAATCAGTCCTCAAAGAAGTGTTCCACGAACTCCTCAACAGAACGGTGTAGTTGAAAGACGAAATCGAACTCTTGTGGAAGCCGCAAGAACAATGTTGATTTACTCAAAGGTTCCAATGTTTCTATGGGCTGAAGCTATTGCCACTGCATGTTACACTCAAAATCGATCCCTTATCCACACATCTCATGAAAAGACTCCTTATGAACTTGTCCTCAATCGAAAACCTGATCTATCATACCTTCGAGTGTTTGGTGCATTATGTTACCCAACTAATGATGGTCAAGATTTAGGTAAACCGAAAGCTAAAGCGGACATTGGAGTATTTGTAGGATATGCACTAAACAGAAAAGGATATCGAATCTACAACAAGAGAACCCAAAATATTATGGAAACAATTCACGTTACGTTTGATGAGCTGACCGGTCAAATGGCTCCAGGACAATCCAGTTCTGAACCCGCACCTCAAGATAGTCCCATTGGTTCAACCCTTGGACCAAACTCCTCTCCAACAACTCCATATGTACCTCCATCTGAAGATGATTTGAAGAAATTGTTTGATCCTATGTTTGATGAACAATTTGAGCCAAGTTCCATTGATATGTCAATTCCATCAACTGAGGCTGCTTCTATCCCTGTCAATGAAGTCAATCCTTCAGTTTCTATGACATTAAGCCAGGAAGCACCTGCTGTTGATCAATCTGTTTCATCAACAAACCTTCAATCATCGAATGTACATCATGGAATTGCTTCTGATTCACAGGATGAAGTTAATCCCTTTGCTACTCCCGAAGATGCTCCATTTGAAAATATATTTGCTTCTGAATCACCATCTGAACCATCTTCATCAGGAGACATCGACTCTGCTACTTCAGTTCCACAACAACAACCACATGAACACCTTAGAAAATGGACACATGATCACCCATTGGATAACATCATTGGAAACCCCTCTCGTCCAGTATCCACTCGTAAACAACTTGCTACTGATGCCTTATGGTGCTTCTTCAATTCCGTACTCTCTAAGATCGAACCTAAAGATGCTAAAACTGCGATGAATGAAGACAGCTGGTTCAATGCCTTGCAAGAAGAAATTCATGAGTTTGATCGATTAGATGTATGGGAATTAGTACCTGCTCTAGACTGTGCTATGATCATTGCTCTAAAGTGGATCTTCAAAGTGAAGCTTGATGAGCATGGTGATGTGTTGAAAAATAAGGCTAGGTTAGTGGCTAAAGGTTATCGTCAAGAAGAAGGTATTGACTTTGAGGAATCTTTTGCTCCAGTTGCTCGTATCGAGGCTATCAGAATCTTCTTGGCTAATGCTGCTAGCAAGAACATGGTTGTCTATCAGATGGATGTGAAAACAGCCTTTCTTAATGGAGATCTGAAAGAAGTGGTCTATGTCAGCCAGCCAGAGGGTCTTGTGAATCCAGAGCATCCTACTCATGTTTATCGCTTGAAAAAGGCCCTTTATGGTTTGAAGCAAGCTCCTAGAGCATGGTATGATACACTATCAAAGTTTCTTCTATCTACTGGATTTAGCAAAGGAGCAGTTGATCCTGCATTGTTCACCAGAAAGTCAGGCAAACATTTAATTCACGTTCAAATTTATGTTGATGATATCATCTTTGCCTCGACTGACCCCAATGAGTGTGACCATTTTTCAAATGAAATGGGTTCTAAATTTCAAATGTCAATGATGGGACAAATGTCATTTTTCTTGGGTCTACAAATTTCACAAAGTCCTGGAGGCATTTTTATAAATCAATCTAAATATGCAAATGAGATTTTAAAGAAATTTGGATTTGATTCTAGTGACCCTGTTGACACTCCCATGATTGAACGTACTAAACTAGATGAGGATCACTCAGGGATCATGGTAGACCAAACGAAATATCGTAGTATGATTGGATCCCTGATGTACCTCATAGCTAGTAGACCAGACATCTTGTTCGCTGTTTGCATGTGTGCTAGATACCAGGCTAAGCCTACTAAAAAGCACCTTGAAGCGGTTAAACGGGTCTTTCGGTATCTCCAAGGAACCATCAATATAGGACTTTGGTACCCGAAGGACACCGGTATGTCACTAACAGCCTATGCAGATGCTGATCATGCAGGATGTCAAGATACTTGTCGAAGTACGTCTGGAGGTGCTCAGTTTTTTGGTGACAAGCTTGTGAGCTGGTCTTCAAAGAAGTAAATGAGTACTTCTATTTCCTCTACAGAGGCTGAATACATAGCCATGTCATCTTGTTGTGCTCAAATCCTATGGATGAGATCCCAATTATCTGACTATGGCTTTGAATTCAACAAAATCCCTCTGTACTGTGATAATAAAAGTGCTATTGCTCTCTCATGCAACAACGTTCAACACTCAAGAGCAAAGCACATCGACATTCGACATCATTTCATCCGGGAGCAAGTGGAAAACGGTGTGGTGGAACTTTATTTTGTGAAGTCAGAATACCAGTTAGCAGACATCTTCACCAAAGCTCTTCCTAGAGAACGTTTTGAGTTTATACTTCCACGACTTGGTCTTAAGAGCCTACAACAGGAAACACTCAAACGTCTTCAAGAGGAAGAAGAGGAGTAAAAGGTTTTTCTTCATCTATCTCTTGTAAATATTTTTTCTAAAAACAAAATACAAAATTATAAAACCTTCAAAAATCAAATAGAAAAATATAAAACTTTCAAAATCCATAAAAATTTGAAAAATTCGAAAAATCTTCAAAAAATATTGTCATTTTGTCATGTTTTTCTTGATTCGATAAATATCTACGGTCTTGATGCTGTGATTCAAAGAATGACACGGGACTTTAGATGTTGTTCGAATTTTCTTAAAAAAAAATGGGAGAAAGAGAAAAAAATGGTTTATTGTCATTTCAGGCAGTAACCCGCTTTTCAACGAAAGAACAGAGCCATACTTTATCTTGCTTTTTCAAATCTCATGCTCTGATTCTATAAACAATCGCTTTCAATCTGATGAAAACTAATTTCTTTGAAAAATAACTCGTACTCTATTTTTGTAAATCATCTGGACTTAACTTCTATTAAAATATCTATCTCTCAATCAACAACTTATGTCATTGATTGAGGGGGAGAATGATTTCAATTAAATCAAAAGGTTATTTGTCATACAATTGTTTTCAAAAGATAATCATGCATGTTTAATCTATGGAGTTTAAAGTCTCAAAATCCGATCCTTATCAGTTAAAACTTTTTTCATAATCAGGTCACAATTCTCCTTAAAAGCTTTCAAAATCAATTTAAATCTACATAGATCACAAATCTCAAATGATTTGATAATTGTGATCGGGGGAGAATTTGTGATTTAAATTGGATTCAAACTGATAATTCGATAAATGGGTTCATAAGTGTTTAGCAAGTTTTCCTCCCCACATGTGACAAACGATTTCAAATTTTCCATGCACATGTTGAGGGGGAGCATCTACTTTAAACCTTAAATTATTGAAACGTGATTGAATTATCTCTAAGTGCAGGTTCCCTCTAATATGTGCAAAACTCTTTCAAACTTCGAGGCACATATTGAGGGGGAGCAAGCTTTTGAAAACCTCATCCTTCCTCAAAATGTTTTATCTACTCAAATTGATTGGAAAGTGATGATGATCATTTTAGAAAATGTTAATCAAAAGATTAGACCTTTCATTCTTAATCTAACGATTTCAAAGATCTCTTGCGTCCATGTGCTATAAGATTTCTGAATTTGATGCATACGTTGAGGGGGAGCATTTCTAAAATATCAAAACAATGAAGATAGAAAATACTTTGATTTTATATCACAAGTATCTTGATTGATTTTCAAATGGTTTTCAATTGGTTTCAAGGCGGAAGAACCATATCAAAAGACCGACCAACTTTACTTTATGCATGGTGATATAAGGATGATAAGGTTAGGTTGAGGTCCCATGATCCACCAGAACCGGAGGGATCTACCCAGGGACAATCCACTAGTTAGTGTAGAAGTCCTTAGGTATGATGTTAAAAGAAGAAAAATGAGATATGGGAAGAGTGCGGACTGAAACTGAGCTAGTACTGGAATAAACCCAACAAGGTTCTAGCTATGAAGTTTCGGTAAGCACTGAAGGGGTTGAAGAATGAAAAAGAATTGAATGAGAAAAAGGGTGTAAAGAAATTGCCCTCCATTTATTCAACCTTAGGGCAGAAACCGGGTTCAATTCATATGCTACTGGTGGTTACCAAGGTAACATCGGTATTGAAGACAAGACGTCATGGACCCAGTGACGCACTGCACTACAACTTCCCAAACCACTCAAGTTCCTCTTAAAAGGACTTGTTTCATTCTCACAGGGAACCGACATTATCTATCGACTTTCTCTTAGAGATTGTTGATATTGAAGAAGGAGACCCTCTCCCTAGTCTCCGGCATAGGAACCAAATATGCACCATTGAGTCTAGAGCCACGAGATCATCAATAAATCTCTTTAGGACACTTTCAATGAAGACTCTCTGTTTCACACAATGTGGAAAGAGAGATTATATCTTATGAGTCCTACGCATTATCCTTGTGGTATTGCCAGAACATCCGAGTGATATGTAAAATATTCACAATGAAGATGGAAAGCCTTCTGGAGCCAACATCAAACAAGCTCCTGGTAGGTGACATGTGAGATCTTTTCAATAGATCGACCATGTGACAACTGAACAGAAACAATGGGGCGATTCAATCTTTTGAATCAATCTTGGTTCAGGATATGGATTGACGGATACCTTTGAAAAACTGTCGTTGTGCTTAAAAACTCCTTTCTCTAGCACATCGACTGTGTACAAATATTTCAAATCAAAAGGTGTTTATGATTGATAATTGATTTTCATTAAAACCTTCGTTGTATTGCAATAACAATTTTCTATCGAGCAGTACACGATTGTTTTTCAAATCTCTTTTCATCAATCGGTGAATCTCAATTCGCTGGTTCACTCACTTCGTGTTGTCTTCTTTGAGACGTTCCGGTTTGAGAACGGCTAGAACAGCTGCGAAACCCTGTCAAGGAAATTCTTCGGAATTATACCTGATCACAGGCAGTACTTGTACTGATCAACGGGGAACCATGGGCCGTGTACCTCAATTCAACAAAAGTGATCAAAGACACTCTTGTGTGCTTTATTGCTAACTGTTTTATGCAGGAACACTCTACGTTTGCAGCTGATCAGAATGGAGCGGTCAATCCATAGCCGCATGCTCACACAACACATTCATTTCCAAATAAATCATGATTAGTGCATCAATGACTCTGATATTATCACTCCATGCTTCTGCTATATTGCTGCCAATATCATGAATCAACGAAAAGCTTCCGCTACTCTGATAAGAATATATCATGATCCAGAATGTGAGCATGTCGGTCCAAATGTCACATCACCACAATGGATGAGTCAGAGATTTATTGTGGCTGATGATCTCAAAGCTGGCTCAAAACTCTATATCACGTGGATCAGTTAAAGACCTCCACTCAGATTATTCAAACATGCAATAATAAAGTATCAAAGACTACGAGCTACAGAACAAAGAACATGAACAAGAATCCAAGAACAATTTCAATGTAATATCTGTTTGTATTCTATGTAATTGTAATGTGTGTTTGAGGTGACCTCCCTTAGGGGGAGATTGTTAGGATTTAGAAAATCCAGGTATTAAAGTGTCGGTCACCTCAAGTATATGTATCCGTTAGAAAGCTCATAGTCGTAGTTATTTACTGTTAAGTAGTATTTAGTTAAGTAACACCGTGGAGGACGGACGGGTCTTTACCCACTGTATGCCTGATCCACAGCCCGATAGGTGGCGATTTATGTAATGACTATAAATACTCTCTACCTTCCAAGGTAGAGAGTTGGAGCTCATAATAAGATTTTTCTTTCTCTCACTAAAGTTACCTAAACCTTTAACTTTCTCTCTCTAAAACTCATCTTGTACACCACCTTTGTTTATGGTTTGATGTGCTTGTGAAATCCAATATGTTACACATACACAATATTCCGTAAATGCACATCGAACGTACATCAAAAAACAGGTGCATACTACGATAACCCCAAATGAGATGGTTACACAAAAACATCGCATCTTAATTTTATGTATTTTTTGAACATTTTTTTTGGTAATCATAAGAAGCACCAACAAAAAAATGTTTAACAATTACATAACGTTGCCTTACAAAAAAGGCTAAACTAGACAAATTATTTTGAGTTTAAAGTTATGTTAACACACCAGTTTCTAAACGTTATCGACAACATGAGCATGCCGCATAAAAATACCTACACTCCAACCTTCCGTTCCGTTAAAACCATGTTGCTTCTAATCCCGCACCTCCTCGACGGCGGTCTCTTGTTAGAGCCTTGAAATGCCTCGACATCTTGAACTTCCGTAAACCCGCTCTTGGTGTTTGAAAGCAGTGCCTTTTTGCATAAGGTTTTCTAGAGACCTTATGACCAGACCTATCCTTGACACTAGACCCTACTTCTTGTAGAACGGAAGCAGTAGAACACCCAACATCCATTGATACGGACCCAAGAAATCCCCCATAGTACCATTCATCGTCACTGAACCCAATGTCAGCATGAACAATTTCGCTAGCCAAAAAATCCATGAAAAGATTCTTTCCTTGACATTCAATTGCTTGACTTCTAGTTTGGAACGAAGGGCTTCTTAGGGGAGGTGACCGCCTTTCTTCCTCCTCCCATGCAGCAATATCAGAGGCAGAATTAGAATTATCAAGTTCCACAAGTTTATCATGCATCGCTATCTTTGCACGCGTTGGCTCATCAAAAAGATTAAAAATTAGGTTATGATAATAGAAACATGATAAGTTATCAGGTTCATGTGTAATGTAAAAGCCGATTAACCCACATTCCTCGACAAGTTCATACATCCTTTTAATATTATTATCGCATTCAACAATTGTCAAACCAATTGAAAGAGCAAATAGTGGCCTACAAAAGTACAAAGCCCGTATCTCACACTCAAACTTGTGGGCAAAAAAGTCAAGCATTTGATTAAAGTCATCCTTGTGGACTTACTCAACGTATGCACAAGGGTTCGCCCATACGCATAACTTAATTTAGGCAACCGAATGAACTCACCATCATAGTGAATCTCAACTATAGGATACGCAGCTACATAGCGTGTAGTACTCCTGTAATAAAGGTAAATAAATGTATACAAATGAGATTAGCAAGTATGGACAAAAACCTAGCAAGGGCAAGTGACAATCACGAAAGGTAATGGCATGCGTACCTTGGCTTGAAATCAAATAAGGCAACTAGAGGCTTAGAAACATTTTTTGATGAAAGAGAGGGTTGGGAGATAGGCATTATGACTTGTGTACAAATGTGATATAGATGAAGATTTGCTATATATTAGGAAAGATTGTATTATTATTTTACTATTAATAATGTACTTATTAATAGTATGAAAACTATGATCCATTTATTTTAATATGAAAATAGTAATAGGGAAAATTTTTGGTTAATTTGTTATACGTTTTTATGTGTAGTGTGTTTGTGTAATGATATGGGAATAAATGAATTGACAAACCTATCTGTGGCCTTTTTTTATTTTTCTTGGAATGGACGGCCAAATATCTATTATGATTAAATGGACGTCCAAATGAAGAATAAATGAATTGAGTTGTGGTGTTTTAAAAAGAAAGAATATCTGTAATGTTCAACAAATTTAGATGTAAAATGTGTACATACTTTTACGTTTTGTCTCCCATTGTTTTTTGAATGAATGTTACACGTACCCAAGGTTGCTGCATGCAAGGTATTGCATCATTATTGGTTTATGTATGCATGTTATAAGCGTCTTTAATGTAGTAAATAGCTGTTATGAATCCATTGTCTAGTCATTAATGGCTTATGTGTGAATAAATATATCAATAGATGGTGCATGATAAAACAATGAAAGTGCTGCTGGAGATAAGTTTAAAACTGTTAGTACAAACGATAAAATATATGTTTATAAAAAAAAACTGAATCATCTTCTCGCGATATGCTAGCGCGACGTCAGCAGGATCATCAACTTGCAACGATAGACCATGTGCCAATCGATATAAAAATATACAAACCCACACACCACAATCACCAAAAATCCCCCTTGCTAAGGAACGTTTTCGGCTAACCTAAATGAAATCTTATAGTCATTCAGATGTATTCCAGTCTTATCAAAAACGTTTGCTTGCTCTAGAACAACTGGTAGTTTGACCTGTAGAATAACAAAAACTGTTAAATAAATAGACGGGTGATCTTGTTAGAGGCTTGTCGAAAAATGTTACTATTATATAATCGAAATAACCACGTTTGTCACCAAATTATTCATGAAATAAAGTTGTTTGTTCAAGCCGGATTAAATATGATATGTAGTGTCATGCTGTAAATTATAGATGTGTTCAAAACTATTAAATGTTTTTTATTCGTGATTCATAAACAAGGTTCGAACATTTGACATGTGCTTTGATATATTTTTATTCATAATAGATTTCATTCCAATACATTAAAGGATAACAAAATACAGCAACGAAGTAACGACATTCATGAAGATACCAAAACACAAAATATGACAATGACATAACGTGAGAGAGAGCACATAACAAGCTAGGAGTAGAGGTTTAATAATTTTTGCGCAGCTTTGCCAGAAAGTTGATTTTTTTGAGAACTTGGAGCTGAGTCTCACTTATTAGCCTCATCAGCGTCCTATTTTTCTCAAGCTCCTCATCCTGAATTTCACGCAGGATTTCCAAAACAGCACTGGCAAGCCTGGACCCAACCACACACTCCAACTGCTTGATCTGCTCACCCCTCACAGTGCAACGACGAGTTAGGTCGATCACCTTTGCATGCATGTCACTTAAGAACTTGAAGTCACGTTCATTGTCACGCACAAACAGGTTGTTAACCATGTCTTTAAGTAAGTTATCTATTTCTTTTGTAGTAAATTGTGTTGTGGGTAGTGTGTGTCCCCTGACAAAAGTTTTATGAAAATGGAATATATGTTGTCCGTTTATATAACCCAAGTGGGGTGGGGGGAAAGGGGGGGGGGTGACATGGAGTTTATTTTTGAATTGAAGTCTATCTGAATTAATGTGGATAGTCAAGTGGTGAATAGTTGAGTCTTGTCAAGTAATTACAATTGCACTTTAGGCTAAGTTTAATTAATGAAGCTTCTTTAGTACTCAAACGATTCCTGGCCACAAGATAACCATTTTGGGCAACTAGTTTCAATTTTGGGGGCAACTAAACCAGTTAGCCTTTTGTTTAGTTCCGAATGCAACCAAATTTTACGCCCCTTGGGTTAGGAAAATTATTACTTGAGTATGTTGTGTAAATACACGCCATTAAACAGGTTTATGTTGATTAGTTTTTGGTTACATCAACTAACACACATATGCTATTATTAGGTGTACATATACTTTATATTTTATGTAATAATACACCACCATAATATAACTCAGACTTTTATATCATAAATTCTGAGTAAGTGTGCACTTGGCTGTGTTATCTTCAATATTGCATGGATATTTTGTAAAAAACCCAAATCGGGGATCCACATAAGTAGGACAAACTTTATTAATGAGGAAAGGACGTAGTGAAATGATGGTGCTAGCTAGTGCCATGTACTTGAAGGGAACTAGTCCATTAATTTTCAAGTTTAACTATTGCACAAAAAAGGCACACTAAAACTTGTGTCCAACAAGTTAATATTTTTGGGCAAGCACATAGATACGATGGGAAACTAAATCATATGTGGCCCAATTAAATCATGAACCTTATGTGCAGTTCTAAATTAAAAGTAATCAAGCTTTGTTAGGAATTGGAAATTCCATAAGAAAGTGTCGGTCATCCCAATTATGGTCTAGCATATTTTAGCTCGTAGACTTGTAGTTATTTACGTTGTTTTGTAGTTAATTAGTTAGTGAGTAGCGTAGTTTAGTTTAATATAACACCGTGGAGGAAGGACGGGTCTTTACCCACTGTATACCTGATCCACAGGCCGTCAGGAGGTCGTTTAGCTTGTAACTATAAATACCCTTCCCACTAAGGGAAGGGTGTTGCTTCTTGGAATCTAACCTTTCATTTTTTGTTTAACAACTCTCTTTAAAGAACATCCTCTCTACTCTCTTCATCTATCTAATATGGCTTTCTTGTATCATCATAATCCTAGACCACCCGAATCATCAAACAACATAAAATACACGTTCCTACAAGCTTGGTAGCTAAGTATGTATTTCTTATAATTGTATTATATGTGCGAGACACAATGTAAATTAAAATCAGGAAATAAATTGTTAAAATACAGAAGCAAGCAGATTTATGTAGTTTATTTTTAGTTGGTTCTAGTTAATCTACACATATTTTAAATAATCTGTTGTTGGTTGTGGTATTCCTTTGATGTTACTACTATAGACAAGTAAGTATAACAAATGTTTTTGAGAAACTCTGTTGTTGGTTGTGGTAAATAAAAATTGGGGTTTAAAATAAGAAAGACGGTTTATTAATGGTGAATAGATGTAAGGAAATGATGGTGGTACATAGTGGCATGTACTTGAAGGGAACTAGTGTGCACAAAACTCAAAGTCAAACTGCTACAACACAATACCAAAGAAACTTTTGCACAAATAATGGCCAACAATAAATTTGTTATGGGGCAACTAGACACAAATAATGGGCAACTACTCACAAGTATGGTGTATTGGTGTCTGGTCACAAAGTATAACAAATTATAAGTTTATTTATGTATGTGTTGTCCGTAATTGTATTATATATGTTGGCTATAAGAAGCATGGTGTCTGGTTACAAAGTATAACAAACACGTAATAATATAAATGGGTTATAAATAAGAAGATACTTGTAAGCACTCCCGAACACGGACATACCATCCACGTGACTCATAGTCACACGTGTCGCCGCTATCATAGAATGTTACCACTCCTGTAGGTATGTTAAATTGGGCAAGACACCAGTGTTTAACAGTCTCGTTGAGAGGAATAAAAACCTAAAAGAAAATTGGCTGTGTATTAGGATATAGTTAGTCAACATATAAAAGTAATAAAAGTGACGTTTTATTAATGTGGTCAAAGGTAAATACAAGAATACAATTGTCGTGTTTATATGTTAAAAAGTCAGCTAATGTGGTGAACATTGTTCAAATTAGGGATGGAGTTGACCAACTGCAAGGCAAAGTTGTCAATTCCTCCTTAACCTTACTTTAAGTGTTGTTCAGTTATCATGGTCTTGTAAACTGTTGCAACATATTTGTGCTGTTGACATAGCTTATGGCTGGTAAGCAATATGTTACTTACGAATGGATGTTTTAGATAATAGAGAACGTTTTCATGCACGGTGTTGGGTTTAATAGAAACTACTGCTTTTGGGAAACTCATTCGCTTATGTAGTTCCTGATATGTTGCTCCAACTATTAACTACTGCTTGTGTTACCATAACTGCTGATAGGGTAATCAATATACTGCTGGGATCGAATGACTACAACTGGAGGGGCTCAGTTTTTGGAAAGCAGCCTTATCTCATGGCAGTGTAAGACGCAAAAAATTGTGGCCAATTCCACCACTGAAGGTGAGTATTGAAGTTGCTGCACATTCTAGAACTACGATGAAGGCTTGACTAGTCATTCAAGGCTTTAAATCAACTACTTTTGGATTGTAAATTTCATGCATACTTAGTCTCAAGTATCAAGATGTTTTTTTCAAAACTTTGTAACAAAGGTAGTACTGCTATTGGAAATGTTAGTACGGCTTGTGTGTATGATTCCACTGCTTGTTGTTTTTGTTAAGTCCTGCTAGTGGATATCATGTTTTTGTGCTTGGGTTACACTTATAAGTTATAACTACTATGTGTCTAACCCTAACAAAGGTTCTGTAGTTCTGGGTTGTATTTGTCGCACGCAGGTTTTTGAAGATTCGTACATAGTTTGTTGGATTGTTTATGAGCACTAGGATTTTTGGGCTTTGCTGCTGGACCTTTTAGTGTAAAAAAAACAAAAAAAAACGAAAAAACAAAAAAAAAATTAATACAAAAATTAAATAAATAAATAAATAAATAACATAATAAAATAATAATAAGATTTTGTAAATTTTGTTGTATTCTCCTTCAAAAAGATGCATGATATACTACATTGCCAAATCATTAGCAAATGAGGACTTGGTTGGAAGATTGGAGTGCAAAGCTGTTCCAACTGCTAGCTTGCATGGAAAAACTGTTAGTGTTACGAAAACACTGCTAGTTAGGTTATCATGAGGATACCATGAAACTTATACAGGAATTGACGGATAAATGTACTACAATGGAGTCTAAGATCACTGGCATACAACAAATAACCTCTTCTCAGGATGACACAATCAGAAAGTTGCAGCACAGGGTAAGAGGTTCGGAGCGACAAGGGAGGCCAAGGGTTAACAGATGTAAAAGATATTGCTGATTTTGAAACTCCTTTAGCGATCAAGGATAAGCTTCAAAGGAGAAACAAGAGAATGGCAGTTAGGTCAAAAAATTGTCGATTATGGTTCAGATTCTGAGATGGAGCATACATATTCTAGCAGTTTGGAAGCACCCTAAAAAAATGTATTTTGTGCCTAAGAAGAAACTTGATGATTTTGATTGTAAATATCAAATTTAGGGGAGGATTGTTTGGTATTTTGGTTCTGTTGGATGAATTATTCAAAGTATGCATCAAATAGCATCTTTTAACAGAAACCACGGCTAGTGGGAATGGAAGAACTGTTGATAGCTCAAAAGCTGTGGATAAAGTTTGTGAGTATCAAGTTTGTTAATACGTAAAGAAAAGTTGATGATTTGAGGGGCAAATATCAAGTTTGTTCATACTTTAAAAGTTGTCGTTTTTAAAGTTCCTTTCATCAACTACCTGATTATTGAATGACCGTAAACCGTAAAAATAGCAGGAAATGAAAAGTAAATGTATTACATGTTCAACATCATTCC
The DNA here is from genome assembly GCA_019973895.1 of Chrysanthemum seticuspe. NCBI lineage: Eukaryota > Viridiplantae > Streptophyta > Magnoliopsida > Asterales > Asteraceae > Chrysanthemum > Chrysanthemum seticuspe. Next base: position 93,417,829 of record BPTQ01000009.1, on the reverse strand, counting down.
AGGGCATGGGATACCTCGTCCCGTCTTCATAAAACACGGGCATGCCATTTTGAAGAAGAATCTGAACAAAGTAACTACTAACCATCGCCCAGTTAGCATTCTGAGGTCGTACATGCTACATGTAGTCAACCCATAGGTCTATATGCTGCGCATTTGCCGTAAATAAAATACCATTTTAAGAAATGGTGAAAATCAAATACAGGGTAAAAAAAATAGTGAATAAGAATGCGTATATAAACTAACCTCCTCAGTTAGCCAACCTTTTCTAGCAGGGTCTAAGCAAACTAATCGAAGCTAGAAATTTCGGTCTACAGTATAATCATCTGACCATGGAAATTTACACCGTAGTCTATCAGGATCACAGAGGAATTCTTCAATCTCATCAGACAGCCAAAGAGTTTCGACAGAACGAAACCATCTACTTAGATCCTACAAAACAGCTTCAATTTATTAGTTTGACAGAGCATTATTGGTAACAAAGTATATTGACAAGTTCGTAAAAATTATCACAATACCTCTACCCAAGGTTTCACTCTGTTAAGCTCCTCAGCAATAGTTGGGTCGTTCATGTTAGGACCGTGTTTTTTTATTTTACACCGTTTAACTTGCAGATTTTTTTGTGGCGAAACAGGTTCCATGAGAATCCTCTTGTCGGGTGGTAACCTACTTAAAGCCTTTTAAAAATGTGATGAATTCATAAACGCGCGTCGTTTTTTCCTCTTCTCCTCCTCCAACTTCAACATGTCAGCTTCTTCCAACTACAACCTATTAGCCTCTTCCAACCTTAAGATGTTGGCCTTAGCATTCATCTTCTCTTCTTCCAACTGTAACCTTACTTCCTCTGCCAACGCCAATCTCAATTCCTCTAAAATGAGATACTCCTGGAACATACTAGCGCTGATTACATGTGTATATAACGACCATACAACTAAATGCGAAGAAGAAATATTAACCTGAGCAACGTCCACGTCAGATTCCGGCAAGTCGATCAGTTTGAGATAAATGTTGTTAAATGAATCGGAAATGGCAGTCCTTGTGTTTGGAAAATGTGACTCAAAATCAAGTTTGTCCTGTAAAAAAATATGCATGAAATTTCTAAAAATAAAAAATGGCAGCGAGATATAACTATAGATTAGTTGAAAAGTATACCCGAAGACCGCCAGTTCTGTCATGTGCAAGAACCTGTGAAGGTTTAAGTGTTAGAAAATTCCGTCAGATCATGTTATAAAAAAGTGAATCTACTATTATTATATTATAATGAATATAAAGAGAACCTGAATAATACATGATGCAGGTTTTACTGACCAGGTTTTAATATTTATAATATCTCGTTACACCTATGGTCTACCCTAATGCACTAACGGGCAGTGTACCCGGTCGTGTGTAGTGTAGTAATGGTAAAACCAAGGTCGTCCCAAGAGCTATGTGTGTTGGATTATTACTAAGTCTAGGTGTCACGGTTTTTAATATGATTTCTGATACGCTTACGCAGCGTGTTCGGGGTCAAAGGAACTTCCTTTTCGTCGAGCAAGTTTTTCAACACCCTAGGCAGTGAACCTAATCGTTGTAGTGTAGTATTAGGGTAAGCCACGGGTATTGATATCGTTCTCTAGGGGAATAGGAATGCTAGTGAGAAGTTACTACGCTAAGGTTAAGGTTGAGGAAGATTATTTTTTATCTTTTTTTATGTTTTTTTAGGAAATTGAAAAGTACGAATCTCGGGTATTGGATTTGGGGGGTTGGTATTTCTACCGATTACTCTACTATTATCTAATTATCTAAACTAAGGTGGTGGTAGTCTATGTCTAATTAATGTGTGCTCGTATGATAGTTTAAAGATGTGTTTACTTAGGTTTTACTACTCCTTAATTATTTCCTATTGATGGTTGAGTTGTCACGTCTTATTCTTAGTTGCGTTGTGTGTCTAAAGTTGTAGGGTATGCGTTTCTCCCTAACTCTTTGAACTTACCAAAGGGTCTCGTCTACAAAACCCACTAGGGATAATAAACTCTTACTCTAAGGCACTCTTTGGATGGTTTAGCTTACAACTACTCAGGTAATTATATTCTAAGGTTCACAAAGATGAATCAAGCATTAAGTACACAACGAATGACCTATCGCATTACTAGATCATTAATCAACTAAGATAAGAAACAACCAATCAATATTCAATAATTAAGTTTCATACTCCCTAAGCAAACACACAAATAAATTAGCCGGACATGGAGAACATGCAAGCATACACACAAATAGTCAAAGACATAATTGAATTGATGAAGTAAATACTTATCTTGATGTAAGATAGGGTTTGAAACCCTAAAATACTGTACAAGACACCCTTGGTTCGGTTTTAGGTTTTTACTCCCAAAAAGACTCTCTTAAAACTGAAAAATTCGGATTCTATATATAATATTACATATGCGACGGCGTCACCTTATGTTTTGTGACGCCGTCGTGTCGCCGTCATTAGGGTTTCGTCTTGGCCACGTTAACCTTGCGACGGCGTCACCTAATGTCTGTGACGCCGTCCTCTTCAGCTTCTGACGTCGTCTGGGTCGCATCTAGGCCGTCTGAGTAGCAACGGCCTACTCTTTTAAAGCCCGACGTCGTCACTTGAAAATAGGGTTTTTGGCTTCTGTATCGTCACAAAAATCCTCCGATGGCGTCGCAATTAACACCTGACACCGTCGCCTTCTGTTTTCAGCAGCTTTGAGTGTCTCGATTCTGACTTTGGCCATTTTCTTCGTATATTCGCGCCTTTTCGTCCAAATAAGTGTCATTCCAGCATTTTGCCTTCAAGAGACCTAAAAAGTGAAAAGGAACGATATTAAGCAATAACGGATACAAAAGTGATCAAATAAGGACTTAAAGGACCCCTCAAAATGGTACCTTTTAAAACCTTATCAAATATCCCTACACTTGTTATTTGCTTGTCCTCAAGCAAATGTGCTTTTAGCCAATTAATTTATAAGTTAGGGGTCATGAAGCATTGATTTAAAACGGTCCACAACACATATAAGCCCCGCAAAAGTAACAACACATCTAAGGGCGATCCTCACATTTTGGGTGGAATTTGGGTGGTAAAGGGTTTTGTGCTAGTCATGCAACTTCCTATCCGTGAGACGCTTTTGTTAAGACTAATGGCCCACTCCTATATGTCATGAAAAATTTTAAATTAGGTGCCAAAATTACCCTAACCGACATTTTCTCATGGTTTATTACACAATCATAATTGAACAAAGCAAATAATCAAGGATAAGCATAGTTTCAAAGTTCCCGTTTTATTTTCCCTCCCTACACTTAAACTGAACATTGTCCCCAATGTTCCCCGAAAGTATCAAAGTTATGATAAAAGAAGGTAATCAAAAACGAAAGAAACTAATACTCCCCTGATTAGCTCGGTAGGATCCGTGTGTGAAGTAGTGGTTAAATCCTTTCCAAGAAGAATTTATTTGTGAAAAGCTCCTCAATCTTATGTAACTTCTTCTTGATAAATTAAACCTGCACACTTGAAGAAAACAAATGAAACCTTCGCGTAAAATCGGCGGTAATAATATATATAAGACTCGATTTAAACTAGGATATAATGCTTGTGGAATGGATGTTTACAGATTTTCTAAGAAAATTAAGACCTGGAAAATTCCAAAAATTTATAAGTAGCTCAGAAAACGAGAAAAAATGATCTGATGTTTTTACTCCTTCCTGACGCCGTCAGGTTATCCTGACAAAAACTAATCTGCGATTTTCTGAAAAAAAAATTCTGGAAAATTTACATCTTTAGAATCTGGAAAAATTTCTGCAAAAACATCCATTATGACTCGATACAAGCATTTGACTCGAACAAACAAACATATATATCTTTTATTTAATTGTTATTCTCATGTTTACGTTTCTTTTGAAAACATGTGTAATCCTCCCTACACTTATCCCTTATGTAAAATACCTTTATATGCAATTAAGACGAGGTTAAAAACAAAATAAAGCATTTTTACAAATTTAAACATGAGGATAAACAATTAATAAAAGATATGTGACACTAACAAGCAAACAATTAAAGCATGGGTTGCCTCCCACGAAGCGTTTTTCTTTATTTAAGAGTCTTGTAGCTAGACTCGTAGTCGTGCTCCTACGTACCGATATAAGTAAGTCTATCCTCAACAATGTCGTAAGGATCAAACTTATCATTCAAGTTCCTAGTAGTACGTTCGGTTAAATATGTCTTTCAAACTTCTCACCATCGGGATCATAGATTTGTATCCTAATGTGCCACTCTCCATTACCATCACTAGGCGGTCTATCCCAATTCCATTTGTGTTCAGATTTCTCAACTTTCCATTTATTCATGACAAGGTTAACGGGCAAGTTTGCTAGGAACTCGGTCATCTTCCTAAATACTAAGGCGTCCTCGAACGGGTTCACTTCCATATCCCTAGCCATTTCTTTTTCTTGGAAAGTTGCTTTACTAGTGAAGGCTTTATCTAGATAAAAAGATCTTTGGGGGCCTATGAGGTTCCTATCAATCCAAGGTCCATATCTAGAAGGCTCTCTATTCAACCTAATCTCTTGTGGGATTTCCTCATCCTTGTAGTACGTATGCTTTTTGACATTGTAAACTGATCTAGCACTCCCCTCTCCTACCACTATCTTGGACATCTTACAATCGATGATGGCACTAGCGGTAGCTAAAAATCCTCTTCCTACTAGTAATGGGCATGTCGGGTCCTTATTCATGTCTAGCACATGAAAGTCGGCCAAAAGAGTCAACTCTCCTACGTGTACTACCATGTCCTTTATTATTCCTACCGGACGTGCCACACTACCGTCCGCTAGACCTAAGATGGTTTCCGTTGGTTCTATTTTACCTAAGTTAAGGCTTCTATGGAGGGACAACGGAACAAGATTGATGCATGACCCTAAGTCGGCTAGAGCGTCGAGTGGTTTGGAAGTTCCAAGCCTACACGGAAGAGTGAATTGCCCGGGATCGTCTAACTTCTTAGGTAAGTTGTTTAGCACAAAAGCGGACCCATGTTTTCCAAGCCTAAGTTCTAACTCATATTTTTCTTTCAAAGCATTATAATAAGGTGCATGAGCTAAGACTTCAAGAATCGGTTTTTCTTGATGGAGTTCCTTGTACTCCTCCTCTAAACTAGGTTTGGATTCTTGGCTGACGGGTTTCTCAAGAGGGGGTTCTACCAATGGTGTCGGGCCTTGGTACCTCTTGGATGGCTTGGACCCCTTTTTTATAGCATTTACCGAGTGAACCGTCGGGTGTGAGGGGCATGGATGTGCATTCTCCCATAGTGAACTAGAACATGAAGTCGACACAATCGAATTCACTTTTGGGTTCTTTATTGTATCACTTGGGAGTGCTCCAACTTCTCGTTCATTGAAGGCTTTTAAGAGGGCATCAAGCTTGTTTGTCATCTCGCTTTGTTTTTGCTTAAAATCGGCTTCAAGCTTATTCAATCGAGTCTCTTGGGATGACAAAAATCTAGATGCGATTGCCTCAAGATTAGTGGGGTTCCCGGTATTAAGAGAATTGAACCTAGTGGGTGTACTAGATGAGCTTTGGGGTGTGCTTGAGTTTTGGTTCCACTTAAGGTTAGGGTGATTTCTCCATGAGGGGTTGTACGAGTTTCCTAAATTGTTTTGTCCGGGCTTGAAAGTGTACCACTTCTCTCCCGCTCCGTCGGTACGCATGGAGGCGTAGTCCGCAAAAGCTTGTTCGGGGAGCCTTGTGCAATCACGAGTGTCATGGGGACCACTGCATAACTCACAAGGTAGAGTGATTTGATTCACTTGACGTGAGGACTTAGGATTTTTGTAGGAACTCATGAGGAATTTAACTTGATATTCAAGTTCGATCATCCTACGGTCGGAAGGTTGTGAGTTGATGGAAGGCAAGGAGATTGCCTTGACGGTTTTAGGTAGCTCACGGGGGTCATCCCAACTTTCGTTGTCGTAGAGTGCAAGGTCCTCTATTATACCCCATGATTCTTCCGCGGTGAGATCACTAAGTTTTCCACTGGCCGCTTGGTCAATGGATCGCTTAGTGGGGAAGTTGACATGATCATAAAAGATTTGGACTTGGAGCCAAAGATCAATGCCGTGATGAGGGACTTTATGAAGTAAGTCCTTGAATCGGGTCCATGCTTCGTAGAGAGATTCACCTTGACGTTGTTGGAACATCAAGATGTCATTCCTAAGCTTAGTGGTTCTCCCCGGTGGGAAAAATTGAGCAAGGAAGCGAGAGGTAAGATCATCCCAACTTGAGATGGAGCCGGCGAGAAGTCGCTCAAGCCAATTATAGCTTGGTTGTCACACCCCCAAATTACCTGTTTTGCAGCGGAATGGAATTCCTGGGGATTGACTGTCATAGCATCACAATCACAGTTATATTGAACGACCTAAAGTGTCGTTTGGAAAATACATCGTTTGATTTAATAAAATAATCAGAGTTTACAAAGTAGATCCCAAATGAAAATCAACTTGTGCGGAAATAAGTTTGTTACAATTCAAACGATGTTTTAAAGTACGTAAAACCCAAGTGAGACGCGTCGTCATCGCGACTCCATGATGTGTCCAAATGCATGCCATGAAGTGAATACCTTAGATACCTGAGATAAAACATGCTAAAAGTGTCAACACAAAGGTTGAGTGAGTTCATAGAGTTTGTTTTGAAATGCAAAGCCTTCCAAAATCGTTTATGTAGCAAAGGCATTGTAAATCCACTCAGTTCCAAGTTCCGCCCATACAAAACTTGCAACCTGTGTGTTCACAACCCATTGCCAAAGTGTAATATAGTTTATGTTCAAGCCCAAATCGTCAAATGAGTTCACAAAATAGTGCCTAACTTAATGTATCCATAGTTACTTAATATAACACCTAATTCGTACGGTTTCAAATTGTTCCATGACCATTAGTGCAATGTTTATACCCAGACCATTAGTTCAATGAATGTACCATGACCATCAGTCCAATGAAGGTACCAAGACCATCAGTCTAATGAATATACCAAGACCATCAGTCCAATGAATATACCAAATAAATTTGAAACACTAGGAAAACTAAAAATATAGTTTTTATGAACTAGATGTAAGTTTAAAAATACCTCGGGATCATTTTTGAAAATAACGGATTAAATATACGAAATAATAACTCACGCGATAAAGATTATTAAATAAAAAAATTACGCGTTGAAGGTGAAATGAAATGTCGTGAATGTACTAATGAGATGCACATGATGTCAATGAAATGTAGACTAATCATAGTCCATATGAAATGTACGTGATGTCATGATCATGAATTCGCCGCTAAACCTCCAAGGTTACGCGAATTTGAAACAAGTAAACCAAGTTTACTATAAATGTTGAAATAATGAGACATGAACTGTGTCGAGAAATGACCTGAAAGTACGGATTGTCACATTCGCCCATCCAAAAAGGAATTCAGTCCCTGAATTCAGTTCGCGTTAGTCTATCGGTTTTAGGGTTTGATGTGGCAAACTTTCCCATTCCCGAGCAAAACCCTCAAAAGACTTTTTGGTAACCGATTTTTACTTAATCTCACAACTCATCAAACAAGAACTGTCATGAGATTAGGCTAAATCGGTTTGGGTAACGACTTGTTTCTAGCTCGATCTTTGCAACTCATCAAACAAGAACTGTCACGCGGATCAAACTGGAAACAAGTGGTTTGAAGAAAATCTTTTGAAAATTTGGCTCGATTACGGAATTGCTTACTCATATGAGACTACTACTCCCTTCATTGCATGATTCTTCCTGAATTAGACATAGGTGATCAGGCTATGTATAATTTAGGAGTAACTATGCAATGCTTGGACTAATCGACTCATATGTTGTTTGGTGTTGAGTCAACTGATGTTAAAATTGTGATGAACATCGAGGAGAGAAGACATGGAGAAGTGTCGTTAAAATGATAGTTAAAGTAAAAAGAATTAAAATCCTCGTAAATGATAACAAATCGGAAAGAAAATAAAGTACGATAGATGAGAATATTTTACAACGAATGGTTCAGCAAAAGTAGTACATCTTTAAGTTATAAAGTTTCGGATACGATGATTAGACATAAACTTGGTACGACATAGTACATAAGGAGAAATAAGACTGTTAGTTTCCGAACTTCTTCAGTCTTCCGCTTCGTTGATACCAATCTGTCACACCCCCAAATTACCTGTTTTGCAGCGGAATGGAATTCCTGGGGATTGACTGTCATAGCATCACAATCACAGTTATATTGAACGACCTAAAGTGTCGTTTGGAAAATACATCGTTTGATTTAATAAAATAATCAGAGTTTACAAAGTAGATCCCAAATGAAAATCAACTTGTGCGGAAATAAGTTTGTTACAATTCAAACGATGTTTTAAAGTACGTAAAACCCAAGTGAGACGCGTCGTCATCGCGACTCCATGATGTGTCCAAATGCATGCCATGAAGTGAATACCTTAGATACCTTGACGAGCTCCTCCTCCTCCTTCTAACATATATACATTCCCATGAGCACCTTCGACTTGTTGACCTTGGTTTTGAGGACATTGATTCCGATAGTGTCCTTGCTCCCCGCATCTGTAACATGTAACCATGGCCTTGCCTCTACAATTCCTGGCAAGGTGTCCCAGTTGTTGACACTTGTAACACTTAGCAGGACAAAGACCCGTGTGATGATACTTACATCGATTACATAGTGGGTAGGTTCCAGCATAACCTCTGCCTTCTACTGGTGCAGCAACATATACCATTGCAGTTTCTTGCCCTCTTTTCTGTTGTTGATGATAGTTAGTGTTGCGGTTTTGGTTGTTGTTGTTATAATCTCCTTGGTCGTTTTCCCATTTTCTTTTGTTGTTGTTGATTTGGTTATTGTCGTTGTAGTTGTTGTTTTGGTTATTGTAGTAGTTGGTGCAGTTGTTGGGGTTGTTGTTGTTTTGGTTGGTGTTGGGGTACTTGCCTCTCTTCACTACCTGGGCCATGAGCTTTTGAGTCAATCGAATAGCTTCCTCAATCGTTTGCGGGTCAGAAGAAGTCACATCGCCTTGAATAATTTCGGGAAGTCCCCCGATGAAAGCCTCTAGCAACTTCTCATTATCAGAAACCATGGACGGGCATAACACAACCAATTCTTGGAATCTCCGAATGTAAGTGTCAATATCGTACCCAATGGTTACTAATTCATAGAACTCCGTCTCCAACTTTTTGATTTCCGTACGTGGACAAAACTTCTTAGTCACCAAACCCTTAAATTGCTCCCAAGTAAGCTTGAAAGCATTCTCCATCCCAATCGGTTGAGCATAAGAATTCCACCACGATAATGCTCCATCGAGTAATGTGCTCGTAGCAAATTTAACTTTACTATCATCCGGACAGTTACATAGCAAAAACACTGATTCCAATTTTTCAAACCATCGAACCATTGCTGTAGCTCCCTCGGTACCTCTAAATTTCGTGGGCTCACCACTTTTGAAATCCTTGTAAGAACAGCTCTTAACTCCGGATCCTCCTGCATTTCCAGTAGCAGCAGCAAGCCTTGCGGCTACAGCAGCAGTCGCGGCCTCGGCAGCAGCAGCAGCCACCGTTTCCCTTTCAACTCTTAGAGCATTAGCAATGCTATCATTCACTAACTTCTGAATAGCCGCTTGGGTCATTTCAACTGTAGCTTTCTTCGGTGCCATATCTTCTTCAAAACAAGAGGAAATGTGAGACGTAGCAAAATCCGATGTTAATAATAAGCGCTTCAAAGAAATGTGATAAGAAACGATGAGTTTGAGGTTATTTTTCAAAATGATCGACGGTTTCCGAAAAGGTAGGTTATGAGGTGTTGTAAGTGCTTCAACGTATGATGGTTTAGAGACTTAATGTGTGAATAAAGTGTAACTCGACATGTTAGTGGTGAAACAAAGGAGTGAGAGCGACTTCGCCCTATTTAAAAGTTTATCTCGGCATTCGTCGTTATCGATGATGAATCAGCTGATATAAAAATTGTGATAGGGAATGACAAGGAATTCTCCACGTTAGAGTATGGGGAAAAGATAATGGGATGGGCATTTAAGGGCATCCATGTGGCAATCGATATGAAATGAAAGTAAATAACTCGAAAATGTATGTAAAAACCGCATGTAAAGTGAACATGCACTTGTGATGAAATGATGAGATGCTATGATAATGTAGTTATAGTCTAGGGTCAATGATGCAACCTAGTTCTCTATAACTGAAGCTCTGATGCCAATCTGTCACACCCCCAAATTACCTGTTTTGCAGCGGAATGGAATTCCTTGGGATTGACTGTCATAGCATCACAATCACAGTTATATTGAACGACCTAAAGTGTCGTTTGGAAAATACATCGTTTGATTTAATAAAATAATCAGAGTTTACAAAGTAGATCCCAAATGAAAATCAACTTGTGTGGAAATAAGTTTGTTACAATTCAAACGATGTTTTAAAGTACGTAAAACCCAAGTGAGACGCGTCGTCATCGCGACTCCATGATGTGTCCAAATGCATGCCATGAAGTGAATACCTTAGATACCTGAGATAAAACATGCTAAAAGTGTCAACACAAAGGTTGAGTGAGTTCATAGAGTTTGTTTTGAAATGCAAAGCCTTCCAAAATCGTTTATGTAGCAAAGGCATTGTAAATCCACTCAGTTCCAAGTTCCGACCATACAAAACTTGCAACCTGTGTGTTCACAACCCATTGCCAAAGTGTAATATAGTTTATGTTCAAGCCCAAATCGTCAAATGAGTTCACAAAATAGTGCCTAACTTAATGTATCCATAGTTACTTAATATAACACCTAATTCGTACGGTTTCAAATTGTTCCATGACCATTAGTGCAATGTTTATACCCAGACCATTAGTTCAATGAATGTACCATGACCATCAGTCCAATGAAGGTACCAAGACCATCAGTCTAATGAATATACCAAGACCATCAGTCCAATGAATATACCAAATAAATTTGAAACACTAGGAAAACTAAAAATATAGTTTTTATGAACTAGATGTAAGTTTAAAAATACCTCGGGATCATTTTTGAAAATAACGGATTAAATATACGAAATAATAACTCACGCGATAAAGATTATTAAATAAAAAAATTACGCGTTGAAGGTGAAATGAAATGTCGTGAATGTACTAATGAGATGCACATGATGTCAATGAAATGTAGACTAATCATAGTCCATATGAAATGTACGTGATGTCATGATCATGAATTCGCCGCTAAACCTCCAAGGTTACGCGAATTTGAAACAAGTAAACCAAGTTTACTATAAATGTTGAAATAATGAGACATGAACTGTGTCGAGAAATGACCTGAAAGTACGGATTGTCACATTGGTCCCGCAGAGAGAATTGGAAGAGACGCAGGCACGTGGTCTCCCGAGTAGTAGCATCAAGGTCGATGGAATCGACAATTTTGAGGAAATCCCTCAGATGCTGATTTGGATATTCGGAACGAATTCCATGGAATGCCCATCCGTTTTGTACCAACCGGATGGTGTCGGATCGCAGGGCCGTAGTTTGGGCTTGGTTGGGAAGCTCAATGGTGTTCCTATAGCCTAAGTGGCTTGGTCTCGAGTATTCACCAAGAGTACGGGCTCTTGGCGGGTCATTTGGTGGTGGGTTGATGAGTGGTGGTTGGTTATCATCTTCCATGATGAAAAGTGATGGGTGTTACGAACAAAGGTCACGAAGAAGGGGGATAGACTAAGAGGAAGCTAAAAAATGAGATAAAATTTACTTGATAGGAATCAAGCAAAGAACCTAAACGAGGTGGACTACTAACTAGCTATTCTATTCCCCGGCAGCGGCGCCAAAAACTTGATACGCTTACGCAACGTGTTCGGGGTCAAAGGAACTTGTTAGGATCCAAATAATTATTGTGTTGATGATTCGGGTGGTCTTGGGAGATCAAAATACATGTTAGCCATTAGAGAGAGAAAGTTAGAGAGTTGGGTGTTTTCTTGCTAGAGGTTTACACAAAGTATGAAATATTAGATTGAAAAGCACCACCCCTTCCATGGATGGGAGGGGTATTTATACTTACAAATACTCGACCTCCTATCGGCCTGTGGATCAGGGATACAGTGGGTAAAGACCCGTCCTTCCTCCACGGTGTTGCTCTAAACTAAACTACGCTACAAACTAACTAATAAGCTACTAAATAATGTAAATAACGACAAGTCTACGAGCTAACTTATGCTAGATAATATTTGGGGTGACCGAAACTTCACTATGGAATTTTCTAATTCCTAACAATCTCCCCCTAAGGGAGGTCACCCCATGATTTACATTTGGAATCCTAGCATTCTTTCTTTGTCTTTGATCTTGAGCTCGTAGACTTGAATTCTTCAATTCTACAATCTTTGTGCTTAATCATTGACACTTCATAGTCCGCATATTTAGTACTTTTAGTGGAGGCCTTTAACTGATCCACATCTTTGATGATCTTCGAGCTTTCTTTGAGATCATCAGCCACAGTAAATCTCTGGATCACCCTTTATTGTGTTGCCATCATGTTAATTTGTGACTTTTGGACCGACATGCTCACACTTTTGAATCATGACATCTTTCCATCAGAGTAGCGGAAGCCTTACTGGTTCATGATATTTGCAGCAGCGTAGCAGAAGCATAGTATAGAAATATCTGAACCAGGTTATGTAGATTATGCACCAGTCATGATTTCTTCAGTTAAGTGTGGATGCTGTGAGCATGCGGCTTTGGATTGACTCCTCAATTCTGATCAGCTGCAACCGTCCAAATGTACCTACAAACAACAGTTAGCAATAAAACACACGAAAGTGTCTTTGATCACTTTCGTTGAATTGAGGTACACGGTCCACGGTTCCCCGTTGATCAGTATAAATACTGCCTGTGATCAGGTAGGATTCCTAAGAATCTCCTTGACAGGGTTTCGTAGCTGTTCTAGCTGTTCTCAAACCGGAACGTCTCAAAGAAGACAACACGGAGTGAGTGAACCAGCGAATTGAGATTCACTGATTGATGAAAAATGATTTGAAAAACAATCGCGTATTGCTTGAAGAAAGAGTTTTGCAATACGACGAAGGTTTTATGAGAAAGATCAATTTTCAAACAAAATACTTTTTGTATTAGAGAATGAGTACACATTCGACATGCTAGCGAAAAGAAGAGATTCGCACATCGAACGGTTTTTCTAAAAGTATTTTTCAATCAGAGATACTTTTTGAATTTGAAAACATAAGTACACATTCGACGTGCTAGAGAAAAGAAGGTTTGCACATCGAACGGTTTTTCCAAAAGTATTCGTCAATTCATTTCCTGGACCAAGGTTGATTCGCGAGTGAATCTCCCCATTGTTTCTATCCAGTTGTCACAAGTTTGATCTTACGAGAAGATCTCACATGTCACCCACCAAGAGCTTGTTTGAGGTTGGCTCTAGAAGGATTTCCATCTTCATCATGAATATTTTCATATCACTCGGATGTTCTGGCAATACCACAAGGATAATGCGTAGGACTCTCAATATATACTTACTTTCCACATTGTGTGAAACAGCAAGTCTTCAAGAATTTTGTGTCCTAATGAGATAGTGTGGATGATCTCTTGGCTCTAGACTCAATTAGTGCACATTTGGTTCCTGTGTCGGAGACTAGGGAGAGGGTCTCCTTCTTCAATATCAACAATCTCTAAGAGAAAGTCGATAGATAATGCAGGTTCCCCGTGAGAATGAAACAAGCCCTTTTAAGAGGAACTTGAGTAGCTTGGGAAGTTGTAGTGCAGTGCATCACTGGGTCCATGATGTCTTGTCTTCAATACCAGTGTTACCTTAGTAACCACCAGTAGCATATGAATTGAACCCGGTTTCTGCCCTAAGGTTGAATTATTGGAGGGCTATTTACTTTCACCCTTTTCACATTCAATTCTTTTTCATTCTTCAACCCCTTCAGTGCTTACCGAGACTTCATTACTAGAACCTTGTTGGGTTTATTCCAGTACTAGCTCTGTCTCAGTCCGCACTCTTCCCATTTCTCATTTTTCTCCTTTTTTTTTTCAATATACCTAAGGACTCTACACTATCTAGTGGATTGTCCCTGGGAAGATCCCTCCGGATCTGGCGGATCGTGGGAACAAATACCTAACATAACCATCCTTATAACTCCATGCATAAAATAAATTGGTCGGTCTTTTGGTATTGTTCTTTCCTTCATGAAACCAATTGAAAAATCATTTGGAAAACCAATCAAGGTACTTGTGATACGAGATCAAAGAATTTTGTACCTTAATAGTTTTGATCATTTAGAAAACCTCCCCCTCAACATGTGCGTATGATTTAGAAATTGTTTAGCACAAGGAGGCAAGAGGACTTTGAAATATTTTCTTTGATCACAATTTTCATACGAAAAAGCCATTTGATTTTCATGGTAAAATTCTCCCCCTCAAATGTGCGTAGGATATTTGAAATCATTTTATCACATAGAGGCAAGAGTTCTTTTGAAGCACATTTACGATCACACAAGCCATTAAGAAACCATTTAAAACTCAATCAAGGTACTTTATGTTAAAACATAAAAGCATTTGCACCTTGATAGTTTCTTTTCTTTAAAAATGCTCCCCCTCAATATATGCTTCGAGATTCGAAAGCTTTTAGCACATATGAGAGAGCAGCGTGCACAATTAAATCAAAACGATCACCTTTTATCAAATTTCATAATTAAATCACAAATTCTCCCCCGATCAAAAATATCAAACCCTTTTGAGATTTTGGATCCCAAGTGATTTAATTAGGTTTAGAAACCATGGGAGAAAATGTGGCCTTGTTTAAATACTCATCTGGTTTTTGGATAAATCCTCCTCCTCAACATGTGCATTATGTATATTGAAATCGTTTGGCACATGGAGGCAGGAGTGCCTTTAAAGGACTAAAACCAATTCCATTTAAAACAGATTTGAGATTTAAATCACGATCTCTACCCCGATCAGAAATATCAAACCATTTGAGATTTGTGATCCCAACTGATTTAAATCATTTAGAAAAATTTGGGGAAAGACGTGGCAAGATTCAATTTTGAAAGATGACAGATAAGGACCATTTTAAGACATTAAAGATTGTTAGTGTCAGGTATGATAGTTTTTTTAAGAGATCTTTTAAGTAAAACAAAACAATTTCACAATCAAACAAGAACAGAAAAAATTTCATTTTGAAAGACCTTGATTCTAAAGAAAAAATCATACCATGACATAACATTAAATCTTTAGATCACCACATAATTTCGTACAAGCGGACTTCTGATGAAATATTATTTGAAAATATTTTATTTTAAATCACTCTCCCCCTCAATCGATGACCGAAGTCGATAATTGAGTGACTTAGGTTTTGATAAAAACAAGTCCGGTGATTTTTAAAATTTAGTCCAATTTATTTTCAAAACAATATTTTTCCATTTTCAAAAACAATATTATTCAAAGTTTTAGAAAAATGGTATCATCACTATTATCCCTGCACAAAGATACGTTAGGTGGATGAGAAGCTTCCGTTTTTGTTGCTGTAGGGTTTGGAAGAAAAACCATCTGCAGAAGCAGTGAGACTTCTTTTTACGTTGCATTTTGAATGCCAACTGAGGTCAAATTAAGCTCAGTTTCTTCAATCACTTAGAAGAAAACCATCTGCTGATGCAGTGAGACCTCTTACGTTGCATTTATGCCAACTCTCCATAGAAGTCCAATTAAGCTCCGTTTCTTCATTTGTCAACCCAAGAAATAGTTACCCTTTCCTTTCGGCATCCAATCATCTTCAATTGTGGGATCCGGATCGGGAACATTCTTATACCCAATATACCTGCATACGTTAGTGAACACACATACAGATATATGGTGGTCGACATCACCCATAACAGCAATCGACTAATTAAAGTCAATTCAACATAACAATCAGATCATATAAGGCATGGGGTTTATGTGTTAATCAAACTCTAATCATCTAAACCTAACAATCATATCCTAAATTCCTAGTCCTTCGACATAGGCAAATATCATTTTTAATTAAGCACGTAGGATAATTAAGAAAGCTCGTTAGATGATATAGATTTGAAAACATTCTCCCCCTCAATCAATGACTCATTTTTTGAAGCATTTTAAAAGCGCAGTAGTCATTGATTGAGTTTGAAAATTAATATGAAAACTCTGATACTGATTGATTTAATAGCAACTCATTTACCACCATTAAGTTAAAACAAATATTTTTCTGAAGAATTTTAGACGGAAAAATATTTGAGTAGGAACAGCAGTCCTTCGACATACTTTCCTCATTTTGTTTTTAGGATAAGTGCACGAAATATTTGGAAATTGGTTTAGCGCAGCACTTAAATTTCTATAAAGAACGGGTTGCTATCTGAAATAATAGCAAACCATTATTTGAAGCCCGGGTTACAGTCTGAAATAACTGTAAGCCATAATTTGAAGCCCGGGTTACAGTCAGAAGTAACTGTAAGCCATAGTTTGAGACATGTTTTGAAAAAGAATATTTACACCTCCTGCTCGAACTTCATCTATGGTCCCGTGCCATTATTGAATGACATTTCTAAGACCGCAGATGTTATCGATACCAGAAGACACGTCATAGAAAAACATATTTTTGGCATTTTTGAAATTTTCTGATTTTTATGGGTTTTTGAAGGTTTTATAATTTTCTATTTTCTTTTGTTGGTTTTATATTTTTGTATTTTGTTTTTAATAAATATATACAAAGATAGAGAAGATGATATAGTTAAAGAAGATGATGATACGAGTACCGAGAAGATAGAAGTCATCAACTCTTAAATATTCACCACCAAAGCTTCCAGGGCTCTTGAATCGAAGAAAGAAATTGAACCATCTGAAAGTGAGACTTTGGCAGCTTCCCCCCAAACCGAAAATCCTTTAGCTGAGCAGATTCAAAGCTCTATTTCAAGCTTTCCTTAGCCAGGTGCTCAGAGAAGCACACCATTATCATAAATCCCGCTGCTCCTTTTAAGAACGATAATCGAGGATCTCCATTCGGGGTTATATCATCAAGTAGAAGAACAGCAACGTATCATCCCACATTTGAATACCTCTTCTCAAATTCCTTTTCCACTGAAGTCTGAAGCAATCCATTCCGAAAGGTGTCAAGAGACCACTTCCCCCACGTAGTTGAAATGATGCAGTCAGTCTCTTAGACTAGAGCTCACGAACCCGAATACACATACCCGAAGACAAAGAAACTTATACCATCGAAGTAGCAGATTAAGTCCAATAGCCAAAGAATAACCCCGATGTATACTTTTCTCTCCCCCTGAAGAAAGTGTATGAAGCTCAAGAACCCGAAGTACCCGAATGCCCAAAGAGAGAATAACCGATAACATTGAAGAAGCAGGCCGAATCACTGATTATCTCTGCGGGTGACAATCTCTGCGGATGTCAACACCGGAATAAGTGATTATATCTCTGAATCACAGATTAAGCCCTCAAGTAAAACAGCTGAGCATCCCCAATGTACACAATTTCTCTCCCCTGATGATTGTGATAACATCAAAATCATCACACACTTGTGTACCTCTTTCATCACCAGAAACTAACTCTTCCATCTCTTCCCCCACATAGTTGGAATAAGAACACTAAACGCCTTGATGAGTAAACCTTGAGTTTCTCTGCGGTCATGACATATGTTTTCCCGGGATATCTTCAATCACTTAGAAGAATTAAGTTCATCAAGTTTACTCGCCATGAGTCAAACCTTGAGTTTCTCTGCGGTAATAACATTTGTCTTCCCGGGATATCTTCAATTACTTAGAAGTATTAAGTTCATCAAGTTTACTCGCATTTAGATACGTGTCTCCTTCCCCCTTGCTAGTTTTGATACTTCAGAATCAGCAACATATTTTAAGCCCATGTACTAGAAATCATTTGAGAAGAACATCATTAGCTCAGATGTATCTGTGAGAATCAACTTGCTGCAAAATGTGAGCAAGTCTAATTGGGGATTAAATCTGACTTTTCACTCTCCCCCAATTAGTGCTCTCCCCTAAACCGACAATCTATTTGATAACAGCCCAGATTAAGAAGAAGTCTTTAGATCGTTAATTGCAACTCGTCTTTAGTCTTCTAACATGTAGCAGGAAATGTAGAACAGACTGCAGACTCGACCTTCTTCAAGATTGTCCAGTTGGGAAATAGATAGTTAACATCTTCAACTCACCAAAAACAAGAACATCACCAAAAAGCATCCCAATCAACTTACATCTTGCAAATCCCCTTAACTAAAATCCCTCCCAATCAAACAAGAACAAAAAGATGTTCATCAAGGAAATCAGCAATCAGGCTACAACGAACACATAAGATGGTAACACCAAACTACCAATCACATCAAACAAGAACAGAGAGATTGTTCGGAATCATCATGTTGATGTGTACGTGAAGCATTAACCGGAAGCACTTTGTCGATAAACTCATCAATCTGAGTGAAGATGTCAACCAACGGCTCTTAAGAAGAAACTCCATGTAAAGATGACCCAATAAGAAGAAGCTCGGTTCTTACATGAGTTAGGAGCCGTATGACCATATATTCTCATATTTCAATCAACCATGCAGTATTATCATACTTCTTCTCCCCCTCAAGAATTGCATACGGAGATGTCATTCTTGATTAAACAAGTGAATATCTTCATAAAATGTAGTCTATTCACACTTCTCCCCCGCAAAATTAGCTCATGAAGTGATCGTCATTATAGTTGAGCAAGTGGAATAAGAAAACAGTCAATGGTAGCCCGGTTCACTTGAAGACTGAAGCCCATGGAAAAATCATGATGCATGTTGATGAGAATGGTCATTAGTGAGAATATTTCTCTTCTTCAGAAGATAAAGTGCACCGAAGCGTACACTTTTCTTTTCTTTGAGGAACGAGGCATGAACTGTTGTGTTCATACGTCATAATGTTGAAGTACGAGGCCTGAACTGATGTGAACAGACGTCATAATCTCTCTCTTTTCAACTCTCTTAGCAAAACATGTAATCATCACCATTATCATTCAGTAGGCTTTTTGTCGTGACAGCTGATGGAGATAACCCAATATGATGAATTTGACCCTGAAGTAAACTAACCCGAACTCGTGACTTAAACTTGCACATGTGTAACAAAGAGCGGTGCCGAGAAATCATGCTCCATTGAATCTCTAAGTACTCTATACTCTTCAACCAACCAACCATGAAGTAATAGACGTACATCACCTCTTGAAAATCCACAATTGAATGTGACACTGAGCACTACAACGTAACTCCTTAAAGTGATAGTTATTTTGTGGTGGTAAGAGCCCAGTTCCCCCAAGTGGTAAAAGAAAAGGTAAAATTCACCCAACAATAACTAGACTTCCAAGTCTTCGTTTTAAATAATAAGCTTGAACAAGGATCATGAAGAATCTTCATCCAACCATCCCCGATACCTTCAGATACTAAGTACACTCGCCCGTGATATTTCACTTCAACCTCAAATAAATAATAGTGAATTAACTCCGTTGTCACATCTTTTGGTTAAAAGCTCAAATCTAGCCTCCTTTGATGTTTTAAGTGAACTATGATAATGGTTTCATCCCGACCATGGTTAAAAGCACATAACCCCGTAAAACCATGTAATAACCAAACTGCCATGAAGACAACCCAAACACACACCCAATTCATGAAGTACACCCTTTTATCCCTTCTTTGAAGCAGAAACCGTAGCACCAGCATCAAGTAAGATCCAAAATTACACTTTCTCTTCTCCATGATGGTTCCATCATTACGGGATTTTACAATTCTATGGTTTAAACCGAGAAATAGTTTCTTTCGCGGGATTTTAGAAAAACCAAGAATAAACCATAAGATAGATCTGGAAATGCACTTTACTATTACGAGGATGTTTCCATTGTCACGGGATTTTACAAGTCTATGATTTAAACCGAGAAATAGGTTCTTTCGCGGGATTTTACAAAATCAAGACAAAACCGTAAACAATGTCAGCTTAAGTGTGTTATAACTACTTTGGTTTCAGTGAATATCTGTTTTAGGGGAACATGCAGCGGTTCGTCAACTGTTCATTATCCAACATCATCAATATCATCAACCATTCATCCAATAATCAATTTGGTTAACACATCATTCACGCTATCTGTCGGCTATTGCAGAAACCATATGGAGAAGTAAACCCGATATACCATACTTGATCATGAAGTGGAATTCCTCAGATTTGTTACTTAAACTTGTACTAATCCTTGTGAAGAAGAAACGGTGTACCCAATGTACAAAACCTCTTGACATTCTCAACTGAGCGAGACTTTGAAGTGATAGCTACGTTGTGTGTTAAATGAGAAAGAATCACAAACGCAACTAAATAGCCAAGTCTTTATCACACTCTATAAAAGCCCAAACAAGTCATCTTCGCGGAAAGGTAGAAAGAAAGAAGACAAAATAAGTAAACGCGCCCAGAAAACCTCACTTCAAATCCAAATAAGAAATACCGTCCAAACAACTCTGAAGTCCACTTTGTTCAATCATTAACTCAAGCCGAGACATAATATTATCTGTGAAAATGCATTCATCAAAGTACCAAACCTCACAACACAACAAGTCTCATTAGCAAATCACATAATCGAACAAATCTCTTAACCCAAAATTCGGATCTCATAAAATCTCATAAAACAAATCTCAATCATGAGAAGCCCATCTTTTCACCATTCAGAGCCCATGTCCGGTACACATAAATTTAACCCGTACCAAAATTAGTACCATTTATCACAGGGTTCAGAGACATCATTAATCCCATCCGTTTCGTAAAATAACTCATACACAATCAGTTGCAAATGCCGAAAATAATTACTCAAATCACATACTCAAAATACATTCGGATCACAAGTTAATGTCACTTAACATTCTCATGTTAGCGTCTAAGTCCAAGAGAACAATAACATTATCACTTAGTTATATCAAATCTTAAGTGAAAAACCGGGACCCAATGGAGATTTAAATCGTAATACTGGTGGGCACAAATCAGATTTTATCAAATGAAATTGGTATTATGATTCCAAATAGTCCACGTATAGGGCCCATTAAACTTTTCAGCTCAAATGTCCGATCTAATCATCATTGAAAGCCCGTCCACATGATTTAACCATACGGCCCATTCATTACCCATTCCATAACTGGTATTAACCAAAAGATAACCATAAAAATTCGGGGTTATAAAAAGCCACCCTTAACACATTGTCAAACCCTAATCTCACAAAACACGCCCCCATCCTTCACACCAACATCTTCAAACCCTAATAATACTCACCAAAAATCCGCCCCTCTCAAACAGATAACTCAAATCCCTATCTTACAAAATCCCTAATCACACTCTTATTCCATCAGCCCCCATCCGTATACCACACATTAAATCATTTTCAAACCATGAAGACAAACAACCTTTGATTACATCGAATCAGTTTTCATCAGTTGCTGTGCTAAACAAATATCACCACTCAAGTAAAGTTAAACACATAAATACCAATCAGTTTCTTAGACCAGGACTCCTTCAAGTCGTTTGCACATGATACCTTTAGATGCGCCACAGAGATGGCATATGACTTTAAGTAGGCAGCAAGACCTTTTCAAGGTTGAGGTAGATTTTTCTCAAACAATTTATCTATTTATTCTATTTAGTTTAACCGATCTAATGAAAACCGAATTAACAGCACTTGTTAATTGCTTATCATGGGTCGAACAATAACTTGAAGTAAAACTTTACAGTAGTTATGATCAATGATGGAAAAAGTTTTGGTGGGTACGACCTCATGAGGTTGGATGAAATACATGAATCCCCTTAACAAATCTGAGATAATTTAAAATTAGAGACCAACGAGACTTTAGACAAAGTTAATAACTTGGATGTTATTAAACTTATCTAATAATTCGAATATTATGATTTCGTTAAACATGACCAAGATCAATGATGTCAAAGCCTGAGATCTTGGTTTATCATTTTTCTCTTCTTTAATTAAGGTATAGATCTGTGAGGATGATTTCTCTCGATTAGAGACATGTGTCTTGATGTGAACTTTGAGTCACGTGAGAGAAATGGACTGAGATCTTATGTTTTTGTTGATTGTTGTTAATGTTTGTCGAAGTACAATCTTGGTCGAGTGATGTGTAACACTGTGGTTGATTGATGTAGATTGGCAAATGGTATTGGTATTGGTCATGGTCACTGGTCCTCTCATTCTTCATTTCTGTACATTGTATTTTCAAACAAGTCGCTACTCTTTTTCCAGTCACAAGTTGCTAACGTTGAGTCAAGTCGCTAAGCCAAGTCGCCACGACAAGTCGCCACGACAAGTCGCCACGACAAGTCGCCACGACAGCAAGTGGCTCAATAGCCAACTCGCTAGGTAGATTCAGTGAATTTGGACATCTTGTTCTAACAACTCGCTAGCATGAATATATGAGTTTTCCGACCACTTTTTCGACCATGTTAATAACAAACCCAGAAACATGCAGCAAAATGCATTGTATGACCCATTTGACCAAACAAAATGACCATTTGACTACAAAAGTTTCACGGAAATGATAGCAAAATCGTTGTATACAGACAGTTTGACCACAAGTTATGATCAGCAAAATCAGACCAAATAATATTTCACGATAAGGACTGTTTGGACATAACACAACCAGATAACATATTACCCAAAAATCAGTTAACAACATTTTACAACCATGTATAAACTGTTAACAACATTTTCCGACCATAAAACCATGTAAAAACATGTATATAAACTGTTTAATACATATTCCGACCACTTAAAGATACAAAAACAGTTTTAACCATGTTTCAAAAACCACACAAATCAATACAACACAAAAACCTTGGCTCTGGTACCAATTGTTAGGATCCAAATAATTATTGTGTTGATGATTCGGGTGGTCTTGGGAGATCAAAATACATGTTAGCCATTAGAGAGAGAAAGTTAGAGAGTTGGGTGTTTTCTTGCTAGAGGTTTACACAAAGTATGAAATATTAGATTGAAAAGCACCACCCCTTCCATGGATGGAAGGGGTATTTATACTTACAAATACTCGACCTCCTATCGGCCTGTGGATCAGGGATACAGTGGGTAAAGACCCGTCCTTCCTCCACGGTGTTGCTCTAAACTAAACTACGCTACAAACTAACTAATAAGCTACTAAATAATGTAAATAACGACAAGTCTACGAGCTAACTTATGCTAGATAATATTTGGGGTGACCGAAATTTCACTATGGAATTTTCTAATTCCTAACAGAACTTCCTTTTCGTCGAGCAAGTTTTTCAACACTCTAGGCAGTGAACCTAATCGTTGTAGTGTAGTATTAGGGTAAGCTACGGGTATTGATATCATTCTTTAGGGGAATAGGAATGCTAGTGAGAAGTTACTACACTAAGGTTAAGGTTGAGGAAGATTATTTTTAATCTTTTTTTATGTTTTTTTAGGAAATTGAAAAGTACGAATCTCGGGTATTGGATTTGGGGGGTTGGTATTTCTACCGATTACTCTACTATTATCTAATTATCTAAACTAAGGTGGTGGTAGTCTATGTCTAAATAATGTGTGCTCGTATGATAGTTTAAAATGTGTTTACTTAGGTTTTACTACTCCTTAATTATCTCATATTGATGGTTGAGTTGTCACGTCTTATTCTTAGTTGCGTTGTGTGTCTAAAGTTGTAGGGTATGCGTTTCTCCCTAACTCTTTGAACTTACCAAAGGGTCTCGTCTACAAAACCCACTAGGGATAATAAACTCTTACTCTAAGGCACTCTTTGGATGGTTTAGCTTACAACTACTCAGGTAATTATATCCTAAGGTTCACAAAGATGAATCAAGCATTAAGTACACAACGAATGACCTATCGCATTACTAGATCATTAATCAACTAAGATAAGAAACAACCAATCAATATTCAATAATTAAGTTTCATACTCCCTAAGCAAACACACAAATAAATTAGCCGGACATGGAGAACATGCAAGCATACACACAAATAATCAAAGACATAATTGAATTGATGAAGTAAATACTTATCTTGATGTAAGATAGGGTTTGAAACCCTAAAATACTGTACAAGACACCCTTGGTTCGGTTTTAGGTTTTTACTCCCAAAAAGACTCTCTTAAAACTGAAAAAATCGGATTCTATATATAATATTACATATGCGACGGCGTCACCTTATGTTTTGTGACGCCGTCGTGTCGCCGTCATTAGGGTTTCGTCTTGGCCACGTTAACCTTGCGACGGCGTCACCTAATGTCTGTGACGCCGTCCTCTTCAGCTTCTGACGTCGTCTGGGTCGCATCTAGGCCGTCTGAGTAGCAACGGCCTACTCTTTTAAAGCCCGACGTCGTCACTTGAAAATAGGGTTTTTGGCTTCTGTATCGTCACAAAAATCCTCCGATGGCGTCGCAATTAACACCTGACGCCGTCGCCTTCTGTTTTCAGCAGCTTTGAGTGTCTCAATTCTGACTTTGGCCATTTTCTTTGTATATTCGCGCCTTTTCGTCCAAATAAGTGCCATTCCAGCATTTTGCCTTCAAGAGACCTAAAAAGTGAAAAGGAACGATATTAAGCAATAACGGATACAAAAGTGATCAAATAAGGACTTAAACGACCCCTCAAAATGGTACCTTTTAAAACCTTATCAATTTCGATAAGGAATTAATTAATTAACTACTAAAGCAAATAAAAGGCAAAGGTTTAATCAATAGAGGAGAGTAGTGCTAACCTAGTTAATCATCCTAGCTAGTAATGTCTACTTCAAATTACTTCCAATTACTTCAGGTGGGGTCAAAGTTGAGAGGAAAACATTTGGTCAATTCGTCCTAACCTATCAGCAAAGATGCCGCCACTGGAGAAGTCAGGTGTCCCCTCATAAGTCCAGTTGTTCCTGGTCCCCTAAGCCGAGTCATTAAGTACCGCTACATGCTAGACTTATAATAGCGAGTGCCCGAGGGTTAGCAATTTAAACACTCACCCCCTAATTCTTAAGTTCATCCAAACAGTAGGTGATCAGTTGGTCAAATCGCACAAGTAGAAAGGGTCGTCAGTTGGTCATATCTTACCCTTCCCGTCTCAGTCTACTCACTTAGGGTCAGTTGGTCATATCTCCTAAGCAACTAGCCTCTACCGCCATTCAAAACTACCAAAACAAGGGTAGCTACCAATAAACTATGCATGCATACACTTAGAAATAACTATACGGAAGTAATGTAAACGCAAACAAAACAATTAAGGAATCATAACTAGGCCAGCACCAAGAGGTGCTTAGCCGCTCATATTAACCATACAAATCAATTCAATATTTAATGTTACGAAATACATGAATCGAAAGTAAAGAAAAGATAAAATGCTATTGTTTATCATAGGGGAGTGATTTCTCCCTTGGAGACAGCTCCGTATGCTCCTCTAGACCAGCCTTTGGCTTCTTCCCACGTTCTTTGGTTGTGGTGTGTGGAATGGGATGATTTGAAATGCTGGAAATCAGGGGGTATTTATGGGCCGGATCTGGGTTACGGCGTAACTAATATAATAGTTACGCCGTAATCTTCTATTTCTTCGTAATTTGAACTAGATCTGCTGGTTACGGCGTATCCATATAAGTGCTTACGCTGTATCTTCAATATTTCTTGGTTACGCCATAGTTAAAACAAGAGTTACGGCGTAGTTATCAGCGGCGTGGAACCTCATTTGACCTAATATGGTTACGTCGTAGTCTTTAGTGAGAGTTACGCCGTAACCTTCTGATGAGTTGGCTTTCTGAGTCACGCTTTAGTTACGGCGTAATGTGAGAGATGAGTTACACCGTAACTTCTTCAAAGTGAGCATACTCTGATAAATCTTTGATAATTCTCCAATTCCGCGTCTCTTTAGCTCCAATGCTTGTAATTTACCTGAAAGTGGAAAATAATGGAAAACAAGCGTAAATCCATATAAATGATATAAATTACAAGCTTTATCGGGGGAAAGTGACACTTAATATTCAAGACTATTTGATGTTATCAAATATCCCCCCACTTGAACTCTACTTGCCCTCAAGTAGACCTTATAAGAAAGATTCCTAAAAAGATATCTCCCATAACTTGGAAAATATAAGTTTACAAATCCCTTATGCTAGAATAAAACAAAGCCGAACACCTCACGAAATGGGAACAAAACACTCAAATCTCTCAACTATTCTAAGTGTCAATTTCAGGGTTATCACTCAATCGCACAGTCATAGCATGTATTATATCATAAGCTTGGCGGTTACACAAATCTTCACCACTAGAGTTAAGGGCTAAACAATTTTCGAAGGCAATATGGGTAGACACGACAAAGGTAAAGGGGGTGACTCGTCATTACTAACATGTCACGACGAAGTGGACAAAATCAATGATACATGACCAAATCCATGGCCAAGACACCAAAGATTGCTCGTTGCATCACCTAGACACGCTTCATGACTAAAGGGTAGGATAAGACATGGGATAAATAAATGGTGTAAAATAAAAATCAAGCAGGTAGTCTAAATCTATAACCAAGTCATCACCACTTACCGTCCGCCCAAAGTTCAAGTTTTGAAGTCAAGAAACCGGATCATGAAATAGTAGGTAGATGTATCATTAGAGGACGTCATGATGGCCACACTACCTTTTCTCCAACTGTCGACATAATTACCAACTTCAATCTTCGAATGTGACCGAGGTGGCCTCCTCGATACTATAGCTATATAAAGCTCATAACACATTGCTTATAACAATGCACTTTACAATAACTAAATAACATAACAACCCCCTTTTTTCAAATCATTTTTTTAAGGATAACTACTAAACATAATATCCCCCACTTGAGATGAACAACGGGAATTCGGGGGATCTTCAATGATCATCAAGAATATGTCGTCGACGAAAGCATGATTTCCGAACCTTTCCACTTGAACCTTGAACTTAGGCAAATGATGATTTCCTAATCACAAATAAAGACTACAAGGTAGGCTAAGGTGTATAGGTGTATCGAAACAATATATTGGGTTAACAAAATGAAATGAATGGCTCAGATGGGTGTATCTAGGGGTATCTTGCACTAAAGGTGAGTGCAACAAAAGGGTTTCACATGAGGGTCGAGAAGTCGAGGTGACTAATCGATAGACACACAATGGTAGGCTATTTGGGTGATAATCCTATAATATGGCCTTCTTAAACTGAAAATCCAAATACATCGAGCTAACTCAATATACCTCGTCTATGGTCTCGAAATGATGCAAAGGCCAAGTTCTAAAGTCTACAGCTACCGGCACACTTATAATTTGGTGGATTTGGGGTAAAATATTGGAAACGGATAAGGCTTATCTCACCATATAATATCAAGGGTTGTATGTGCTCGGCTAAGGTCTAATCTAGTTAGGTTAAGAAAAACATGTCAAAATTTTAAAAATGGCATATTTTTCCAAAATAAACTAGAAAAACGAGGACAAAATAAAGTTCAAAAGATAATTCTACTCCCGTCCCCCCACTTAAATTGTAAAAAGTCCCTTTTGTACTAAGCGTTAAATAAAGGTGAAGAGAAAAGTAGAATTAGAGCGAGAACTTCCCTGAAATTTGCTCCAAAAAGAAAGAAGGCCCACGAAAAAGAGACGTGCCTTCGTATAAGCATCCATGAACAAACTTCAATCCCTGAAATCACACTACCAACAAGCATAATTCTAAAAAGAAAAAATGAAAAAAAAAAAACTAACTCACTTTCGTGGGAATCACGGTTGCATTTAGCATATGCAACAAGCCTTTTAAACCACTTGGTGTCCCAAGTGGACGAGTGAAGTCTCGTGAGGGTTTACAGGGAACACACCCACAAAGTTCATTTAAAATATTAATACAAGGTTATTGTGTTTAAAAATGAAAGAAGTAAAGTAGAGGAAAGTTTCGTCGTAACTCCTTGAGGGAGTTACGCCGTAACTGGCAAAACCTGGCATACGCTGTAAGAGTGTAGCTACGGCATAACCAAGGAGATGGTATTACGCTGTAATCGGTAATGCATCTAAAATTCTGCTGCAAGAGGTAGGTTACGGCGTAACCACTGAGATTAGTTACGCCGTAACTATGGTCAGATCAGCAAGCTGCAACAGCAATCACTCCAAGTTTCCTGCAAAAATGGTTAAAAACACAAAACCCTACAGAAATGGAAATAACACAAAAGAAAGGGACAATTCGGGTTGTCTCCCGAAAGAGCACTTTTCTTTACTTACGAGTCTTTAAGTTAGACTCAGAGCCGCGGGGTTTTATGGGGGCCTTTGGACTTGGCCGACTTCCTCCATGTCTTTCATCAAGTTATACCTGACCCAAGCAACATTGGTGGCAGTGCGAAGGCATTCTTTAGTTTCTTTCTTACGAATTTTGCAAATTTTTTCCTCCGACCCTAAGTGGTAGCGAATGAACTCAAACTTTTCGACAATAATAGGTGGCGGCCTCTTGTGGAGAATCCCAAGGAGTTTGCACCTCCTTTTCTCATATGCTTCATCATCGGGGTCAGTAAATTCTTCATTTCCTTGCAACTCAAGGTAATCTAAAATCCTTCCAATGTCATCGTCGTCAGAATCGGTACCTTTAAACCATTCTTCATCGAGCAAATTCTCCACTAGTACACGCTTGCATTCTTCCTTTTGATTTCTTACCAACTCCTTGTCATCCTCAACTGTTATTTCACTCGAGTTGTTAGGACTCTCGTTGTTTGAATTTTCTTTACTCATGTATTCTTTCCAAATCTTTTCTTTTGTTAACGTATCTACATGTCCATACTTGATCTTCACCCAAGTGTCAAATCCCAAGTTGTCCAACCAAGGAAAAATTGTCATTTCCATATCGTTGTTTGAGGTCCAAAAGAATTCGTCTTCCCCCATTCTCCTTAAGCTGCTTCCCCCGTTACAGTCGTCATAAGGGTTGCATGATGCCCAGAAAACTTCCCCAGGAGATTTTATCCTTTCACACCAGTGACTTCGGGTTTCATTGTTGTCAGTTTCGCTTAAATGATCTTCAATGCAGTAGATGTCATTATTAGCCACTTCCCTTTTCTGATTATGATCCTCGTAGTCAATCTTGAGCTTTATAAGAAGATTCGGGTTAATCTTAGCATTCCCGAATTGTATCGCGTACCAGTCATCAAATGTCAAATCCCCGAACTTGATATTATGTCTTTCAAGCTTGTGAGGGCACGTCCATTCTTCTTATTTTAAACAGTCACCACCGTTGCAATACTCGCGGAAAGGGTCGCATGTAGGCCACGCTCGTGTGGATTCATCATTAATTATGATTATCGGAGTACACCAGTGAGAGATAAGCGGATCCTCTTTTTCCTCGAAGGAGAGTTTTTCCAATCTTTCTTCATCAGTATATGCAGGCCACATGAATTTGTTATTCTTGACCCTATCCTTATCGCTACCTCCATCGCAAATTTCATTTCTCGGGTCGCACGAGGCCCATAGATCATACAAATCCCCCTTAGCTATGGGTATCTTTTTGCACCAGTGATATTTCCTCTTAGATGGGGACAGAGGGCATAAGTTAATATCGTGGGACCATTCGTTAATCTCCGGTGTTCCTAATTCGTCCATTTCGAGGAATTCGTCCGCCCACGTATCCCAGTTATGGCGTAACTCAAATTTTTGGTTACGGCGTAATTCGCTAGAATCGTCCTTATCAACATTCTTCATAACCCCATGATCGCTGTCAAAATCATAGCTACGCCGTAACTCTTCAGACAGGTTACGACGTAACTCAGATCTGTCGGCGGAATTTTTACCAGAATCCGTATCTTTGCCCTGTATCTTCGAGTTATTATCAGCAAAAATCACTTTACATTCCATTGTGGATTTTGATCCTTCTGGTTTATTGTTATTCATTCTCACTTTCTCACTAAGCTTTTCCACCATAGATTCAAGGTTTTTTAGGGTTGTTTCGTGATTGGAAAGGCTTCTGTCAGTGTTTTCCTGGAATTCTTTTAACCACTAATCTTGTTCCTTTTGTCTTTGGGCTGAACTTTTGATCGGTGCTAAACCGTCAAGTTTTCTCACACAAGCTAGCCACTTGTGAATGGCTAACCGTAAGAAACTTAAAACAGTTCAGACACCAATGCAATGAAGATCAGGAGAGTATAGGGTTTCCCCAGGTCATTATGTCCTAACGAGCTGTGCGATGAATCACCAAACGAATAGTGATCGAGAGGATTTGAACGGAAAAGAGGTTTTGATTATGAACAATTATACCTAAAGGAAAAGTATATAAACTACATGGGCTTAAATGCAAATTAAAGAAAATTAAAAAGATAAAATATATTAAATAAACGCTATCACTATTTGCAAAATGATGTTTTTGATTTTTCTTTTATAAAACTTAAATTAAAAACTACGTGACGTACAAAAGAAAATGTGAAACTTAAACAATATTAATCCTAAAAAATATAAAAATGATATTTTTTCAAACCTAATGATAAAAGAAAATTTTTAGAAAAAGAAAATTATTTTTAAAACTATTTATCTAATTATTATTAATTAAAAACTATTTTTAACTATTTAATAACACCCTAAAATACAAGAAAATATGAAATAAAGCTAGAAAAATGAAATTATGACTTAGAAATATCTAAAATAACTAAAGAGAATTTTCAAAACTATTTTTGTATTTTTCTGATTATTTTTCTATTTTTTTGAATTAAAAACTATTTAAAACTACTTAAATTGCTTAAATATACAAATTTAACTAAGAAAAATCTGGAAAAATATTTTTTTGACTTTTTATATTTATCTTAACTTAGGAAAAATGAAAACTTATTTTTTTGAAGTTTTTCTGATTTAATTGTATTAAAAGCTAATTAAAATGACTTAAAAACTGTTTTAAATGAAGAAAAATACCAAACAGTGATGAAAAATTATGAAAATTTCAGGAAAAGTCTAAATTAATATTGTGAATCTAGGAAAAATATAAAAACAGTGGCTTGTGTGCAAGAAAATGAAACTGCAATGCAAGAAGCTTATAAATAAGCACTTGTATTAAGCAAATGAAAACCAAAGACCACCAAAGTAACACATAAGCTATAATATGCTAAGAGTACCCAAATGCAACTAATTTCCACAAGCCTTAACCTCTGAATAGCAAGCTCAACATATTTGATTGTTTGAGCTTATGTGCTTAAAACAGTTTTGAGGCCTACTTGCAGCCTAAGAATAAGCTACCAAATAAGCTGAGAATCAAAAACAAGATGTTGGAACTTAAAGACGACCTGGCCAAGAACTTGTAAACCAAAAATGAGACCTAGATAAGCTCTATTGAGCTTTTGGCAAGCCCTGCAAGACCCTGTGCAGACTCAGTATTCACTGAGTCAGTGCACAGGGCACTTTAGCCCCATTTGACAAGCTAGTTTCAAGCTTGTACAAAATTACCAAAAATCAGCAAAAATCATATTAAGAAAATAGACCAACTGAAATTATAAAACCCAAAGTTTCACTTGATTAGACCCAGAAATGAGTTTATTAAAAATCAACTTAGGTTGGTTCAAAACTGGTTTTTTACACTATTGACTTTTTGACAGAAATGGAAAATTGACTTTAATGAACTTTGCAACTAATCTATGAACTGAATATGATGTAATATGTTAAAGTAAGGTTACATAAGGCTACTCCATTGATTTCTAAGCACAAATCAAACTTTTGGTTTTACAAAGTTCTAACAGATATGGAATTAAGACAGGTTATATAAGATTTTGACTTAAGCTACTCTAGGGTGCAATTGAATGACCAAAGTGACTCCATTATACCTAAGTAAGACTAAAGCAATTAGAGTTAACCACTGAACTAACCTAAATCTCAGTCTAACACCTAATGCCAAACACTAGTTATGTGATTGATATGCAAGTTTAAACCATTCTAACTACTGAACTAGCTGAAACAAACTCCTAAACTAAATCAATATGACCTGAAAACAACTAAATGAACAGATAAAAACTAAAGCTACCCACAGATTCAAACTCAATTAGATTTTGCAAACTATACTAGATATGGAGAGAAAAATAAGAACTCACAATTTGCTCAGCTTATTTGCAGTTTAAACCAGAACCAAAACTACACTATCCTAAGCTAATCCAACCCCAAATCAACACTGCATCAACCCATATCCACTGCCATTACTGCTTAGCCAAAATTCCACCAAGTTTGACTTTTGTTGACCAGAAACCAATATTGATTTAATCTGTTTCATAAGCTTACTAAAAGCTATAAAGAGCTTAAATAAACTTATCTGATCTTAAAAATAAGCTAATAAAAGCTTGGACATAAGATTTTGAGACTGAAATTTCAAACAGTAAGCGTAAAACTTGAAACCATACTAAAACTTTGAATTGAAACTTGAAAATGCATTACAATGATTTTCCAACTAAGGTTTAACACATAGAAACTGAAATTACAAGCTTTTGACTTAAACTACAACAGTTATATAAAAAACGACATATATGAATTTTAAAACTAAAATCTACTACTTTTTCTTGCTTCTCTTTCTTCTTTTTATACACCAATTGTCTTCCACTTGTCTTCTGATCAATTCCCACTAATAATCTTAGCCATTGGATCATTTGAGGAGATTTTGGCCATTGATTCTATTTTGGCGGGAAAAATATGTATTGCACTGGTGGGGGTTGAGTACAAGGGAAGAAGAAGCATTAAATGTTTTTGTTGTTTGGTGGAGGTGGAGGGGACATGGAGAGTGGGGATTGAGTTGGAGGAGAGGTGAGGTCTGGTGTTGCAGACAGTGGGTGGGAAGGAGAAGAAAAAGGAGGGAAATGGTGTATATGTTTGACCGGGGTTGACTGGCTTATATAATGGCAGGGGGTCAAAATGAAGGGGGTCACAAGGTTTGGCAGGGGGTCACAAGGGTTATGCCATGGTCCAAGGGTTCAAAGGCTTATGTTATTAATACAAGGACCTTTATGTAATTTCTGAAAAACAAGGGACCAAAGCTGCCAATTTTCCAAAGTTGTTTCAAGGGACCAAAACTGACAAGCTTCAATAGTACAAGGACCAAAATAGACATTTTCAAAATTCCAAGGACTATTTTTGCTAAATTTGAAACTTAGAGGACCAAACTTGTAATTTCTCAAAACTGTTGACATTTTTCACCAAAGGACTAACTTTGACAAGTTATGATTTTTAAAGGACCTTTGGTGACTTTTCTTTTAAAATACGTGCTCAGGGACTATTTCTGACAATTTTTGAAACTTGGGGGACTAAAACTGCCAATTATGCAAACTTAGCTCATTTTTCATCTGATTTTAAACATTTTGCATCTGAAACATATAAAATGAAACTTTGAGATATTTTCAGTATTTTGATGCATTTCTGAGCATTTTTAAACGTTTTGCAGTTCAGATTTGACCCAAAATGATGAGTATTTACACACTCATCAATCCCCCACACTAAACTATTGCTAGTCCCTAGCAATCTTTTGAGAAAAACTTAATGGATTTGAATCTCTTTACCAAAAGCCATTACTTCTGGAGTAGCCAAATGTTTCAGTTCAAGTAAGAACTATGGTACACCGATAACCATGTGATTTTGAGCAAACCACCAGCTTCCAACGGATTTGATTTGTCTTTACCAGAAGCCGTTTGCTCTGGACTAGCCAACTCTTAGATAAATTATCAATATTATCTTTGGTGAGCTGATTACCAATTATGGTTTTTCCACTGCCTTTACCACAAGCCATAAACTTGCGGGCTAGCCAACTCTTCACTAATTAAAGATATGGTGAGTCGAATACCATACAATTTTGGGCAAATTGCAAGCCGTAAACGGATTTGATATATCTTTACCAAGAGCCGTTTGGTCCTGGATTAGCCAATCCTTTTGTGTATTAGACAGGGCGGACTGATAACCATAAGTTGAGTAAGTGCAAAACACTTACTCCAAAAAAAAAATTTGGCCAAAAACGGGGGAATTAGGCGGTATAATTACATGATAAAATTCGTGAGAATTCCCCCCCACACTAGAAATGAATATTGCCCTCAATATTCAAAGTACCGGCGGTTATGCCGAAACATAGAACGTAAAAGGGAAATACTACGGCCATTATTTGAAAGATTTTTTTTTTTTTTTGTTGGAAAACTTATATACAACAGTGGGGGGCAACTCCCCCACACTAGGGTGGTACACACGGGTGAATACCCATGTTTAACTACTGTTTTTGATTACCGAGTCGCTAGCTTGACTCGACCCCGAATTAATTTGTTCATGGGGAAGTAAGTGGAAGAGACAATCTCCATCGGACTTTCATTCAAGATGTTTGGACAAACATTTGAAGCACGTGAAAGTTCCACACCGATGAGATATACATAGAACCGGCTCAAAAATGATAAATGAAAATGCCGGGGTTAAAGATAATGTCTTCATTCCCGAAGGAGTGAAGATGAAGAGAAATCACAAGATATTTGAGGAAAGGAAGAAAGATTTTGATAACAATCAAGATCCATTCTTCATCCTCAAATGTAGACATATCGGGAGGAAGGGTGAGGGTAGTATCATTAATAAGCAAACTCGTATGATAGAGTACACCTTCCTCCGAGCCAATATCATCCTCAAGATCAAAATAGAAATGATCATGTTCCGGAGGAGATATGTCATGAGAGAGTTCACCGGAGAACTCTTCATGAAGAGAATCATTCACATGAAGTGAAATTGTGAACTCTTGTTCCATTGTGGGCTCATCACTATCCTCGTCAAAGATTGGATTGTTAGAAATCCAATTGAATTCAGATTCGAATTCAAATAGAGGATTGGTGAAAGTAGCTTTGAATGTTTCGGGAACAAAGTGATCAACATTATTTATTGGACTGTTAGGGTGAGAAGTGAGTGAACGATCATTATAAAGGAGGCTTTCAATTTCTCCTAGGTCGGCTTCGAAATCAAAGAGATCATCATCACTTTCCGATGAAAGTGGATTGATGTGAGCGAGTTCATCGGTGAACTCCTCAAGAAGAAGATCAGATTGTGGGAGTGATGCCTCAACATACTCGATGTTTCCATAAGAAGCACAATCGTCGCTACAATTGGAGAAAGTCTCAAAATGATCTTTTGAACACTCAAGAGGGGAAGAAGAATCACAAATATGATCAGAAGTTCCCTGTGACTCTCTCGGGATTGGTACAAGGTTCTCAACACTAGACTTTATGAATTCGTCCGATTCCTTTTCAGGAACAGTGTCAAGATGCTCGTCCCCCATGTTTAGAGAGTGAGTGGGAATATCGGGTGTGATAACAACAGACTGAGGGAGTTGAGAAGGACTAGCATACATATGTTTTATACTTTCCATTTGTTCTTCTGCTAGTAATTCCATCATAGTCTTTTCTCCCTGATTTTTCATGGAAGGAATTTCAACTGATGAACTTGATGAACCTGTACAAAATTGACTAATATCAAGGGTAACTTCATCATCATCGTCATCAGGAATGAAACGAAATCGAGAGCTAGATTTGGCTGCTTTTTCTTTTGCAATTGATTCCCTAATAGATTGTTCAAAAGAAATTTGGGAATTTAATTTAGCAGTCCGCTCTTCGGCTAACAAAACTTCCATGGATTTCTCATTTGGATTATCTTGGGAATGTTTACATTCCTTCAAATCTTTCACTAAATCCAAAAGATCAAGGAGAAGATTTTGAGGAAGTGGCTCAGGCTGAGGTGATGCCTGATTCATTTGGTACTGTAGAGGTTGGTTATGATACGAAGAGTCGTAATTGTTATAAGGAAATGGATTCCTTGTTTGACAATCAGAGCTACAGTGTGGACCTCCACAATACTCACAACAGTAAAACTGATGTGGCTGTGAGTTATATGTGTGGTAGTCATAATTGTTATCAGGAACCTGCTCATAGACAAGCGTGTTTCCCGATTGACAATCAGAACTGGAGTGTGAACCACCACAGTAATCACAACAGTAAAACTGCTGAGTTTCACAGTGTGGTAGCTGATGGAATAAATCAGTTGTGTTATGGTAGGAATAGGGATCCTGGTTATAGACAGACCCGTTTCCTGACTCCACCATGCTACAACTGGGGCAATTGCCACCATTATAAGGACCACCACACCATTGACAACCAAGAGGGTGAGGATGAGACATAGAAAGAATCAAAGGTTTACAGAGGGTAAAAATGAAGAATCAAAGATGTGAGAGGGTAAAGATGGATATTTTTGGATTTTTGAATAAACATATTTGTAAATATAAGAAAGAAAATCTTTTTGGGTTTTTGTGTTCGTTGAAAACTGATTTTAAAATATTTTCGGGAACCGTTTTGTTTTTATATAATAATAATAAGAAAATATGAACAAGGATGGTAAATATACAATGGATGTATATTCAACAACACTGATGCTTCAAATTCGTAGAACGCAGCACACCTCCCCGGCAGCGGCGCCAAAATTTGATCGATGCCAAACCGTCAAGTTTTCTCACACAAGCTAGCCACTTGTGAATGGCTAACCGTAAGAAACTTAAAACAGTTCAGACACCAATGCAATGAAGATCAGGAGAGTATAGGGTTTCCCCAGGTCGTTATGTCCCAACGAGTTGTGCGATGAATCACCAAACGAATAGTGATCGAGAGGATTTGAACGGAAAAGAGGTTTTGATTATGAACAATTATACCTAAAGGAAAAGTATATAAACTACAGGGGCTTAAATGCAAATTAAAGAAAATTAAAAAGATAAAATATATTAAATAAACGCTATCACTATTTGCAAAATGATGTTTTTGATTTTTCTTTTATAAAACTTAAATTAAAAACTACGTGACGTACAAAAGAAAATGTGAAACTTAAACAATATTAATCATAAAAATATAAAAATGATATTTTTACAAACCTAATGATAAAAGAAAATTTTTGGAAAAAGAAAATTATTTTTAAAACTATTTATCTAATTATTATTAATTAAAAACTATTTTTAACTATTTAATAATACCCTAAAATACAAGAAAATATGAAATAAAGCTAGAAAAATGAAATTATGACTTAGAAAAATCTAAAATAACTAAATAGAATTTTCAAAACTATTTTTGTATTTTTCTGATTATTTTTCTATTTTTTTTGAATTAAAAACTATTTAAAACTACTTAAATTGCTTAAAAATAAAAATTTAACTAAGAAAAATCTGGAAAAATATTTTTTTGAATTTTTATATTTATCTTAACTTAGGAAAAATGAAAACTTATTTTTTTGAAGTTTTTCTGATTTAATTGTATTAAAAGCTAATTAAAATGACTTAAAAACTGTTTAAATGAAGAAAAATAGCAAACAGTGATGAAAAATTATGAAAATTTCAGGAAAAGTCTAAATTAATATTGTGAATCTAGGAAAAATATAAAAACAGTGGCTTGTGTGCAAGAAAATGAAACTGCAATGCAAGGAGCTTATAAATAAGCACTTGTATTAAGCAAATGAAAACCAAAGACCACCAAAGTAACACAGAAGCTATAATATGCTAAGAGTACCCAAATGCAACTAATTTCCACAAGCCTTAACCTCTGAATAGCAAGCTCAACAGATTTGATTGTTTGAGCTTATGTGCTTAAAACAGTTTTGAGGCCTACTTGCAGCCTAAGAATAAGCTACCAAATAAGCTGAGAATCAAAAACAAGATTTTGGAACTTAAAGACGACCTGGCCAAGAACTTGTAAACCAAAAATGAGACCTAGATAAGCTCTATTGAGCTTTGGGCAAGCCCTGCAAGACCCTGTGCAGACTCAGTATTCACTGAGTCAGTGCACAGGGCACTTTAGCCCCATTTGACAAGCTAGTTTCAAGCTTGTACAAAATTACCAAAAATCAGCAAAAATCATATTAAGAAAATAGACCAACTGAAATTATAAAACCCAAAGTTTCACTTGATTAGACCCAGAAATGAGTTTATTAAAAATCAACTTAGGTTGGTTCAAAACTGGTTTTTACACTATTGACTTTTTGACAGAAATGGAAAATTGACTTTAATGAACTTTGCAACTAATCTATGAACTGAATATGATGTAATATGTTAAAGTAAGGTTACATAAGGCTACTCCATTGATTTCTAAGCACAAATCAAACTTTTGGTTTTACAAAGTTCTAACAGATATGGAATTAAGACAGGTTATATAAGATTTTGACTTAAGCTACTCTAGGGTGCAATTGAATGACCAAAGTGACTCCATTATACCTAAGTAAGACTAAAGAAATTAGAGTTAACCACTGAACTAACCTAAATCTCAGTCTAACACCTAATGCCAAACACTAGTTATGTGATTGATATGCAAGTTTAAACCATTCTAACTACTGAACTAGCTGAAACAAACTCCTAAACTAAATCAATATGACCTGAAAACAACTAAATGAACAGATAAAAACTAAAGCTACCCACAGATTCAAACTCAATTAGATTTTGCAAACTATACTAGATATGGAGAGAAAAATAAGAACTCACAATTTGCTCAGCTTATTTGCAGTTTAAACCAGAACCAAAACTACACTATCCTAAGCTAATCCAACCCCAAATCAACACTGCATCAACCCATATCCACTGCCATTACTGCTTAGCCAAAATTCCACCAAGTTTGACTTTTGTTGACCAGAATCCAATATTGATTTAATCTGTTTCATAAGCTTACTAAAAGCTATAAAGAGCTTAAATAAACTTATCTGATCTTAAAAATAAGCTAATAAAAGCTTGGACATAAGAGTTTGAGACTGAAATTTCAAACAGTAAGCATAAAACTTGAAACCATACTAAAACTTTGAATTGAAACTTGAAAATGCATTACAATGATTTTCCAACTAAGGTTTAACACATAGAAACTGAAATTACAAGCTTTTGACTTAAACTACAACAGTTATATAAAAAACGACATATATGAATTTTAAAACTAAAATCTACTACTTTTTTCTTGCTTCTCTTTCTTCTTTTTATACACCAATTGTCTTCCACTTGTCTTCTGATCAATTCCCACTAATAATCTTAGCCATTGGATCATTTGAGGAGATTTTGGCCATTGATTCTATTTTGGCAGGAAAAATATATATTGCACTGGTGGGGGTTGAGTACAAGGGAAGAAGAAGCATTAAATGTTTTTGTTGTTTGGTGGAGGTGGAGGGGACATGGAGAGTGGGGATTGAGTTGGAGGAGAGGTGAGGTCTGGTGTTGCAGACAGTGGGTGGGAAGGAGAAGAAAAAGGAGGGAAATGGTGTATATGTTTGACCGGGGTTGACTGGCTTATATAATGGCAGGGGGTCAAAATGAAGGGGGTCACAAGGTTTGGCAGGGGGTCACAAGGGTTATGACATGGTCCAAGGGTTCAAAGGCTTATGTTATTAATACAAGGACCTTTATGTAATTTCTGAAAAACAAGGGACCAAAGCTGCCAATTTTCCAAAGTTGTTTCAAGGGACCAAAACTGACAAGCTTCAATAGTACAAGGACCAAAATAGACATTTTCAAAATTCCAAGGACTATTTTTGCCAAATTTGAAACTTAGAGGACCAAACTTGTAATTTCTCAAAACTTTTGACATTTTTCACCAAAGGACTAATTTTGACAAGTTATGATTTTAAAAGGAACTTTGGTGACTTTTCTTTTAAAATACGTGCACAGGGACTATTTCTGACAAATTTTGAAACTTGAGGGACTGAAACTGCCAATTATGCAAACTTAGCTCATTTTTCATCTGATTTTAAACATTTTGCATCTGAAACATATAAAATGCAACTTTGAGATATTTTCAGTATTTTGATGCATTTCTGAGCATTTTTAAACGTTTTGCAGTTCAGATTTGACCCAAAATGATGAGTATTTACACACTCATCAACTTTCCAGGAATTTGTTAATTGTTGCTTCAAGATTGGGCTTTCTTTCTCCATAAGGCCCACGGTTGTAATTTCCACGGTACCCATTACTATTTTGATTATCTCCATAAAACGATCGATTTTCTCCATATTTGGCTTCTTCAATTATATTTTCTTCGTCAACGTGAGGACAATTCTTCGTGAGATGTCCTCCCCCAAAGCTTTCATAACCCACTTGGATAGCATGAACGGTTTCACTGACTTTTAGCATATCTCGACTTAGATTTTCAATTTTACTAGCGATTGCTGTAATTCCGTCAAAGCTTCCGCTTTGGTTTCTTTTGCTTCCTCCGTCGTGCCATTTTTTAGAATGATCAGCCATTTTTTGAATGGCTTCAATTTCTAGAGTAGGAGTCATGTTCGGGATAGGTCCTTGATAGTCCAGCATCTGTCTTGTAGTTACATTGATTCCTTTGTAGAAGATGTTGACCTTTTGCTGGTTATTCAGATCATGTGTAGGATATTTGTAAAGGAGATCGTTGTATCTATCCCAGGCTTGATACAATGTTTCATCGTCTTCTTGTTTGAAATTATGGATCTCCAAAAGCTGGTTAGAAATATTCGATAGAGGACAATACCTCTGAATGAAATGCTTCTTTAGTAGACCCCAAGTATTAACTGCCCCGGCGGGCAATCTTTCAATCCATCTTCTGGTAACCCCAGTAAGAGTCATGGGAATACCCTTAGCATAACGGCATCATGAGACACGCCCGGAATGTTGAAAAGGCTTGCGATGTATAGGACATTTTCAACGTGCTCATATGCATCTTCGTCCCTGTTTCCAGAAAAAGGGTTAGCACGAAGCTCCCTCATAAATTGGTCTTTAATTTCGAAATGGACATCAGCTCCAATTGCCGGTCTTACGAGACCCGACCCTTGTTCTGCTCTCATCAACGCCAAATATTCCTCAAGAGTGAGGTCATCAATGTTAACAACTTCCATGGTATCTGAAAGCTTGAATAATGATCGTGAGAAATATAGAAAGTTTAAACAAAACGAAAATGAAAGACTTAATAGCAATCCTAATATAACTCCCCGGCAGCGGCGCCAAAAACTTGATGCAGGTTTTACTGACCAGGTTTTAATATTTATAATGTCTCGTTATACCTATGGTCTACCCTAATGCACTAACGGGCAGTGTACCCAGTCGTATGTAGTGTAGTAATGGTAAAACCGAGGTCGTCCCAAGAGATATGTGTGTTGGATTATTACTAAGTCTAGGTGTCACAGTTTTTAATATGATTTCGATAAGGAATTAATTAATTAACTACTAAAGCAAATAAAAGGCAAAGGTTTAATCAATAGAGGAGAGTGGTGCTAACCTAGTTAATCATCCTAGCTAGTAATGTCTACGTCTAATTACTTCCAATTACTTCAGGTGGGGTCAAAGTCGAGAGGACAGCATTTGGTCAATTCTCCCTAACCTATCAGCAAAGATGCTACCACTGGAGAAGTCAGGTGTCCCCTCATAAGTCCAGTTGTTCCTGGTCCCCTAAGCCGAGTCATTAAGTACCGCTACATGCTAGACTTATAATATTGAATGCCCGGGTGTTAGCAATTTAAACACTCACCCCCTAATTCTTAAGTTCATCCAAACGGTAGGTGATCAGTTGGTCAAATCGCACAAGTAGAAAGGGTCGTCAGTTGGTCATATTTTACCCTTCCCATCTCAGTCTACTCACTTAGGGTCAGTTGGTCATATCTCCTAAGCAACTAGCCTCTACCGCCATTCAAAACTACCGAAACAAGGGTAGCTACCAATAAACTATGCATGCATACACTTAGAAATAATTATACGGAAGTAATGTAAACGCAAACAAAACAATTAAGGAATCATAACTAGGCCAGCACCAAGAGGTGCTTAGCCGCTCATATTAACCATACCAATCAATTCAATATTTAATGTTACGAAATACATGAATCAAAAGTAAAGAAAAGATAAAATGCTAATGCTTATCGTAGGGGAGTGATTTCTCCCTTGGAGACAGCTCCGTATACTCCTCTAGACCTGCCTTTGGCTTCTTCCCACGTTCTTTGGTTGTGGTGTGTGGAATGGGATGATTTGAAATGCTGGAAATCGTGGGGTATTTATGGGCCAGATCTGCGTAACTAATATAATAGTTACACCGTAATCTTCTATTTCTTAGTAATTTGCACTAGATCTGCTGGTTACGGCGCAACCTTATAAGTGGTTACGCCGTATCTTCAATATTTCTTGGTTACACCGTAGTTAAAACAAGAGTTATGGCGTAGTTATCAGCGGCGTGGAACCTCATTTGACCTAATATGGTTACGTCGTAGTCTTTAGTGAGAGTTACTTCGTAACCTTCTGATGAGTTGGCTTTCTGAGTCACGCTTTAGTTATGGTGTAATGTGAGAGATGAGTTACGCCGTAACTTCTTCAAAGTGAGCATACTCTGATAAATCTTTGATAATTCTCCAATTCCGCGTCTCTTTAGCTCCAATGCTCGTAATTTACCTGAAAGTGGAAAATAATGGAAAACAAGCGTAAATCCATATAAATGATATAAATTACAAGCATTATCGGGGGAAATTGACACTTAATATTCAGTACTATTTGATGTTATCAATACACTCAAGTTTAAAAACTTGGCGATTCAAACCGGCAATTACATGATCCTTAAAGCTTTTTGTTCTGGAACTACTTCCACTCTTGCATTGTTTTGAATTTACTTTCAAACCAGTATTCGCACATTGCCGTGACTTTTCCAGCCTAAAAATGTAGGTATCGACAAGGTTGTGTTAGGTCCTGACCGGCGCTCTGGGAACGTAGTCATTGAAAAAATCTTGGCTATCTATCCACCATGTAGATTGGAACTCATGTATAGTAGGTCTCAAATCTGTAGTTGTAGTTGAATCCTAAAGTTCAGTAATGGTTCCAAAAAAAAATATATGGTTTAGTTAATTACTTTGAGATACGACACCATTTTATAAGGGATTCGTAATTAAAGTCATAAACTGAAAGATTGGAGTGCAAATAATATTTCCACTGCTAGCTTGCTTGAAAACACTGCTAGTTGTGAGCAATCACTGCTAGTTAGTTGCTGATGATTGTGGAAACTATATGGGATGTTTTGTAACTTTTTGGTGATAACATATTTATTCCCCAAATCACTGCTGAGGCAGGGCAGTGGAAACCTAAGTACGACCCAAACAATGGCAACTCCTAATGTGTATAGTTCTTTGCAATTCAACACAGGTGGAGGAATCCCCATACAACTGGCTAATTTGGGGGACATGGATGTTTAGGCTAGGTCTGATGCAATGTTAGACACATCCTAAGATTCACCTGTTGGAGCAGGTAACACAGCTCAAATTGATGAGGGTAGTTTGGAACACCAACATGATTTGACGGCTAATGGCTTTCTACATGATGACAGTTCCAATGATCCACTTCTCAGACCAGGTTACACAGGTCAAGGTGGTGAGGATACTATGAAACTCAATCTTGAATTGACGGATAGATTCACAACTATGGAGTCAAAGATCACTGGTCTTCAAACTTCGACAACTACTCGGGCTGAAACAATCATGAGGTTGAAGCATAGGGTAAGTGTTTTGGAGAGACTAAGAAGGCCACGGTTTAATGCATTCAAGAAAGTGAAGAAAATGGGAAATAAAGCAAGCTGCGCTGGGATTCAAAGTTTAGAGGATGCATCCAAACAGGGGAGGAGTGAGAGTACAAATTCAGGCGTGGCATGGAAGGTAAAGAAGCAGTACTAGATGATTCTTTAAAGGCTGTAGTTGAAGAAAATGAGAAGGAAGTGGTGCAG
This sequence comes from Chrysanthemum seticuspe, assembly GCA_019973895.1. Classification (NCBI taxonomy): domain Eukaryota; kingdom Viridiplantae; phylum Streptophyta; class Magnoliopsida; order Asterales; family Asteraceae; genus Chrysanthemum; species Chrysanthemum seticuspe. The sequence continues at coordinate 93,374,103 of BPTQ01000009.1, read as the reverse complement.
GCAATCAGTGCCAGTGATGCTGCATCCGCTGTTAGTATTGAAGTAACCACTGCTGCAACAACTGCTGGTATTATTCTAGCCACTGCCAATTCAGACGTTTCTAGTCCAGAGGCAACCACTGATACAATTATAAGCACCACAATAACACCAGCACCAAAACCAAAAAAGGCTGAGAATGAGGTTGCCATACATTTGATCAACCTACAGCAATCTGACCCTATACCTGCACCCAAACCTATTGCTAAGAGTCTAAAAATTGGTGAAGCTATGCAGAAAGGTGTAGTTACTGAACCTGATATTGGAAAGGGTAAAGGGATTGCAGAGCAAACATTGAAGTTTAAAAGTAGAGAGGAGCAGATAGCTTATGATGGAGAATTTTCTAAAAGATTATATATGGAACTAAATGTTAAATAAATTGCTAAAGAAAAGGAAAGGGCAGCGCAGGAAGAAGCCTCTAAACAAGCTGTAGAAGAGTGGAAAAAGCAACAGAGGTATTTTCAACCGTCTGAGAAAATTAAGATAGAGATACCTATGAAGTGCATGTTTGAGCCCAATCCAGAAGATAAATGTTGGGAAGCTTGTGTGGTTGAAGAATGGATGTTGTATGCTTATCCAATAGTACTTGCTTTAATGAAGACTGTAGCCAGACAGATGTTGGAAGTTAACCTTAATTTCCAGTGTACTAAATCAACTCATCCAATTGTTCATCCACTGCTGAGAAAGATTGAGAAGATTGCTGATTATGAAATTCCTTTGTCCATCAAAGGCAACCTCAAGGTAGAATGAAAAGAAAGGCAGACATATCAAAAGCATTTGATGAAGAATCTGAGTCTGATAAGATATTGTGGGCTTAGATAGGTGGAAATGGAACATGTAATTTTCTGTGTAGTTTTACTTTTTTTTATCTATAAACAATAAATAAATAAGAACAAAGTTTAACAGGCTTACGTTTGAAAAAAGGTTCGAACGATCAGTTCTTTTAAAGATGGACTTCCTAGACCAGGCAAGTGCTCTTGGTATCACATTTGGATGTTTAATCCACCAAGCATGAGATTTTTCGAACGACTCAAGGATCCACACCTATGAGAATTTAAAAAAAAAAAAAAAAAAAAAAAAAAACTTAAACTTTTAAATATACAAATCAGTAAAAATGTTAAGTTAGAAAATGGATACCTGAAACCCAAACACAAATCCAGACAGTGTGTATGTCGGAAAATGCTTTGGATCTTTCTTCAATCTTAAAAGGTGGTCATCCGTGTGCTTATCAAATACATTATGAAGTTGGTCGTATAAATGAGTCCAAATATGCTCACCCCATGGAAAAGCATTCCAATCATCTAGATTATCAACTAACCTCATCAGTGTATCATCCACCTCGCATGTCAACAAACGACCCATAAAGATCACCTATAAGGCTAACAAAAGACAAAGACGTACAACGTCTTCATCAGATATCTGTCAAAACCGCTCTTCATCCTCGATAACACCAATAACATCTAAGTTGGTTAGAATATACCCTTGCTTGTCAGGAAATACCCTGTTACGAAAATTTAGAGAACCAGATGTATACGACCCAAAGCTTACATATCCAAAACACAAGCCGGTCATTAGACAAAACTCACGACGACCAAAATGTAAAGCATGCCCTTGAATGTAAAAAATGAAGGGCATATCATAGTGAGAATTGACAACTTTATGCTGTTTCCTTAGCATATAATCTATGATGTGTGTTTCATGTTCAAAAAACAAGAGATCAATCCAGCTTCCAAAGCATGTATTCCTAAACAAGATGCGTCGTTTTGCGTCTAACTTTTGCTTTATCAACCAAAAGTAGTTCAGTTTACTCGTAATGATTAACTTAGCTTCATAGTCCTAAAAAGGGTCAACAAAAACAAAAATTTAAGTCAGACCATAGAAGGAATCTATACCAACGTCGTAAACAATTGCGTAGACGATGCATATAAACCACTCCTTATTAGTCTACACAGTGCCACTAAATTTTTTAATGAACCAGGTTATGTTACATACCTAACTAATGACATCTAACGTATTATACCCTATATAATTATGAATCAGACAGACATAAAAAAGGAGCAATGGATTATAGAATGGAATTAACACTTATATAACAAAGGTATTAATCGAATAACAACAACGATTTGTTAAAGCATAGAACCAATTAGAAATAAATAATATGTAATAAACAACGAGCAAAATATTTACGTACCATATTTGGCCACATTTTTTAAACAAAATTGATAATCGAATGTGGTTTGCACTCAACAATGTAGCTTTCTAGCTGGTGACATAACTGACGATACAAGGAAGAGAGGGACTGACGAAGAAGACGGTCTGATTTGTGAAAACAAGTAAGTAAGAATGTTTTTATGCGAGAAGCAAAAACAAAGAAAAATGGTAACTATGAATGTTTTTGTGCGAGTGGGTAATTGATTTTGAATAGATATGTATTGTACTTTCACTATTCAAAAGTGTACTTTCTATGTAATATGAAATGACGAAACAACCCTTATCAAAATATACGGTTGCCCAATGCTTTTTAGTTGCCCAAAAAACAATACCTTACACATACGGGACACTTGTCATAATGTCGATGAGTTGCCCAATGACAGCGGTTGCCCTCGGTCTATTTTCAAATAAAAAAAAAAGTGGCCCGGAAAGTGACTAGCCTCAGGGCGCGCGGTCTATTTGCATCATTTTCCCAAGAAACAATCTATGAAATGTGGTGAAGCATGATAAACAAAATCATGCAATTATTCTCACAAAGACTGGCCAACAAGGTAATAAGGTAAGTTAATAGATAATAGATAACAAGATTTCCTTCTCATAAGGTACATTCCATCCTTTTTTACTTCATATTATCAGCATGTTTTTGTGAATGAAAGAAAGTAATTCCTGTCTTATTTTTTAAGGATTAAGGATATTAAGGCAGTAGATTGGTCGGACAATGTTGCCCTTTTTTAATAGCTGTGACAAGGTATGCGTTGACAACGGATGGTCTAAGTTCACTGCTACAAAGCGGTAACTAACGCTTACTTATCTTTTTTTCTTGGGATACCTTTGTATAGTGGGGAGCCTAAAAAGTGGCAAAATGGGCGGATAAATTAATAAGTCAAAGTGGGTCAATTTTTTACAGCCTTACCACTCAAAATGGTTGGATTAGGTTCACTTTAGAACATTTTCCTCAATGAGTTTCTCGAACTTTACACATAATTATGTTGATCATGTTTCCGAGCTTAGCTTGTCGTTAAACAAATGACGGCTTAACAGTAGTAGACTATATATGATAGGTAGCAATTTAGAACTAATAAAAAAAATATATGATGTAATAAGGATATCGACGAAAGTCCTTTATCAATTTTCATGGTATTGCTTGCAAGAACCTTTAAATTAGCAGAGACAATAAGTACTCTATGTGTAGTTAATATGCCAGCAACACATCTGTTAAGAGTTTTTTTGCCAATAAACCTGAGAAAAAAAAGAACAAGATATAAAGCCAAGCTCATAGTTTTTCTATATGAAATAAAACAAAGCAAACAAAAAATTTATTTCACGGTTTCAATATATACAGTGGAACCTTTTTCAACGGTTATGGTACTTACTTGCAAAACAATCTCATTGGCTTTCAACTTGATGGAGTTCTTCCCTCACCCTTTGTTGACATATTAGGAACATCAAAAATAGGAATGATGTATCATTGCTCTTATGGTAGAAAGGACTATACATCATTTCCATTGTCTGCTACATCAAAGTCTCTTCAAGCGATTTCCATTATCGACCCTTAATCTCTGCAATTGTGGGTACATGTCCTCGTAGTATACACATCTGCCCTGTTGTTGCTGGAGTTATCACCATATCGACCTGTAACATTACAAATATCAAACTTTAAACTGAAATCATAGTTGCAATAGTCAAATTAATTTTAGTGATAAGTTTATCTTATCTTTATCTTTATTGCCTCAACTGCTACCTTGGTTGCGGTCCACTGTGTCGAGGCTGCAAAGGCTATTGGAGCTGAAAGCGGACATCTCATTGTTGTTGTTAACGTCAACTCTCATGGCGCTAAACTGAATCTCACTACTGCTGTTGCAATTGGGCAAACTTTGTTTCTCTTCAAATTTTTATATAATTAAATATATATCGGCCACATGTACACACCTCTATTTGCACTGGATAATTATCTTCAATCTTATAATCTACACTGGACTTAGAATTATTTTTTGTATATATAAATGTGTAGAATCGTATAAGGGGGTGAATATGGTATTTTCGACTAACTTGAATCAACGACACCGATACTATTCACTAAGTATAATCCTTATGGTGGATTACAAACCATTACAACTTCACTCCACCGATATGCACCAAGATCAGCGCTTACTAAGAAGAGCTACTCTAACAGTATTCCACCCTCGAAAACCACTCACAAGAATCTCATGATCCGACTTTCCACTAAGACAACAAAGGCTTCCCCACCGGAAGTATCAAACCCCAACTAGATCTTCCCCGATCTATGCTTGATCACCAAGATACAAGACTTTACAACCTTATAAATGATTACAAGTGTTTGTTTGTTTGATATAACCTAACCTAGCCTAGAGACTTGATGCGGGTAATTGTAAACACAAGAAGTTTTACAATCCTCATAGGAAAAGCACCTAACCATTTTAGTGTAGCATAGGTAAGACACGAGGTATTGATCATTCTCTAGGAGAATAGTGAAGCAGACTCGAAGCGTATGTCGAATTAAGTCTAAGGGTTGAGGGAGGATTATTTTTGGTCTTTTATATTTATAAGAAAGCAAGTAAAATTTCGGGTTTTGAAGAGTCTGCTTTTTAACTAATAACTAATTAAACTAAATTAAACTAAATCGAATCTAAATGCAAGAAAAGTAAATTGGCGAACTTCAAGTATGACGAAAGTGTATTTACTTAGAATTCCACTACTCCCTAGTTATCTTTTATTGATTAGTCGGATTGTCACGTCCCTGTTTATTTAGAGCATTGTATTCCTTAATACCAATTGAGGGGTGGTCAAGCGCTAACTCATATGAACTATATTCTAATTTAGCCTAACTGTAGGCTTGTATGGACTTAGTTCTCAGTTTGAAGGTTTTTCAGGTACTCTCGATCAAGTGCAGGAGCTTCAACAAGATTTCTTCAGTTGGAGCGTAGACAGAACAAGTCAAATGCTCTAAGAGATGCACTTGAGCCATCCCCGTTGGAATGGAGCCCCCTATGTGTACCAGCCGGATATCCCAGACATTTGCGTCCAACAAGGAGTATCCTTTATGAATGCACAACCGACTCCTGGAAGCACAACCAGCACTCCATTTGACCCAACACAGTATTAGTCGATGGAGCATGATCATGATAGGGATGAGAGATTCCCCTGTGATTTGAACAATCTTTAAAACACTTTTTAAACAACTTATATATATCTGTAATAACGTTACTACTAAGATATTTGTGTTACTTTTAATCGTTAGTACCAATAGGTACGAATTTTCCTAAGTGTTTTTGTGCATGTTGTGGAACTGTGATACAATTACGGCGTAACCTTGTAGCTAAGTTACGCCGTAACCTTTGATCAGAGAGAATAATTTGAGGGCAATTTAGTTAGGGCGTAGTCACCCAGATAAGATACGCCATAGCAGCCTTCTAACCCTTAGTAAGACATATTGGGCAAGCATATTAGAGGGGAGTTTATTTCTTTCCCAGTTCTTTTTCATTTCTATTTTATTTTCGTATAAATGGGACTTTGTACACTTCAAGTGGGGGGATAGGAATAGAAATGAAGTGTATATTTACTTAGCCTACTTGCCCTAATTTTCTAGTTGGTTTAAAAAAAATAGAGCTCTTTTGAAAAAAATTGTCATGTTTTTAACCAATCTAGAATTGCATAAAGTCGTGCACACTATAACCCTTAATGTCATTGGTGAGATTTAGCCTTTCCGTTTCCCCTATTTTACCCAAATTTACCAAAAATTGAGTGTGCCGATAGTATTGTAGACTTTAGAACTTGGCTCTTACATAAAGTTAACTTGGTTCATTTGGAAAAGGCAATTCGAAGAGGCAAATGTTATAGGATTAAACCCAAATAGCCCATATGTATTCACTTGTGTGCGTTTATCGATTAGTCGCATTGACTTTTCGACCTCCGTGATAACCCTTTTGGTTGCACTCACCATTAGTGCAAGATACCCCTAGTTACACCAATTTGAGCCTATCCTTTCATTTTATAACCCTTATTTCATTACACCTTTACACATTAACCTACCATGTAGTCTTGCCTTACGATCTAGAAGTCATTGTTCACCCTAGTTCAAGGTTTGAGTGAAAGTTTCGGAAAGCACGCTAAATCAAAGTCATCCCACTGAAGATCATTGAAGATCCCCCAATATTCTCCTTATGTTCATCTCAAGTGGGGGGATAAAAATATCATGTTATTAAAAAAAATGTGTGTGTGATTAGTTCTTGTTGATAAAAGTGCAAATTGTTGTAGCACTATGATATATGGTTATAAGATATTAGCATCGAGGAAAACACGTCGATCACATTTCAAGAGTGGAAGATGGTCAAGATACCAGCAGTTCTCGATGAAGGAAATGTATTCACTAAATGGTACATTCCCCTGACGCACCATGATCCAGTTTTCGTACCTTGAAGATTGAACCTTGAATGAGCGGTGGGGCGATGGCAACTTGGTTTTAAGCTAAGACTATTTGTTTTCCTTTTCTTTACACCCATTAAAATATCCCATGCCTTACCTTACCCTTTTTGTCATGAAGCGTGTCTAGGTGATGAAGAGAGCAATCCTTGATGTCTTGGCCATGGATTTGGTCATGTATCATTAATTTTGTCCACTTCGCCGTGACACGTTAGTAATGACACTACCCCCGTAACCTTTAAATCACTATAAACCCAACATTGCCTTCTAAAGATTAACTTGACCTTAGCTCTAGTGGTGGAGAAGTGTGTAATTGCCAAGCTTATGATAGAATACTTGCTATTGAGTGATCACCCCAAAATTAAACACTAAGATTAGGATGAGCGTGAGAGTGTTTTCGTCCCCGTTTCGTGAGGTGTTCGGCTCTTATAATTATTCTAGTATGGAACCCTTAACTGTGCATTCATTGGTTTATCCCAAGGATGTGTCATCATTTACAATCTAAAAAGTCTACGTGAGGGCAAGTAGAGTTCAAGTGGGGGGATATTTGATAACATAAAATAATCCTGATATTCTAAGTGTTAATTTCCCCCTTTATTGTCACATTATGATTAAAATGCTATTAGAAACCTCCTTGTTCCTTCTTATTTCATTTCAGGAACTATTTCATATAAAGAAGCGGTATTTGGACATTTCTAAGCTCAAGGATGGTTTTCTCTCACATTTACTGAAGACCACGGCGTAAATAAGTGATGAAGTTACGCCATAATCAAGTGCATGAGGAAATACAGCGTAACAATATGGTGGAGTTACGCCATAACAAGACTACAGAACATTTTATAGCGTAACAAAGGAGTGAAGTTACGCCATAATATGATTACAGATTATGAAGCATCAACTTTACAAAGACTAGGCGTAACCATCAGCTCAGCTTACGCCATAACCACGGATAAACATCAACTTTACAAAGACTACGGCGTAACCACCAGCTCAGGTTACGCCGTAACCATGGATAAGTATCAGATTATGAAGAGCTACGGCGTAACTAGTTAATAAGTGTTACGCCGTAGCTAGTATCCAGGCCTATAAATAGATGAAGTTTTCATCAGTTTTAGGCATCTCTCCTTTCCCAAACCTTTCTAGGGTTTGGGGAGATCAAACACATAAGAAGAATCATGGCTTAGGAGTATGAAGAACGAAGTTCTCGTCTACGACTTCCTTTGTATTCGAGTTTGGATTCCTTTTATATTTTTCTAGGGTTTATATTATGAATTCATGTTATTAATTTAAGTTTGCATTTATGTTATCGATCTTCTCTTTATTTCTTTATAGACAACTACTTAGTCTTGTCATTGATTGCTAGTCTCGGTAATATTATAAGCTTGTTAGTATCTAAAGGGTTGGGAGAATTGACCAATTGACCTCAGCCTAATAGGTTGCGAAGTATGGAAGGAATTGGCCATAGTACAACCGTTCTTCGTGTGCGAACTGACCAAATGATCACCTATCAAGTGGAGGTATTTAAGAAGCTAGGGGAAACCTAAGTTCCTAACGGTCGGGTTTCCATACATTAGATCTAGTAGATTTGCCTCTTAATGACTGCTATTAGGTTACCGAATGATCCCTGGTGACCTGTTCATCTCGGTGAGGAATTTAAGAACCATAGGCCATGACGAATTGACCAAAGGAGTCTGGCGATAATTAACCACTATATTGAACCTTTATATCGAGAATCAATTCTTATATGTGAACTTGGTTAAGCTTCACTTTTCTATCTCTTTATCCTAAATTCTTATGTTTGTGTGATTAGAATAATTATATCTGTTTTATCATATCAATATCAAATCATGTTACTTCTAATCATCTTAGTTCTTTCAAGGTCACAACTCTCTTGGGACGACATTCGGATTTACCTAAGGCTTTATTTCATCTGATCGGGTTCTCTGCCCGTTAGCATGTGTTTATCCTAGTTTATCTCAGTTTTATAAATATTAAAAGCAGGATGAAATAGCACATCAATCACTTTATTAGAGATTCTAATGAAAAGAAATTAATTCAAATGGTTAAAATCCATACTGATAATAATGTTGCAGATCTACTTACAAAAGCTTTTGATGTGGGTAGGTTTTAATATTTAATTTCCAGTATTGGAATGTTAAATCTCTAAATGTTTGATCTTACTATGTTTTTGTAAAGTTTTGTATGGATTTGTACTATTATTAAAGTCAAAAATTAATTCTGCTGCCAAGTGTTTAAAAGTGCTGCTTGTTTACTTAGTACTGCTGGAATCTGCTGCTAGTTGACTTCCCAGCTGCTACGTATCCATCTATGTTGTGATTGTTGTGGAATGTTTCTGCTTTTGTTTTTGTGGTTTTGGACTAACATTTAGCAGTATAAGCAAAAGGAGATTGATTGGTTTGATGGAAATTTGGAGTATGTACTGCTACAACAAACTTACTGCTAATAGGCAAAAAGTTAGTGATGTTGGGCCAAAGTTACTACTGCTTGGAAAATGCTGCTAGGTTTAAAAGTGCAAGGACTAAATCATAACATATAGTGTATAAATCTCTAATTGATCAATTCAATCGGATTTGTGCGCTCAAAACTGTCTCCATCATAAACCCTAACACTCCTCTTAACATCAAAACTGATAATTCCCAAATCTCAAACCCTAATTCACAATGTCGACCAGAGTATTTGCCGATAACAACTTGGTTGATCTTCTTGACAAACCCCTACCATAATCTGAAGGATTTACTGAGGTTATTGATTTTCTTAATACTTGCCCTATAAGGTATGCATTATCATTAACTCCTATGATATTTATTTCAAACATCAAGCAGTTTTGGGCTACTGCTAAGTCCAGAACTATTGATGGGGAAGTACAAATTCAAGATTTTTTGGATGGTCAGGAGGTGGTTGTCACTGAGTCATCCGTTATAAGTTCTTTGGAACTATCAGATGACAATGGTGTCGACTGTCTCCCAACCCCTGCAATTTTTGAAGGTCTTGCAAAGATGGGGTATGAGAAGCCAAAAAACTCTTTGAAATTTTACAAAAGGTTGTTCTCACCTCAATGGAAATTTTTAATTCATACCATACTGCATTGTATCAGTCCTAAAACAACTGGCTGAAATGAGTTTAGTACAGTTATAGCTTCTGCTATAGTGTGCTTGACTCAGGAACAACCATTTAATTTTTCTAAAATGATTTTTGATGGTATGATTAAAAACTGTGATGATTCAAGTAACTAGTTTTTGTATCCAAGGTTTGTTCAAATATCTGTTGACAAACAACTTTTAAAGAAAAAGGTTCAAAAAGGAACCTTGGATACACCCCTGCTCACAAAGTTTTCATATTTATGAGGTAGCAGGGACTGGGTTTTTCTGGAAGGGTTACACCACTTTTTGAAAACATGGTGAACCTTCCACAACAACAGGGTGAAGGAGCAGAAATCACAACTGCTACCCAACACACACCCAATTTTGATACATCAACCTCACAACCCAAAAAGACCTATAAACGTAGGACATCACAAAAGGGTGCTAAGCTTCCTCAGGATAGCAATGGTATGGTTGCAGATGAGGCTTTCACAGGTGAGCAGAGTGACATGTTGGTGAGGGCTACCACTACTGCTTCTAGCTTAGCAGCAGAGGAGGACAGTGGTAACATAAGTAAGACCCAACCCAAGGCAACATCTGAAGTGTTAGGTTCTCAGGAACTTAATGTAGATGATGGAAACCCTAGCCAACTGGATACTATAGGGGGCTCAGATGCTCAAACTAGGTTTGAGACTGAGTTTACATCCTTAGATTCACCTCTCAGGGAAGGTAACATATCCTGAAGTGACGAGGATAGAACTAAAACAGATGAATTGATGGAAACTTATGTATAAAGTGACAATTCATTTGATCCACCTCTCGGGCTAGGTAACACAAGCCGAAGTGATGAGGATAGTATGGAACTAATTAAAGAATTGATGGCTAAATGTACACAACTGTCACAAGCAGTTATTGGCCTCCAAAAGCTTACAGCTACTCAAGGTGCATAAATTAAAAGCTTAAAGTAGAGGGTTAGATTTTTGGAAGGTATTAAGAGGTCAAGAACTCATACATTCAGGAGGTTGAAGAAAGTAGGAACTGCACATAGGGTGAGTTCCCCTAATGAACCAAGTTTGGGGGATGATGCTCCCAAACAGAGGAGGAAGGAAGATATCACAGGTTCAGGGGGGATCAAGGTGATGAAGGTGCATAGATGGGTAACTTGGAGGTTGATATAGGTAAAGATGTAGAGCAGAGTTAAGTAGTTGATGCTACACAAGTTGTTGAAGAAAGTACTGCTACAGGGAATGAACCTACTGCAAGTGTTGAAGAACCTGCTGCTAGTACAAAACTACCTACTGCTGAATCTCGTGCTACGCAAGAAGATTATACTGCTGCAACATTTGAACCTACTGCTAATATTGCTACTTCTACTGCTGCTACAAAAGAGGTATTAGATTAAACAACTCTAGCTGAGGTGATGATTGATCTGAATAAATAAAAGCCAACAGTCAAGAGTACAATCAAATAATATTCTAAAGAATCTATAAAAGCTACTCAACCTACATCACAAACAACTAAGGCACCTGTCAAAGGTGTAGTCATCAAAGAACCTGTCTTCACATCCAAGACAATCTCTCAACAACGACAGTATGAAAGCAAAGGCAAAGGAGTATTGGTTGAAGAGCCTGAGCCTGAGTCTGAAATACCTATGGAGTTTTGGCCTAAAGAGAAGATTGTTGCACATGATGCTAAAGTGGCTGCTACATTACAAGCTGAATATGAACTTGAAAATCAAGAAGTATTAGAGCAACAAAGAATAGCAGCTGAGAATGAAGCAAAGACTTTGACATTATTAGCTAAATGGGATGAAGAAAGGGTCAGATGTGATGTAGACATAGAGCTAACTAAGAAGCTTACAAAAGAAGAACAAGAGCAATACACTATAGAAGAAAGAGCTCAGTGGTTGAAGGAGTTCATGGATGAGAGGAGAAAAGTGTATGTTGCTAAAAGATTGAAGAAGAAGATGCTCATACCACCAACAGTTAAACAAAGAAGAAAGGTTCATTCCTACTATCTAAAGAACATGAAGGGATACAAGTTAAATTCAACAGTCTCATATTACTGATAATGAAATTGAGAAGATGTATGAGAAAGCTAGAAGAGAGGTTGAAGCTTTTGTTCCCATGGAAATAGAAGAACCTACACAAGATAAGGTGGTAGAGTAGATAGATCAACCAGAAAAGGAGAAAGTGGTGGTCCAGGTGGAGAAGGTAGAAAAGGTAGAGGTTAAGAAGAAAATTTCTAGTTCTGGTGTGAAGAGAACTGGAAGTAAGTTAAAAAGTGTTGGTAGAAAGAAGAGAAAGGCAGATAGGTCTAAAGCAATTGAGTAGTCTGAAGACTCAGAGCATGAAGAGGACAAAGTTGAGGAGCAAGTATCTGATGCAGAGGATAGAGAAAAGATGCAGGCTCTTAAAATTATGTCAAAACATCAAGAACATGAGGTTGTCGATGCAGTTCCTTTGGGATTTAAGCATCCTATCATTGATGTTACTTCTGGAATTCAGGATGGAAGTGAAGCATATTGGGACATCAAAAGAACCAATGGTAAGAACTACAAGTTTATCAAATTCAGTCAAATGGTTTAATATTTTGATATGGAGGATCTTGAAACTCTTTGGAGACTATCTAAGGAAAAGCATAGTCCTTATCCTGAGAACATCTATGACAGAGTGATATGGAATTATTTGGAAGTCATGTTTGAGCCAGGTCATGAAGATGTGGAGTGGGCAAAACTGAAACACGACACAGTTTAAAAATGGAGGCTATATCAGTGTTGTGGTGTTCATGTTTTATTTTCTCATGGTGTGGTGATATACATGCTTGTGGACAAATATTATCCTGCTTTTAACTTCAACAACGACATTATAAGTCAGATGCTGAAACCAAAGATGTTGAGAGTTCAAAGATTTTCTTATCTGATGATCAAGCATACAAGCTGTTGAAGAAGTATGAAAAAGTTCTCCATCCAAAGAAGTAGAATTGATGTGTTTGGAAGCATCCTCCTGGTGATTGATTAAAGCTAAAAAGGAAACTTGATGATTTAAGGAGCAAATATCAAGTTTAGGGGAGGATTATTGGGTTTTTAAGATACTGCTGCTCTTGGAAGAATCAACTGCTCATGGGTTTCATTGAAGAATACTCTAAGTTATAACTTCTGCTGGTATGATTGGATTGCTGCTAGTATATTCAACCTACTGCTGGGTGTTGCTAAAGATGATCAAAGAAATATACTAAGTGGTAACTATTGCTAGACCAAATGAAACTACTATTGGTATGAAGTTTCTGCTACTGATGACTAAGTACTTCCAGAGTAAAGATATGTACTGCTGATGTATTTTAAACTATTGTTGGAGTATTAGTGTCAGGTTGTATTTATGGAATGACGTGTACCTATTATTTAGTATTAGATAAACATAGAAAAGATTCTATTGTGATATACATTGTATAGGAAGTCATTGTAACTGATAAGGATTTGAAACGTACACTTTTAAGGGGTCATTTAAGCCCTTAATCGATCACTTTTATATTCGTTACTGCTTAATTTCGTTCCTTTTCACTTTTTAGGTCTCTTGGAAGCAAAATGCTGGAATGATGCTTATTTGGACGAAAAGGAGTGAATATATGAAGAAAATGGCTAAGTCAAGATTGAAGACACTCAAGCTGTTGAAGTTGAAGCTGACGGCGTCCCAACTAAAGGGCGACATCGTCCCTCTCTACGAATTTAATTAAAATACACCTGACGACTCAGTAGACTTTTTGCTAAAATACACCTGACGGCGTCAGGCTTTGAAGAGGAAGGGCGTCACTAAGACTCTTCATCTCAGACGGCCCAGATCCAGAATCAGACGACGTCCCTGCTGAAGCCCGACGACGTCACAACTACAAGGTGACATCGTCCCAACGATAACTTGGCCAAGACAAAAACCCTAATGACGGTGATCTGACAGCATCCCACCTATAAGGAGACGCCGTGGCAAGTGTAAAATTATATATAGAAATCGAATTTTCATAATTTTAAGAGGTAGACTTTTGGAGTAAAAATCCTAAACATTTGTAGTCCGACTTGGACAGTATCTTAGGGTCCCAAACCCTATTTTACACATCAAGATAAGTTCTTTACTTCATTGATTTCATTATGTCTTCCATTGAATGTGTGTATGCTTGCTTGTTTAACATGTTCGGCTAAATTTCTTGTGTGTTTGGTTAGATCTATGAAACCTAGTTGTTAATTATTGTTAGGCTGTCTCTTATCTTAATTGTAATTGGCTTAGGAGTGCAACTAGGCTATCGTTGTATTTAATGCTTGATGAATCTTTGATAGTTTATGAATGACTTAGTTGAATTCGTTTACTACACTCAAGGGTGACTTTAAAGAGTTAGGGCATAGGCACACCCTACGACTTTAGGAAACACAACGCATTAAGAATAAGGACGTGACAATTCAACCTACACTAAAAGATAACCAGGGAGTAATAGCATCTAGGTAAACATATTTTTAATCATCATACGAGCACACATCAATAGACATAAGACTACCCGTAGAATTAGATAATTAGAATAGTAAAGTAATTGGTAGAAGTACCTCCCCCCCAAATTCAAGCCCCGAGATTTTACCCATAGCTTTCTAAAAAAAATATAAAAAGATAAAAAAAAAAAGAATCTTCCTCAATCTCAACCTTAATGTAGTACACTTCTCACTAGCATTCCTATTCCCCTAGAGAACGATATCAATCCCAAGGCTTACCAAATACTACACTACAATGATTAGGTTCACTTCCTAAGGTGTTGAAAAACTTGCTCGACGAAAAGGAAGTTCCTTTGACCCCGAACGCGCTTCGTACGCGCATCAAGTTTTTGGCGCCGCTGCCGGGGAATAGAATAGCTAGTTAGATTTCTATCTCGTTTAGGTTCCCTTGCTTGATTCCTATCAAGTAAGATTTTTTCTCATTTTTAGCTTCCTTGTAATCTATCCCCTTCTCCGTGACTTTGTTAGTAATCCTATCACTTTTCATCATGGAAGGAGATAACCCGCCACCACATCCACCACTTCCCATCGACCCACCACTTATTGACCCGCCAAGAGGCTGTACTCTTGGTGAATACTCTAAACCGAGCCACCAAGGCTATAGGAACACAATTGAGCTCCCCGATCAAGCTCAAACTACGGCCCTGCGATCCGACACCATCCGGTTAGTGCAAAACGGATGTGCGTTCCATGGACTTTGTTCCGAAGATCCTAATCAGCATCTCAAGGATTTCCTTAAAATCGTTGATTCCATCGACCTTGATGCTACCACACGAGAAACCACGCGCTTGTGTCTCTTCCAGTTCTCTCTACGTGACCAAGCTAGTAATTGGCTTGAGCGACTTCCCGCCGGATCCATCTCAAGTTGGGATGATCTCACTACTCGTTTCCTTGCCCAAATTTTCCCACCGGGGAGAACTACCAAGCTTAGAAAGGACATCTTGACGTTCCAACAACGTCAAGACGGAATCTCTCTACGAGGCATGGACTCGATTCAAGGACTTGCTCCATAAAGTCCCTCATCACGGCATTGATCTTTGGCTTCAAGTCCAAATCTTTTACGATCATGCCAGCTTCCTCACCAAGCGATCCATTGATCGAGCGGCCGGTAGCAAACTTAGTGATCTCACCGCGGAAGAATCGTGGGGTACAATAGAGGACCTTGCCCTCTTTGACAACTAAAGTTGGAATGACCCCCGTGAAGGCAATCTCTTTGCCTCCCATTGACTCACAAACTTCCATTCGTAGGATGCTCGAGCTTGAAGATCAAGTCAAATTCCTAATGAGCTCCTACGAAAATCCTAAGTCTTCACGCCAAGTGAAAAAGTCTCTTCCTTGTGTGAGCTATGTAGTGGTCCTAATGACACTCGTAGTTGCCCAAGACTCCCCAAACAAGCTTCCGTTGACTACGCATCCTCACGTACCAATGGAATGGGAGGGAGATTCTCCACAACATCCGGACCTAGGACTTTCAATGATGCCCGAGGAGCATGAAGGGGCAAACCCGACTATAATTGGGGACAAACCAAAGAATTCACCTCTAATGATTCCCCATGGTCCCACGGCCCTAGCCAACAAAACATAGAAGGAATGTTGCAACACCTAGTTACATCCCAAGAAGCTCAAATAGCCAAGCTTTCGGACCGCTTTAACCAACAACAAGCCGAGATGGATAGGAAGATAGATAACCTTTTGAAAGCCATGACCACTAGTGATAGGAAGACCACCGAAAAGGTTAATGCCATCTCGACTCATTCTCCCGAAGCTTCCGGTGTGAAAATTAAGGACCCAAGCAAGTACTTCGAGACTAGGGATCCCTCTTCATCTAAGCACGTTCAATTTGTCAATGCTATCACTCTAGTGAAACCAAATAGGAATAGTGACAAAGCGAACCATGAGACTATTCTTGAGGTTAGTGAAACTCCTAAGGAAGAATCAACCTATAAAGTAGACGAATTAGGTGATGAATACTTCAATAAGTTACCTACGGAAGAGGAACTTTCACGCCACTCACACTTAGTACGCGACCTCCGTCACATGTATGTTAGGAAAAGCCCTCGGATCAAATTTGGAAATCCTTGGAATCTCAACATACCATGTTGCATAGGACATCTTTTCGTGGCAAAGGCCTACATTGATCGCAAGTACCCAATAAACATCATGACTAGCACCCACTATAATTGGGTAATGAAGAAACCTATCCCAAATAGGCAAGATCCCGATGATCCTAGAGTTAGTTGTAATTTTCTTGGTAAAGTTAAGAGATTGCCCGTCTATGTAGGTAGTTTAACTTACCTTACGGATTTCATAATTGTGGAGGATATTAGTATGGCTATAGATCCTAGCTTGTCCCACGTAATTCTAGGAAAGTCTTTCATAGAAAACACCGGGATGACTTATGATCCGTCGTTAGGAAAAGTTAGATTCAAGGATGAGACCGATGACGTAGCTTACCAAATGCCATTTAAGATTGAGAAATTTTCATCACTATCCAATGATGAAAAGGAACTTAAGCTATCGGTCTACTATAGGAATAAGAAGGATAAGGAGAAAGGAGTAGATTATGTGATGAATAAGATTTTTGGGTTCTATAAGGATTTTGAAATTATGACCGAAATATAGAACCGATTGGGGGGAAGATGAGTTTTTAGAAAGATGCATAATAGGGCATTGTTATAACATGGAAAACCCCAATAGAGACCGTCATGAGGAAGAAGGTGAAGGCAATGAAGTCACGTAGGAGCACAACTTCGAGTCTAGCTACAAGACTCATAAATAAAGAAAAGCGCTTCGTGGGAGGCAACTCATGCTTAATTGTTTGTTTGTTTGTGTGTCATATATCTTTTCATTATTGTATGTTCTCATGTTTGAATTTGTGAAAATGCTTTATTTTGTCTTTAACCTCGTCTTAATTACATATAAAGGTATTTTACAATAAGATAAGTGTAGGGAGGATTACATACGTTTTTGAAAGAATGTGAACATGAGAATTACAACTAATAAAATTGATATATATGTGTGTTTGTTAGAGTCAAATGCTTGTATCGAGTCATAATAGATGTTTTGCAGGAATTTTTCCAGATTTTTAAAGGTGTAATTTTTCCAGAATTTTTCCAGGAAAACACAGCAGACCAGTTTCTGTCAGGACTAACGATGTCAGGTAGAGCAGAAACAGCTTATAAATTTTTCTCGTTTTTTGTGCTATTTATAAATTTCTGGAAATTCTCAGGTCTTAATTTTCCAGAAAATCTGCAAACATCCATTCCACAAGCATTATATCCTAGTTTAGTTGAGTCATATATAGTTTTACCGCCGATTTTACGCGAAGGTTTCGTCTATTTTCTTAAAGTGTGCAGGTTATATTTGGCAAGAAGAAGAAACATAATATTGGATGAACCTTATCACGCATACATTCTTCTTGGAAAAGAATTTAACCACTACTTCACACGGATCCTACCGAGCTAATCAGGGGAGTACTAGTTACTTTCTCTTTTAAGTACCTTCCTTTATCATAACTTTGATACTTTCGGGGAACATTGGGGACAATGTTCAGTTTAAGTGTAGGGAGGGAGAATAAAACGGGAACTTTGAAACTATGCTTATCCTTGATTATTTGTCTTGTCCTAGTTCATTTGTGTAATAAGCTATGAGAAATATTTGTTAGGGCAATTTTAGCACCAAATTTAAATTTTTTTATGACATGTACGAGTGGGACTTTAGTCTTAATAAAGCGTCTCATGGATAGGAGTTATATGACTAGCACAAAAACCGTTTACCACTCAAATTCCACCCAAAAAAATGTGAGATTCGCCCCTAGATCTATAGGAATTAAAGCATTCACCTTTAATGCTTCGAGAGTGAACCGGTAGTATAATAGATTCTAGAACTTGTTTTGTGATGCATTCCGAGATCGCTAGTAAGACTACACTTGTGTAGTTAGGAATAACTAAATGATAAGAGGCATTAGGATAACCCTTGTTTGAAACCCGTATTATAATTACTTCTTCCACATCGGTTGAGTAATTACCCCACACCCTTGCGATGTACTCATCTTTAGTACACGATACCCCTAGTTAACCCCTCAGAGCCTATCTTTTTCGTGGTTCTCGTGATGTTTCAGTTTTTCATAATATCAATGAAGAGCATTGTTTACAATCCACCCCCAAATGTACACCCAAATCGCCTTAGCCTACCTTGTACGCACTCACCTTTAGTGCATTATTGTTATCATACTTAACCCTTAGTTCAATTATCTAGTTACTTGCATGGTTGCTAAGTCGAGTCATATCTTTTGTACACAGCTTTGGGATGATTGGGACTCATGGGCAAAAGTAATATTTTATGGAGTAACGGGAAGGAACGTCAAATTCAAATTCCCTTTATTTATGTAATTAAATACTCCAAGTGTTTTGATCTTTTCAATTCGGGTCAAATTAGTGTTAGAATAATAAAAACTCAAGTGTAAGGATGTTATCTTAGAGGATGGTAGAGTAAAAGTGTATGCAACAAAAAAAAAAAAAAAAAAAAAAAAAAAAAAAAAAAAAAACATACGGGCTACCATCCTACATCTATCTTTATGTTTATGTTTTCCAATTTATGTATGTTTTTTTCAAGTTATCTAGACTTTAGTGAGTCGAGTCTTGGCTTAGCAACGCTATTCTTTTCATGCTTGTAACAGAAGATTTTTGACTTGCCACCACTAAATCGCCTATCCAACCAAACCCTTTGTTTCCCTACCGTAAACCTAACATTACAACCCTTTAAAAGACCTCCTAGATAGTTGTTCCTAGGTGCTTACACCAAATCGGTAGAGGTTTGATCTATTCTCAAGCCTATGGTAATCTATGTACTATGACCAGGTAATGAGTGTTTATCTTCCATTTTCATTAACTATATTCATATACACCCGAGAGATGAGAGAATCCAAACTCTCCTTGTGAGGTGCTAGTATATAATTTTCGTGCTTGTTATGACTATTGCGGTGCTTTTACTTGTTGTGAATTATTTTGAACCATTGCTTCATGCCCCCTAACTTATAAATTGATTGGTCAAAAGCACATTTGCTTGAGGACAAGCAAATACCAAGTGTAGGGATATTTGATAAGGATTTGAAACGTACACTTTTAAGGGGTCATTTAAGCCCTTCATCGATCACTTTTATATCTGTTACTGCTTAATTTCGTTCCTTTTCACTTTTTAGGTCTCTTGGAAGCAAAATGCTGGAATGATGCTTATTTGGACGAAAAGGAGTGAATATATGAAGAAAATAACTAAGTCAAGATTGAAGACACTCAAGCTGCTAAAGTTGAAGCTGACGGCGTCCCAACTAAAGGGCGACATCGTCCCTCTCTACGAATTTAATTAAAATACACCTGACGACTCAGTAGACTTTTTGCTAAAATACACCTGATGGCGTCAGGCTTTGAAGAGGAAGGGCGTCACTAAGACTTTTCATCTCAGACGGCCCAGATCCAGAATCAGACGACGTCCCTGCTCAAGCCCGACGGCGTCAACCTTACAAGGTGACGCCATCCCAACGATAACTTGGCCAAGACGAAAACCCTAATGACGGCAATCTGACGGCGTCCCACCTATAAGGCGACGCCGTCGCAAGTGTAAAATTATATATAGAAATCGAATTTTTAGAATTTTAAGAGGTAGACTTTTGGAGTAAAAACCCTAAATGTTTGTAGTCCAACTTGGACAGTAGCTTAGGCTCCCAAACCCTATTTTACACATCAAGATAAGTGCTTTACTTCATTGATTTCATTATGTCTTCCATTGAATGTGTGTATGCTTGCTTGTTTAACATGTCCGGCTAAATTTCTTGTGAGTTTGCTTAGATCTATGAAACCTAGTTGTTAATTATTGTTAGGTTGTCTCTTATCTTAATTGTAATTGGCTTAGGAGTGCAACTAGGCTATCGTTGTGTTTAATTCTTGATGAATCTTTGATAGTTTATGAATGACTTAGTGGAAGGGTTATTAGACAAAAAAGTTACTAAAGTTTGCGAAAAAGTTCACCTAAGTTACTATTGTTTTTTTCGTTACAAAGAGGTAACCAAAGTTTAGTCACCGGTTACTTAAGTCACTGAAAATGTTTTAACCTTGTGATACCGGTTACATTGCCAACGTGGCATTTTTTATTCCTTTTTTTTATTAATAATCTTGACTTAGGGTTTGACTATTATAAAGGATCCCCAAATCAGATCTCATTTCATTTTCGCCCAAAAAAACAATGTCACTCCCCCTTTTCGATTACATATTCTCTCAAAAACAACAATCCAAATTAATTTAATCAAGTGTTATTAGGGTTTGCATCTACCCCAAAAAAGGTTAGTTTTGGACATTAATGAATCTTTTTTTAAGTTATCCGGTCATAGTTTAATCGTAACAAATAATTAGGGTTTTGTAAATTTAGGGTTTTTTAACAAAATTAATAATCTTTATTGTTTTATATTGTTTCAGATGGAATCGGAATCTTCAGCTTCATCTTTTTTGATAAAGTATCATCGGGGTGGGGTGTTTGTAAGAAATCCTCTATCATATGACTATGAAAT
Organism: Chrysanthemum seticuspe; assembly: GCA_019973895.1. NCBI lineage: Eukaryota > Viridiplantae > Streptophyta > Magnoliopsida > Asterales > Asteraceae > Chrysanthemum > Chrysanthemum seticuspe. The sequence continues at coordinate 93,353,228 of BPTQ01000009.1, read as the reverse complement.
GCTTTCTGAAATACCTAATGTTGATCTTGTTTCATTAGGTTTACCTCGTTTTATAAAACTTTTGCAAACTGAATTTACTAGTCCTGTGAAGTCTCTGTTTTATTTGGTGCCTGGCTTAGAGTTTCACTTAGGATTGAAAGCCATAAAATCTGACAGTCACTTTGATGAATGTGTCCAATGTGGTGTTAAGAATGACAATGTGTTGCACATATATGCCTCACATAAGGAGTTTGAACTGAATGCCACAACTAGTGAGCACAATGTAGGAGGAAATGATGAGCCTTTGACTGATAGTGGTAGTGATTTAGAGGATGATGATTATAATGTGTATGATTATTGTAGTGAGACTGAAAGTGATACTGCATCTATTGACCATTTGTCTGAAGGTGAGGAAGAAGTCTTAGCTACTATTGACCATCTATTGACCATTTGCATGATTTGTATTTTTTATTCTTTCAAGTATATTTAACTTTTTTTGGTTTTCAGGGAATTATTGAGGCTGCAAAGGATGTGATGCCTTTAGCTGAGCATAGGCAATGTGCAAGGCACATATATGCTAACTTTAGGAAAAAGTTCACAGGTGTTCTATTTAGAAACCTATTTTGGAAAGCAGCCAAGGCAAGTTATCCTGCTAAGTTTCATCAAGTGATGAACTGTATCAAACAGAACAGCAAAGAAGCACACAAACATCTTATGGACAGAAACCCTGAAATCTGGAGTAGAGCATTTTTTAAGACTGATAGGTGTTGTGATGCAGTGGAGAATGGGATAAGTGAGTGCTTCAATTCACTGATTGTTGAGGCTAGAAGAAAACCAATTACCAATATGTTGGAGGATATCAGAGTGGGTATGATGGAAAGGATGCAAAAGATGAGGGAGAAACATCCAAAGTGGACTGATAGGATATGCCCAAACATTAGAAAAAAGTTTGAGATTCTAAATGATAAACACAGGTATATTCATTACATTCTTCTAATTTCATATATGCTTTTTAAATTTAATTATATCATATGTGTTAAAAAAAATGTTGTAAATTTAACTGTAGGCATTAGAAAGTGGTTCCAAGTGGTGAGAGTAGGTTTAAGGTTAGAAATGGTTATGAGGCTTATAAGGTGGATGAAAGGTTGAGGACTTGTAGTTGTAGGAGTTGGCAGTTGAATGGGATACCATGTGAACATGGTTTTGCAGTTATTTATTTTCTACATAAGGATCCAGAAGACTATGTAGCTCATTGGTATAGTAAGGAGAAGTATGTGGCTGCTTATAATCCATACATTGAAAGTATGAATGGGATGGATCAATGGCCTGAAACTGATTATCAGAAGCCATTACCACCAATTAAGAGAAGAATGCCTGGAAGACCAGGATATAAGAGAAAAGGGGATGCTTTTAAGAAGGGAGATGGTGGAAATAGGAGTAGGATTAGTAGGAAAGGTCAAACAAATCATTATAAGATTTGTAATGAAACTTGTCACAATCAAAGAATCTGTCACAAAAGAGAAGGGTATGCACAAAATGTTAGGGTTCCAAAGGTTGGAAAGAAGAAAGGGTCTGCACAAACAAAGGGTGGAAAAAAGAAAGGGTCTGCACAAACACCTTCTACAAATGAGACTGCACAAACAGCTTCTTGTGAAGAGTCTGCACAAACACCTTCTACAAATGTAGAAGGTGATGCAGATGAGATACCAATAATTGGGTATGCACCAGTTAAAATTTCAACACCTCCAGTGGGATTTGAGATGACACCACCAGAGATACAAAGTCCAGTAAGAGTGAATCAGAGAGGGGGTGTGAGAATCAGAGGTGGTGGTGTGAGAATCAGAGGTGGTGGTTCAGTGCAAGTTAGAGGTGGAAATGCAAGTGATGAAGTTGGTGGTAGTAGTAGCACTAGGCTTAGGACCATCAATGGAAAGATTGTTAGGTGCAGAGGAAAAGGAGATGGTTCAAGATCATTCAGGTATGCTGGTGGAATGAAGCCTTTAGGTTATGGAGTTTCTTGGGATCCAGTGGATGGAGAAGCATTGTTAGGGGTAAGTAATTCTTTTGTTTTTTGTTTTATAAAATTAAGATTATTACATTAGTTACATTTGTGTCTTTAACATTTGTATGGCAAGCCACTTGTGAGGCTATTTTGTAAATTTGCCATATGTAAACACTTTGATCAACTGTTAATGCAAGTTATGTATATGTAGTATGCATATTTAGTATCATTTATCCAATTTTGCCATATTTCTTTTTAACATTTGTAGTATGCAGTATGCATACTACCTCATGTAGTCCAATTTTGCAACTCATATGTAAACTAGTTCATTTCATTACATAGTTAAAACACATCTGATACAAAAGATAACATCCCCTACCCATACTACAATACTAACAGACCCTTACCAAAAGAAACCATACCCTTACCAAAAGATAACATACCCTTACCAAAAGAAACCATTACATAACTTACAACCCAACAGTCTAACACTACATCATCACCTAAATAAACCTAGCAATAAACATCACAACAATGACAACAATCAAAACCCTATTGTAGAATGCGGTTCTTGAGTTTTGAGCAATTTGAGCTTGTGCATTGACCAAATTAGCATGTTGCTGATACATGATTGCTTGATACCAAGGACTATGTAAAGGTCCATCAACCCACCTAAAGTAGTTACAATTTCTTGTTGGATCCATGAAGTTAGGACAACCAAGAAACCTTCGTCCAGGGTTGTTTTGTGTCCAAGATGTACGACACTTTGGTAGTTCACCACAGCTACAAAGAATCGACATTTTGTTATTGAATTGTAGATAATTGGATTTGGGTGGAGATGGGTTTTTGAAACCCTAATTATTTTGGAGAGGAAGAAATAAAAGGGGAAAAGTGTTATGTTGGGGTTGGTGGGGTATTTTACCCTTAAATAATCCAAAAAAATAAAATCCCAAATGGTAACATGGCTGACGTGGCCATGAAACCGGCTATCAGCCGGTAGCCCACCCTCGCAGTAACATTTATGTAACTTTTTAATCTTTGAGTAACCCAATTACTAAACCCGTTTACTTTGGTTACCTCTTTGTAACGAAAAAACAATAGTAACTTGGGTGAACTTTTTCGCAAACTTTAGTAACTTTTTTGTCTAATAACCCCTTAGTGGAATTCGTTTACTACACTCAAGGGTGACTTCAAAGAGTTAGGGCATAGGCACACCCTACGACTTTAGGAAACACAACGCATTAAAAATAAGGACGTGACAATTCAAACTACAATAAAAGATAACTAGGGAGTAATAGTATCTAGGTAAACATATTTTTAATCATCATACGAGCACACATCAATAGACATAAGACTACCCGTAGAATTAGATAATTAGAATAGTAGAGTAATCGGTAGAAGTACCACCCCCCAAATTCAAGCCCCGGGATTTTACCCTTAGCTTTCTAAAAAAAATATAAAAAGATAAAAAAATAATCTTCCTCAACCTCAACCTTAGCGTAGTACACTTCTCACTAGCATTCATATTCCCCTAGAGAACGATATCAATCCCCGAGGCTTACCCAATACTACACTACAACGATTAGGTTCACTGCCTAGGGTGTTGAAAAACTTGCTCGACGAAAAGGAAGTTTCTTTGACCCCGAACGCGCTTCGTACGCGCATCAGTAACTGACTAGGACTCCTTATCATATAAAAGGAGGACCTAGGTCATTGTTTTGAATATAGAAAAGTAAGGCGGCTTCAAGGTTGTAAACCCTAGTGATAATTAAGATCACTCGTATTATTTTAATAATAATGAAATGTTTGGTTGTTAATCATTGTGCTCTTCTTATTCATCAAGTGTTATATTCCGCGTGATACTTTGTGAATCAAACAGTTTCTTAACAGAAGCTATAAACAAGATCTATATTTACAAGTGTAAACTGGGATCAACATATTTTGTGCCTGACTTTTGAACTAGGATACCGTTGAGTCAGCGAGGGTTTGTTGGAACAAATGACATGCTATTGGGTCATTCCTGACGCATATTTTTATTGCCCCTTCAAATGCCCATACATGAGAATCAGGGTCTCCTATGACTTTGTAGATGCCTACACTCTTGGGCATGACTAGGTCATCAGGTAGTTCACAATCGGATATCCAGCGAACAAATTTCTCCCTGGGTATGACTATGGCTTTCAGGTCATCGGGTACGGATTGCCCTAAGAGGTGTTTATCTTTCGCTCTAGAAAGTGCCTTAGTGCGTAGCTTAACTAGGTTTTCTCCCTCGGTATGTTGTTGACCTTGGGACAGTGTAGGGGTCATGTTGCTCTGAGGAGATGCACCAAGTATGGATACTAGGGTTTCGCGTTCGGTTGGGCTCATTGTTATGTTAACTTGAGAGTTTGTGTTAGGTGGTGGGGGTACCTTGATTGCTAGATATATTATTATGCATGAAAGATTAAGTAGGAAGGAATGCATTTACCTGAGAACTAGCCACCCTTCTTTCTTCAGCAAATTATTCCAGAAATGCTACTACAAATGCCGTAACCTAAATATAGTGTAACCCTTCTCCCTGGTTTACCTGAGAACCTTGTCTATTGCTAGATATTGGTGTAGTGAAGTCATCTACCCGTGACTGTACTCTAGGTCCCTTTGAGCTACCCTGACCTCTATATTCTTGCATAAATCTAACTTGATGGCTTAGCCTAAGTATTTACATTTCATCATGGGATCGTGAGAGTCCCTCTAGGAAGAGAGTTGTATGCATGTTGACATGGTCATTTGTTGCATGCATCTCTCTTGATGGCCTTCTTGTGAGGTTCCTTGACTGATGGTGTTCCTCATTTTCAAGTACTTGCTAACACTCTGTGTGAGTGAGTTCATCCACTCAGGTAGACCCGAGGTGGTCATTGGTTATTTCCGAATTTTGAGAGGGTTGTTCACCAGTCATGTTTGGTTAAGAAGTTTGTACAAGAAGGAAAAAGATTTTTTGAATTTTTGAGTGAGAAATGCGTGAAAATAGGTGAAAATTTTCGAGAAATTTGTGGCTAATTTTGTATCATGTACCCACGGATGGCACCATGTTTACGTATGGTATGTAAATCGGTTTAGAGATGGGATGGGAATGGTTCTGTTGTTTGGTTTCTCGTGTTGAACGGTAAGAACCCGATGAGATTGATATAAATCAATAAGCTCGGGTAACACTTAAACAACAACCATACTACACTGCTGTGAGGCAATGTTTGCCCAAGTGTGTGAAACTTATAAAGTTGTGTGTGTTGCTCTGTTTTTATAGAGAGGCTTGCAGGGTTTAGAGATAAACCCTTTGGGGATGATCAACAGCTGCAAGAGGGCCTGGTGTTGATCATCCGAGAGCAGACTAGGAGGACAGGTGTCATGTGTCCTTGAGCTCATACAGGAGAGTACTTTGCTATCCTGTTTTGTTGATCGTGTGTTTCCTACTATGCTATGCCAGACTCATACGCCTTAACCGTTAGCGATAATTGTAACAGTTGTCTCTTTGTGCATTACTATGTACTATGCCACCTGAGAAGAGATACCAGGCCTAGCTCGACCTGGGTTTATGTTGTTCTAGTCAATGTTGACTTTGCGAACCGTTTGGTGTTTGGCCTTGATCTGAGCGTGTGATTAGTGGGCTTGGGCCACTAATAATGATACGATCTTAGGTATGATTATGTCTACAAACCGGATATTAGCCGGGTAGGATAATGATGTTAGGACCGGATAAGTCCGGGTATTATAATGACATAGGACCGGATGAATTTTGGGTTGTTTCTGTAATGATGATTCGTCTCGATGTATAGGCTTAGGGGTATGTGTATGGATAAAACCTCAATATCGATATCAAAAATAATCACGGAGATAGATTCAAAATTCCTTTAGGAAAAAGAATATTAAATCAAATCCCGTGTGTGATCGTTGATACGGATTAGTCAACCCGAATCGTTTCCCAACGAGGCGTGAATTGCCAACGTCGTTTTTGGTTTGGAATTTAATGCTCGATGTTTTGGGATTAATGATTTGATTTTATAAAACTACGGGAGAAGGGAAAGTAATTAAGGGAATCTAATATATGGGAAATCCTAATTACGAGAATTAATCTAAAACGTAATTAACGAAACGTAAATAAAATGCAACTACGTTTATTCTAAATCCTAAAAATAACCTAAAATTATTTTTACTCTAAAAATGCACTTAGAAAACTATTTATGAATTAAAACTATTTTTTTAAGATTTTTCTGGAATTTATTCAAATTAAAAACTAATTTAACTTTTAAAACTAATTTAAAATACTAAAAATTATGAAAATTAAGGGGAAAATTATGAAACTATTTTTATAAAATCTAAATTAACTAAAGAGAATTATCAAAACTAATTTTATATTTTTCTGATTAATTTTCTACTTTCTACGAATTTAAAACTATTTAAATCTAATTAAATGGCTAAAAATTACAAAATAAACTAGGAAAAATCTAGAAAAATTATTTTTTTTCTTTTTGTATTTATCTTAATCTATGAAAATTGAAAAATTATTTTTTTGAAGATTTTCTGATTTAATTATAATAAAAGCTATTTAAAAAGTCCTAAAAACTGTTTTAAACTAGGAAAAATACTAAACAGTGATGAAAAATTATGAAAAATTCAGTAAAAGTCTAAAATATTATTCTAATTTTGTGAAAAATATAAAAACTATGGCTTATGTGTAAGGATAACAAGCTGTAGTGTAAACTGATTTCAAATAAGCTACTAAAATAAGCTAAAGAGTGCAATAAGCTTCCAAACTTTTACAGAAGCTAAATTGTACTAAAATCACCTAACAGTAGCTAATTCCAACTACTCCTAATCTCTATTGAGCAATCTACCTATGATTTGAGCTAATCAACTACTTAAGCAAAACAGTTACTTTAAGCCCAAGCACCAGCTTATCTAATAAGCCAAAGTGAAAACCAGAAATGTGGAACTCAAGTCCACCAAGCAAAGAGCTACTAAACCAAATTTCAGGTCCTAATGATCTAGATTGAACCTTGTGCAAGGCCTGCAAGTTGGCCTGATTCACACTCAGTTATGCTGAGTGTGAACAGGGCAAAATCAGCTGTTTTGAACAGCTTATTTAGTGCTTAAGATGATTTCTAAAAATTTGACAAAGATCAGATTTCAAAATTTGACCAATTGAAGTTATAAATCCCAAAGTTTCAAAAGCTTTAGATCAGAAATGAGCTTATGAAACTTCTACAAAGTTTTGTAAAAACTGACTTGAGCAATATTTGACTTTTGAGAACAGAGGTAAGTTTTGACTTCTGTGAGATTTGATTCAAAGTGGTGAACTGATTATGATATTATATGATGAAATGAAGCCAATGCAAGCTAACTTATCTATTTCTACACCTATATGATAGATTTCACCAACTGATTCAAACAGAAGATGAAATAAGAACAGATCTAAATTGATTTTGACTTATAAGTGAATGCAGAAGCAAAATACGACCTATAATGACTTACTAATGCATATACTAACTCAAAACAACCAATCCTTACTTCAGAATTAACCTCTAACACAGATTTCAAGCTTAATCCAAACAGTAGTTTATCAAACTAGTTTGCAATGCCACTTGATTAACTACTTAACTAGCCTATTCTAACAATTAAACTAAATCAATACTTCCTAAATAAACAGATCTAAGCTAACAAATACCACATATTCAAGCACAAGCAGACTATATTAGAGATGAAAATTTAATAAGTACTCACAGTTGGTCCAGCTTATTTGCAGCCTATAATAGAACCAAAATACCACTATTCTAATCAAATTAAACCCAATTCCAGCTCTGCATCACCCCATATCCAACTCTGCATCACCCAATTTCCATTTCCACCTCTAAATTAAACTCCAGTTGACTTTGGTTGACTGAAATTATGATTTGAGTGTGTAATGGACTGAAAACAGGAATGAACTCACTACAAGCTATTATAAGCTTAAATGAGTCTATATATAACAGTAGCTTAAGCTTTTACAAGCTTATAAGAAGATTTAGAGTATTTTTTTATTTTTCACATATTTTTTCTGATTTTTTTTTATTTTTGGAGAATTTGAGAAATAAGCTGAGATAACTTTTAAAATAAGCTAAATTAAGCTAAATAAACTGAATTCAGAAACATTTAAACAATTATCAATGATTTAAGTATAAAACTGAAATTTTATTATCACTAAAAAAACTGAGTACAAATTACAAAATCTGGAAATACATTGAAATATTAAAAACAGAAATGAAAATACAAAATTTAGCTACTGAATTAAAGAAGAAAAGAAGGTGTCTCCAACAATGAGTGAAAGGGTCTTTATATACTTGAGCTTGAGGCCTTGGAAGCATCTAGAAATCCCAAATGTGTGCTTCTTTGAGTGCATTTAGAGCCTTTGGATCACCTTCCACGAATCCCATTTGATCTTAGCCCTTGGATTAGATCATCCACGTTTCATCCACTAATGAGAGAGCAGTATTTGAGGTATAGCACACGGATTGGTGACATGGCAGTCACGTGTGTCAGGTGGTGTCAGATGAAAGTACGGAATTACCCTTAATTGTGGTTAATTTGGCCAATTTGACGCATGGGTAATTTAGGGTTCATAGCTGGGTAATTGGGGGTGAATATTGGCGGGTAAGGTTTATTTATATTATTTCGATATTGTTGACTGGTTGACCGGGTCCATGGGATATAAGGGTACCGGGTTTGGGTTTTAATTTGTTACCGGGTATAAGGAGTGGACTTGGGCTTTTGATTTATGTTTTGGGCCAAAGGTGTAATAAGGATTGGACTAGGATTAGTTTAGGACCCAAGTAATATTTCAAGGACCATTTATGTACAAACCCGAATTTCAGGGACCAAACATGTAAAACTGAAAATGTAATCAAGGGTTGTTTTTGCCAATCTTTAATAGACCAAGGGCTGATTTTGCAATTTCTGAAATTTGAAGGGTCATTCTTGCCAAAAGCTCAAAGATGAGGTACTGATTCTGACAATTCTTCAAACTTGATTATAACTTTCAAAAATCATCCTCAGAGAATAAAATCTTCACAAATGCACAATTTCGACCTTCCGGCTCAGCTCAAACTCTCTTAATCTCTCGTGCTCGGATTTTCGTCTGATTTGGCTTCTTTTTGTGTGTTTTGACATATCCGTACCTGCACAAGCACAAACTCAAGAAAACAACGAATATTAGCAATAAACGGCTCTTTCTTGGTTATTTTGGGTTTTTATTTGATAAAGAAATGATATGTGTTTTTGCACATATCAAAATACCCCAGGCGAGACCATTGTCGTGTCCTCACGCAATGTAATCAACTCACGCTTCTAAAACCAAGGATTTCAATCTCTTTCTACTAAACCTATGAAGAAGTAGCAAAGATTCCTCAAAAGAGATTAAGAACCCTTAATTTTAAAAACGCCCCGTTTACCTTTTAATTCACATGTAGATATTACGATTAAGCACATTCTGGTTATGAGCGACGGTTTGTTGAACTTTCATGTCGATCAATAACTCCAACATTTTTTAAACGACACGTTAGGATCACGGAGTAGAAAACACAACACAGCGTGAAGTGACCATATGGATAGAATACATCGTCCCTGATTTTTCACAAGTTCCCAAACTAAGCGTAAAATCGAAATCATTGTTAAATAAGATTTTAGATGCTAACACTACCCATGGAAGTTACTTGTGTAATTACCTTTTGCTCCCATTTTCCTATTTTCCTCTAATTATTTTATTTTTGTGAGAAATGAATTTCTTCAAATTTCTCGTTTCGATAAGAATTAATCCGATAAAGATATAAAGCTAAGTCGCTAATTAGTTATTCATCTTCTCTCAAGAACCATTGTTCCAAAAATGAGGTCCACATCAAGGAATTTTTATTCACTTATATTTTTTTTTTTTTTTCATTTTTTTTTTTTTTTTCAATCATTTTTTTTTCTCATCATCATTTTTTTTTTTTTTTTTTTTTTTTTTTACTTATACTTTTACTTATATGAGCTATGAACTACGGAGCTTCACGGGGTAATTCCAAGACTATAGGCTTCATGAAATGAGGATCCCAGTTAGTTAGACCAAGAACCTCACCCAATCCTGGCTAAAGATCCAAGGGTCCGATCTCGACACCGCAGCTCATAACTTTATTTATTACTTATTACTTATTACTTATTGCTTATTTATTACGGATCCTTGATGTGTACCCAATTTTTAAAACAAAAATTCTTTTAAGAAGATAAAGAACTAACTATCGCCAAAAACTCGACATCTCTAATTATTTATTAGACAGATATGGGGTGAAACAATTTTGTGGGAACAAAAAGCCATAAGTACCTTCGATGGGCTCTAAAGAGAACCAACTACTCCACGCTTAGCATCTAAACTCATAAGTAACTCTATCATTTCTCGATCTCCGCAAATTTAAAATCCCAAATAATGAGATCCGCGGATGCTTAGCCGATAATTTTTAGATTATCTATGATTAAGGGAACAAGCTAGGGCTCAACACGCCCGGTCAAGTCAGAATTCTATTCCTACTCTCACCAGCGAAAAGTCAACAAGGTGTCAAAACATATATTAACTTAGTGATGTGCTTCACGAGGTTTTAAATTTGTAACAAGAATTACCGGTTAACTAGGAACACATTCGGGCAAGTATACCCTAGTCAAGTTGTAGTATAGTATATGGTAAATCAAGATCGTCCCAAGAGACTTGGTTGCACTACAAGTGTCGTTTGTTTGTTTAAGCAAGTAACAAGTTGATGGTTATGATTGTCACGGATCAAACCAACAAGAAAAGCATTATAAGAACAAGTAACAAGTTGATGGTTATGACTGTCACAGATCAAACCAACAAGAAAAGCATTATAAGAACAAGCAAGTATCAAGACATTCATCATTATTCCAATCAAACACAAAATCTCAATAATCATATCAATAACAAACATCTTTAAATAGAAAAGTAACAAGGTTTACCCAAAGTATGAATTACAATAGGCAAAGATGAAGGATTATGGCACTCCTTCAAGCCTCCAATCAACTACAATAGTTCTACCAAGCCGGAAAATGATGTCCAAACGCCTTCGACAACCCTTGAGCACACTACACGAATTTGGCAGAGGTTTTTGGTCTTTTGGGGAAGATAAGTTGGTGTAATTGGTGGAAATTCGTCCTTAAGGGTGGAGGCTTGAATTTCACACAAGTTGGGATAGGATAGTTGGTGGAAACTCGTCCTTAAGGGTGGAGGCTTGAGTTTCACACCTTTGGGGTGAAGATATTGAGAGTGGTTGTGTTCTCTCTAGGTGGAAATTCGTCCTTAAGGGTGGAGACTTGAATTTCACACCTAGAGATGGAGTGGTGGATGAAAGGGATGAGAAAGATGGAGAATGGATGATGAAATGAGGTGCCAAATGGGTTCTATTTATACTACTACCAAGGCCTAGGGTATTCAATGCATTTCTTGGTCACCAAGGAGCTTGGAAGGGACTAGAAACCATGTAGGAAGGGACTAGAATCATTTGGAACACGTTTGGGATCTTAGTGATGGAAAAATGGCTGAAACAGGACCTCCAACCGGATCTGGTTGGGATCCAACCGAATCGGTTGGTCTTCTTGACAGCTCTCCAACCGAATCGGTTACGGGGCTCGACCAATCGGTTGGAGCAAAATCACAAAAAGTCATAAACTGTAAAGTTGTAGATCTTTCTCTTAGCTTTCCGTGGCCGTGAACCGGGGGTCAAACGGAGTCCGTATGCAAAAGTTATGGCCAAAATGGTGAAGGTGTGTCGGGAACAACGAGGCTTCCAATATTTCTTCGTTTAAGCTTCTTTTCTTCATTTCTTTCTCGTTTTCCTTCTTGAACTTTATTCTTAAGTCTTTGGACCACTAACTTGATGACTTTATCTTCTCGAATATACTCCGCAGGTCTTGCTTTTGTCGGGAATTCTTCGTATATGGAGAAATCTTCGTATTTTACTTCTTTTTCTGTCTTTTTCTCCACTTTCCTGTACTTGGCTACAAATGAACTAGCAAACGCACTTTTGTACGATTAAGCATCAAAAGCATATGATTATAACCAAATAACACACATAAAAGCACGGATAACGCTACTAAAAACATGCACAATTTGAGCGTTATCAAATTCCCCCACACTTAAACTTTGCTTGCCCTCAAGCAAATCTAAGAAAAGAAAAATGAAAGACAAACCTAAATGACAAAACAAAAAGAAAAATAAAAATTAAAATCTTTATTTTTTTTTTATTATTATTATTTTTTTTTTATACCTTTTTTTTTTTAAAATAACAAATATAAAAATAAGCGAAAAATGAGCACAAATTCCCCCACACTTAAGGTTTTGCTTGCCCTCAAGCAAATCTAGAAATAAGAAAAATAAATCCCACATGGTGCATGAAATATGATTAAAAAATGTGATGCAAATCTACCAAGTACAAGTACGAGATAAGATTCATCGTTTTAAGCTTTTAAAGGTGAAAAATCGAGATGTTTGACAATACCCCATGGATTTTCTCGCTTGATAACATGGCTAAGCACCTCACGAAAAAGAACGGATGTATAATTCACTCAACACTCATTTTATTTGTGATGGATAGTATTAAGGAATAGTACACTCATATTGCTCAGTCATGATCTAAATATTACCATAGGCTTGTACAAGAAACACAACTCCACCGACGTGGCGTAAGCACCAAGTGTAAACATCTAAAGAGGGCTTTTATTCGGGTTATAACGATAGGCTTAGGGTGAATAAAGGGTATGGATAAGGCATGGGACTATTAATGAAATTGGTTTTAAAAGAAAATAGAGTCAAGTCTAAGTCCCATTGTTGCTAGTCACGAACAAACCACAAACCCGAAAATGATTATAGTTACAAGCTTCTCTTCACATATCGATCACCAAATATATATATCACGTCTTAGCACATTGGCTAATCAATATCTCAACCATACTTCATCTTTGTCATCACATATATATATATATATATATATATATATATATATATATATATATATATATATATATATATATATATATATATATATATATATATATTCATGACTTATTCTTTTTCTTTTTTTTTTCTTTTTTTTTTCATACTTTTTTTTTCAACACTTCATCTTCATACATCACATCTCCCCCACACTTCGTATAAGCACACACCACAAAAATACAAATAAGAAGCTGCAGTCTTCATCTTTGTCGGAATGGCACACACGAATGGCAAAGTGCGGCTAACTCATAATCATCAAAAAAAATCCAACATACCAAGCAACTAGCAACCAACCGTTTAGACATTGACAAGGTGTAGGCTAAGGTTTAAAGTGAAATATTTTTGTATTTTTCTGGATGAAACAAAAGGAAAGGGATGGCTCGGAGGGTGTAACTAAGGGTATCTAGCGCTAAAGATGAGCGCTAACAAATGGGTCCATATAAAGTGGTTAACTAACCGATGTGGTTAGCTAATATATCATTGGATGTAAACGGAAGGCCATTTGGTTTTATTCCTAAGGTGCCTCTTTATCACACGAATACACTTATATCACACGAATGCGATCTTACTGTGGTCTGGTAATGATTTACAAGTACAAGTTCTAGAATAAATAAAATCACCGGCACACTCATAGCAAAAAGATCCAAGCATAAAAGATGTATGCTTCTTATAGAACAGGTTCAAATCCTCACAATTTTAGTGGAAGGGCTATAAAATATGCTAGCAAATGTCATCGATCCCAGAATGGATTGCAATATTAATCGGGACACATCTCAAGTTTTTCAAAAATTACCGATTTCACCAGTGGGTTGATCCAGTTATTCTAATATATTATCCTATAAGCGTGAAAACAACTAGATCACAAGGGCAAACAAGTTCACAAAATTTTAAAATTAGCCCGAACATTTGGAATCTAAAAACTAGTTTCGTTTTTCACAATAATATTTTCCCCTACACTTAAGTTAAGCACACAAAAGAAAAATAACTAAATGACTATAAAAATATTGCTATGAGAAAACTTGAAAAATAAACTAGTTACGATTTTTTTTTTTTTTTTTTTTTTTTTTTAATTTTATAATTTAAGAAAAAAAAAAACAAACATGACTTATTCTTGTCCCACGAGTTCTCGGTAGCTCCATTGAAACGCACAAAGAAGCGGAGAAGCAGGTCAGCGCGAAGCATATTAAAAACCAAACTTCTTTAGGGAATCAGGGAAACCCGCCTTATACCTCTCACACAGTTTGTTTACAATGGGTGAGCCTTACTTTCGAGGGATTAAAAGAAGTCAATTTATTGAATAATTTACCAAACAAAGGAAAAATAACAAAGAAACAAAATAAAGCAATTGCAAAAACTTCAAAGCATGTAAAGATAGGGAAAATTTAAATAATAAATCCAAGAGAAACGAAACCTCCCGGGCCAAAGATCACGATCGAACTCCAAATGATAAGATGCTAAGCAAACGCTAGCATAAGCGTGTGAGATCAATCGATTTCTCATCCAAACATGTCCAATCAAGAGTGTAAATTTCACGATCCAACCAATCCTTCCTCCACGAGCTTATTAAATCTGCAAAAATAAACTAAACTACAAAAACGCGTAAAATTCTAAAACTCACTTTCGTAGGCATTACGGTTGCATTTAGCATATGCAACAAGCCTTTAAACCCTTCGGTGGCCCGAGTGGACGAGTTATAGTCTCGTGAGGGTTTCCAGTGAACATACCCACAAAGTTCAAAACACTTTTATTTTAAAACACATGTACTTGTTTATTCACAATGTACTAAAAATAACAAAATTAAAATGGAAAAATGACAAATAAAAGAAATGAAACTCTTGCAAAAACAAAAAGACATTTAAACTTATTTTACCTAAACACAAACACACAAAAACCAAAAAATAAAAATAAAAACGGATTTTTTTTTTTTTTTAACAGATTACTCTAGCCGATCCGGTTACGGGGAGTGACCGATCGGTTGGAATGAACCAAACTGTGACCAACCTTCCAACCGAACCGGTTACGGGCGATGACCGATCGGTTGGAGGAAATTTTCTAATTTTTTTTTTTTTTTTTTTTTTTTTTTTTTTTAAACAAGTTTTATTTCAAACCATTTATTGATAAAATAAAATAAGGACACAAAAGGTTACGAACATAAAACTAAACACAAGTAATTAAAACACATAAACACATATTAACTATCACGAACATAAAACAACACTTAAAACAAAATACGCATAAACAAATAAAAGCACGATTACAGAAAAATAACAATCACATAGACGCAAGCAAACACAATTAATCACGTAAAGCAAATCAAACAAGATAATCTAAAACAAGATAATCTTATTCAAAATTAATACGAAACTAACATAGACAATAAGAACACAAACAAAAAGAAACACAAACATGCAAGAGATCACATAAAAAAAAACAAACACACGAAACAAGAAACACACGGACTATTTTTTTTTTTTTTTTTTTTTTTTTTTTTAACAGAACACACAACCGGATCCGGTTACGGGTAGTGACCGATCGGTTGTAGTGGTTTTATTAAGTACGAGGCTTCCAACCGATCCGGTTGGAGTGACAACCGATTCGGTAAGAGTGATCTGGGTGGTTTTGGTGGTTTTTTCGAAAGCATTTTTCGAGCAACTTAGAAAGCAATCATTGAAATGAGCATTTTAGAACACATGAAACGAAATCCCAACATCAAAAACTTGATTTTGATGCCAAGATCAATTGAGCAATTATGAGAAAATGAGAGATTTAAAGAAAAAGAACAAGCATTCAAGCAAACATCATGAGCAATCAATTCAACAAGCAAACAAACACAAGAATACAAACGCAAGTCCCCGGCAGCGGCGCCAAAAACATGATGGTGACGATGCCGGAATTATCAAGCAAGCAAACAAACAATCTATCAAACATGAAAACATTCAAACGAACAAACAAGTGCAAAACAAGTCCCCGGCAGCGGCGCCAAAAACTTGATGTGCTCACCGAGCTTTTAAATTTGTAACAAGAATTACCGGTTAACTAGGAACACATTCGGGCAAGTATACCCTAGTCAAGTTGTAGTATAGTATATGGTAAATCAAGATCGTCCCAAGAGACTTGGTTGCACTACAAGTGTCGTTTGTTTGTTTAAGCAAGTAACAAGTTGATGGTTATGATTGTCACGGATCAAACCAACAAGAAAAGCATTATAAGAACAAGTAACAAGTTGATGGTTATGACTGTCACAGATCAAACCAACAAGAAAAGCATTATAAGAACAAGCAAGTATCAAGACATTCATCATTATTCCAATCAAACACAAAATCTCAATAATCATATCAATAACAAACATCTTTAAATAGAAAAGTAACAAGGTTTACCCAAAGTATGAATTACAATAGGCAAAGATGAAGGATTATGGCACTCCTTCAAGCCTCCAATCAACTACAATAGTTCTACCAAGCCGGAAAATGATGTCCAAACGCCTTCGACAACCCTTGAGCACACTACACGAATTTGGCAGAGGTTTGTGGTCTTTTGGGGAAGATAAGTTGGTGTAATTGGTGGAAATTCGTCCTTAAGGGTGGAGGCTTGAATTTCACACAAGTTGGGATAGGATAGTTGGTGGAAACTCGTCCTTAAGGGTGGAGGCTTGAGTTTCACACCTTTGGGGTGAAGATATTGAGAGTGGTTGTGTTCTCTCTAGGTGGAAATTCATCCTTAAGGGTGGAGGCTTGAATTTCACACCTAGAGATGGAGTGGTGGATGAAAGGGATGAGAAAGATGGAGAAGGGATGATGAAATGAGGTGCCAAATGGGTTCTATTTATACTACTACCAAGGCCTAGGGTATTCAATGCATTTCTTGGTCACCAAGGAGCTTGGAAGGGACTAGAAACCATGTAGGAAGGGACTAGAATCATTTGGAACACGTTTGGGATCTTAGTGATGGAAAAATGGCTGAAACAGGACCTCCAACCGGATCCGGTTGGGATCCAACCGAATCGGTTGGTCTTCTTGACAGCTCTCCAACCGAATCGGTTACGGGGCTCGACCGATCGGTTGGAGCAAAATCACAAAACGTCATAAACTGCAAAGTTGTATATCTTTCTCTAAGCTTTCTGTGGCCGCGAACCGGGGGTCAAACGGAGTCCGTATGCAAAAGTTATGGCCAAAATGGTGAAGGTGTGTCGGGAACAACGAGGCTTCCAATATTTCTTCGTTTAAGCTTCTTTTCTTCATTTCTTTCTCGTTTTCCTTTTTGAACTTTATTCTTAAGTCTTTGGACCACTAACTTGATGACTTTATCTTCTCGAATATACTCCGCAGGTCTTGCTTTTGTCGGGAATTCTTCGTATATGGAGAAATCTTCGTATTTTACTTCTTTTTCCGTCTTTTTCTCCACTTTCCTGTACTTGGCTACAAATGAACTAGCAAACGCACTTTTGTACGATTAAGCATCAAAAGCATATGATTATAACCAAATAACACACATAAAAGCACGGATAACGCTACTAAAAACATGCACAATTTGAGCGTTATCACTTAGCAAATGCTTCGTCAAATAATCTCAAATCTCGCATTTTTAAAGTCACTTATTAGAAACTAGCACATTCTTGTTTAAGCTTCGCATATTTAAAATCACTTAGGGAGACTTGCAAATTCTTGGCCTTGTGAGCTAGAATCGCATTTTATAGCCTCTTGTCTAAGCAATTAGCAAAGACTATTTCAAGAAAACGCATATTTAAAGTAACTTCTAAGAGACTAGCAAGGACTTTTCGATCATAAAACTAACAAAAGCTTACGAAAAATTTTAAATTTTCACATTTTTTGCACAATTTTTTCATTTTCTAAGGAAAAACGGGGTTACGAGAGAACACGACAAAAATAAGCAAGTGCGGTCAAATCAAATCGAAGATTACCCTACCCCAGACTAGAACGAAACATTGTCCTCAATGTTTAAAGGCAAGGGTAATAACGAAAATCTAAAAGCCGTTTATTAAGTATGCTAAAAGATAAACGTTAGTCGATAAGATTAGGATATCGGATTTCCAACAGCATCAAACATGAAACTCAAGTGGAGAAAAGACAAACTTCGAGCACGAGAGTCTTCATATCGGGAAAATCCTAGACAAAACATCACAAACAACCAAACACGAGAAATCGAAGAGGCTAACCCCTTCACGTCACTTATTAGAGAAAATAGAAAGAAGATAGAGATAAGCATGGGGTGCCTCCCACGAAGCGCTACTGTTTTTGGTCACCGAGTCGCTAGCCTGACTCGTCCCCGAATTCATTTGTCCTTGGGGAAGAAAGTGGTAGAGATACCAGGGTCAAAAAGGGTATCCTCACTCCGGAGGGAAAGAGAATGGGTGGGTTGGGAGGGGAAGAAAATGTCAGGCTCAAGCACATAAGGAATAACCCCTCCCGATATCATATGAGGTATATCAAGAAAGAGTAATCCATCATCCGGTAGTTTAGCGGGCGGACGAAAGGATGACGGATCACAATAAGAATACTCCATAGAAGAAGGGAGTCCATGGTACAAAGAAATGCATTTCGAAGGTTCAACAATTAAGGCATCCAAGATAGGATTGTAAGATATAACTTTTCACATACACATCAAACCATAACACAAAGTAGCATATAGATGGAATTCTAGAGAGAGAAAGTTAGAGGTTTAGGGAACTTAGTGAGAGAAAGTGAAAGATATTATTATGAGCTCCAACTCTCTACCTTGGAAGGTAGAGAGTATTTATAGTCTTACATAACTCGCCACACTTTGGGTTGTGGATCAGGCATACAGTGGGTAAAGACCCGTCCGTCCTCCACGGTGTTACTTAACTAAATTACTACTTAACTTAAAAGAACTACGACTACGAGCTTTCTAACGATTACATATACTTGAGGTGACCGACTCTTTAATACCGGGAATTTCTAATTCCTAACAATCTCCCCCTAAGGGAGGTCACCTCAATCATGTACCAAAATTACATTGAATACAAATAGATATTACATTTAACAATTGATCTTGCATTCTTGATGTAATCCTTTGCTCCTAAGCTCGTAGTCATTGATTCTTCACAATGCATGTTTGGTTATTCCAAGTGGAGGTCTTTTACTGATCCACGTGATGATAAGTTTGAGCCATCTTTGGAGATCATCAGCTATCAACAATCTCTGACACATCCTTAGTGGTGTTGGTATTTTGTGATGTTGTGACTTTGGGACCGACATGCTCACATTCTGGATCATGAAATCTTCTCATCAGAGTAGCGGAAGCATTTGTTGAATCATGATATTGGCAGCAGTGTAGCAGAAGCATGGAGTGAAAATATCAGAGTCATTGATGCACTAATCATGATTTCTTTTGAGATGAATGTGTTAAGTGAGCATGCGGCTATGGATTGACCGCTTCATTCTGATCAGCTGCAAACGTCGGGCGTACCTTCATACAACAGTTAGCAACAAATCGCACGAAAGTGTCTTTGATCACTTTCGTTGAATTGAGGTACACGGCCCACGGTTCCCCGTTGATCAGTACAAGTACTGCCTGTGATCAGGTAGGATTCCTAAGAATCTCCTTGACAGGGTTTCGCAGCTGTTCTAGCTGTTCTCAAACCGGAACATCTCAAAGAAGATAACACGGAGTGAGTGAACCAGCGAATTTTAAGTCCACTGATTGATGAAAAGAGATTTGAAAAACAATCGTGTATTGCTCAATAGAAATTGTTTTTGCAATACAACGAAGGTTTTATTGAAAATCAATTATCAATCATAAAAATACCTTTTGGTTTGAAAAATGAGTACACGGTCGATGTGCTAAAGAAAAGAGTTTATAAGCACAAAGACCGGTTTTTCAAAGGTATCCGTCAATCCCTAACCTGAACCAGGATTGATTCAAGAAATTGAATCGCCCCATTGTTTCTGTTCAGTTGTCACATGGTTGATTTATATAGTAGATCTCACATGCCACCTACCAGGAGCTTGTTTGATGTTGGCTCCAGAAGGCTTTCCATCTTCATTGTGAATATGTAAACACATCACTTAGATGTTCTGGCAATACCACAAGGATAATGCGTAGGACTCTAGATATAATCTCTCTTTCCACATTGTGTGAAACAGAGAGTCTTCATTGAAAGTGTCCTAATGAGATTTATTGATGATCTCGTGGCTCTAGACTCAATATGTGCATATTTGGATCCTGTGCCGGAGACTAGGGAGTGGGTCTCCTTCTTCAATATCAACCATCTCTAAGAGAAAGTCGATAGATAATGTCGGTTCCCCGTGAGAATGAAACAAGTCCTTTTAAGAGGAACTTGAGTGGTTTGGAAAGTTGAAGTGCAGTGCGTCACTAGGTCCATGACGTCTTGTCTTCAATACTGATGTTACCATCAGTAGCATATGAAGTGAACCCGTTTTCTGCCCTAAGGTTGAATTAATGGAGGGCTATTTGTTTTCACCCTATTTTCATTCAATTCTTTTTAATTCTTCAACCCCTTCAGTGCTTACCGAGACTTCATAGCTATTACCTTGTTGGGTTTATTCCAGTACTAGCTCAGTCTTAGTCCGCACTCTTCCCATATCTCATTTTTCTCCTTTTCTCATCATACCTAAGGACTTCTATACTAACTAGTGGATTGTCCCTGGGTAGATCCCTCCGGTTCTGGCGGATCATGGGAACCAATACCTAACCTTATTATCCTTATATCACCGTACATAAAGTAAAGTTGGTCGGTCAATTTGGTATTGTTCATCTGCCATTGGATCCAATAGAAACCATTTGAAAATCAATTCAGATACTCGTGATATATTATCAAAGCATTTTGTACCTGAATTGTTTTTGATATTTTTAGAACGAGAACTCCCCCTCAACATGTGCATCAAGTATTTGAAAATGTTTTGCACACGGAGGCAAGAGAAAGAATTAACTTCTTTTGATTACCATTTTCTAAAAGATATCAACATCACTTCCCTTAACAAATCAAGTAGATATAGCATTTCCGGGAAGGATGAGGTTTCCATAAATTCGCTCCCCCTCAATATGTGCCTCGAGGTTTGAAAAGAGTTTTGCACATACTAGAGGGAACCTGCACATTAGGATGAATGATCACGTTTCAAATCAAAGGTTTAAGATAGATGCTCCCCCTCAACATGTGCATTGAAGATTTGAAATCGTTTGTCACATGTGGGCAGGATAGCATGTACATCCGTTTATAACCATTTACCTAATTATCAGTTTAAATCTAATTTAAATCACACATTCTCCCCCGATCACAATTATCAAATCATTTGAGATTTGTGATCTCGTATAGATTTAAATTGATTTTGAAAGCTTTTAAGGAGAATTGTGACTTGATTGTGAGAGTGTTTTAACTGATACGGATCGGATTTTGAGACTTTAAACTCCATTTATAAAACATGCATGTATATCTTTTGAAAAACAATTTAATGCCAAATAACTTTTTAATTTAATTGAAATCATTCTCCCCCTCAATCAATGACATAGGTTGTTGATTGAGTGATAGAGATTTTGACAAATAAGTCCAGATGATTATCAAAAATAGAGATTGAGTTATTTTTCAAAGCATTTAGTTTTCAGCAGATAAATGTTTTATAGAATCAGAGCATGGAATTTTGAAAACATGATAAAACATGGCTCTGTTCTTTCTTTTAAAACCGGGTTATTGCCTGAAGATGACAATAAACCATTTCTCTTTCTCCCAAAAAATATTTTTTGATTTTTTTAATTTTAATTTTTTTTTTTTTTTTTTTTTTTTTTTTAAGAATTCGAACAACATCTAAAGACCCGTGTCATTCTTTGAATGACAGCACAAAGACCGTAGATATTATCGAAACGGAAGAAACATGACAAAAATGACAATATTTTTTTTTTTGAAGATTTTTCGAAATTTTTTTTTTTTTTTTTTTTTTTTTTTTTTTTTTATGGATTTTGAAAGTTTTATATTTTTCTATTTGATTTTTGAAGGTTTTATAATTTTGTATTTTGTTTTTCAAATATATGTACAAGAGATAGATGAAGAAAGACCTTTACTCCTCGTCTTCCTCCTGAAGACGTTTGAGAGTTTCTGGTTGAAGGCTTTTCAAACCAAGTCGTGGAAGAATAAACTCAAAACGTTCTCTTGGAAGAGCTTTGGTGAAGATGTCTGCTAACTGATATTCAGACCTCACAAAATATAGTTCCACCACACCTTTTTCCACCTGTTCCCTGATGAAATGATGTCGAATGTCGATATGCTTTGCTCTTGAGTGTTGAACGTTGTTGCATGAGAGAGCAATAGCACTTTTATTATCACAGTACAGAGGGATTTTGATGAATTCAAAGCCATAGTCAGATAATTGAGATCTCATCCATAAGATTTGAGCACAACAAGATGACATGGCTATGTATTCAGCCTCTGTAGAGGAAATAGAAGTACTCATTTGCTTCTTTGAAGACCAGCTCACAAGCTTATCACCCAAAAACTGAGCACCTCCAGACGTACTTCGACGTGTATCTTGACAACCTGCATGATCGGCATCTGCATAGGCCGTTAGTGACATACCGGTGTCCTTCGGGTACCAGAGTCCCATATTGATGGTTCCTTGGAGATACCGAAAGATCCGTTTAACTGCTTCAAGGTGCTTTTTAGTAGGCTTAGCCTGGTATCTAGCACACATGCACACAGAGAACAAGATGTCTGGTCTACTAGCAGTGAGATACATCAGGGATCCAATCATACTCCGATATTTCGTTTGGTCAATCATGATCCCTGAGAGGTCCTCATCTAGTTTGGTTCGGTCAATCATGGGGGTGTCAACAGGGTCACATGAATCAAATCCAAATTTCTTTAAAATCTCTGTTGCATATTTAGATTGATTTATGAAAATGCCTCCGGGACTTTGTGAAATTTGTAATCCCAAGAAAAATGACATTTGTCCCATCATTGACATTTGAAACTTTGAACTCATTTCATTTGAAAAACGATCACATTCCATTGGGTCAGTCGAGGCAAAAATAATATCATCAACATAAATTTGAACATGAATCAAATGTTTGCCTGACTTCCTGGTGAACAATGTAGGATCAACTGCTCCTTTGATGAATCCGGTTGATAGAAGAAACTTTGACAGTGTATCATACCATGCCCTTGGAGCTTGCTTTAAACCGTAAAGAGCTTTCTTCAAACGATAAACGTGAGTAGTATGCTCTTGATTCACAAATCCTTCAGGTTGGCTGACGTAGACGACTTCTTTAAGATCTCCGTTTAGAAATGCCGTCTTTACATCCATCTGATAAACTACCATGTTCTTACTAGCAGCATTAGCCAGAAAGATTCTGATTGCCTCGATTCGAGCAACTGGAGCAAAAGATTCTTCAAAGTCTATACCCTCCTCTTGACGATATCCTTTAGCAACTAATCGAGCCTTGTTCTTCAACACATCACCATGCTCATCAAGTTTTACTTTGAAGATCCATTTTAGAGCTATAATCATAGCACAGTCTGGAGCAGGTACTAACTCCCATACATCAAGACGATCAAACTCATGAATTTCATCTTGCATAGCATTGAACCAGCTGTCTTCATTCATGGCGGTTTTAACATCTTTTGGTTCGATCTTAGATAGTACGGAGTTGAAGAAACACCATAAGGCATCGGTTGCAAGTTGTTTCCGGGTTGATACAGGACGAGAGGGATTACCAATGATGTTGTCTAATGGATGATCGTGAGTCCATTTTCTGAGGTGTTCATGTGGCATTTGTTGAGGAACTGAGGTAGCTGAGTCGATGTCTCCTGAAGAAGATGGTTCTGATGATGATTCAGGAGTAGCAAATATGTTTTCAAATGGAGCATCTTCAGGAGTAGCAAAGGGATTAACTTCATCATTGATGCCAGAAATATTTCCATGATGTACATTTGAAGAATGATGATTTGTTGATGAGACTGAAGGATCAGCAGCAGGTGCTTCTTGACTTAAAGATATTGAGACTAAAGGATTGTCTTCATTCACTGGAATATGAGCAACCTCTGTTGTAGGGATCAGCACCTCATTAGTAATTGAATCATATAGTTCATCAAACATAGGATCAAACAATTTCTTTACATCATCTTCAGATGGAGGTACATATGGGGTTTCTTGAGAGGAGTTTGGAACAAGAGATGAACCAATGGGACTGTTTTGAAGTGCGGGTCCTGAGCTGGAGTGTCCAGGAGCCATACATCAACATCTTCATTTTATGGACTAATGAGATTGACCAGTTGTCTATTTAGGGGAACAATACATCAACATCTTCATTTTACCAAGTGCATTCCAGTTATCTCCCATATAACCAATCAGCCCATAATTGTACACACGTACCCAACCAGAGTAGATACAACGACATCATAGTAACTGGTTGAATCACTGATCTCCTATACGGATGTCAACTCCGGAATATCATAATTAAGCTCGATCATGTGAATATGTTGTGCGACCTTGATGTACACATATCTCTCCTCTGATGGTTGTGATATCATTGGAATCATCATTACATTGTGTACATGAAGCACTAACCGGAAGCACTTTATCATAAATCATATTGAAGATGTCGATAAGCACTTTCATCTCACGCTCCAAATATTCTTCTCATAGAGAAGAACAAAAATAAGCTCAAAGGAGTCATGTGAGAATCAACTGTTATAGAAACTCTCTCTGACTATCTTTATCAACCCACATGCAGGCAATTTGAAGTGGCCACTGTTGAAGAAAACCAGATATACCAAACTTGAAACTGAAGACGAATTCCCCGCATTTGTATCTTAAGCTTGCACTTAATGATGGAAGAACGGTGTTGAGAATTTATGCACCAAGCAAATCTCTAAGTACTCACAACTCAAACAAAGTATGAGACATTAACACCTCTTGATATAGTCCACACCGTGGTAACTAGATAAACCAAGTCTTCAACTCAAAATCTTAAGCCCGAGCAAGTTATCAAATAAGAACACGCCTTTGTTGAAAGACAACTTCAATCTCAAATAAGTGATAAATGATTAACTCTGAAGTCATCAACTTGTGTCAAATGCCCAACACGTGAAAGAAACATACAATCGGATGTACATTGACCCACTGAATGAACCGGAGCAACTGATTCCTCAACAACAATGCATTCTTCCTTAAGGTATACATGTAGAAACTGATCTGGAAGATTCACCAATAATGTTTTTAAGCATATGAGGAAGTCATTTTCCTTAATGTTCATGTGGTTGATTTACAGAGTGCACATTTAGGAAAGAACAATGAAACAATGATCCGTGAAGATTTGGCAAAGGAATACCAAAGAGCGGATCACTATTCATGAGTGCAATTGCAATGATAGTCATTAAGAACGCCTTGTGAAGTAATTGGAGATAAGGTTTCTTGAGAATTCCGAGAAGTACTCATCAAGCATATTTTGAAACAATGAATCCCAAACATTGATTCCCAATTATCCTTAGTGAGTGAAGCATTAGGCGTTGGAGCAGAGTCATCAAAAATCAAAACAATGAATCCCAGTTATCCTTAGAATATTCACTCTTCATCAAAAAGAATACACTCATCATCATCAAAAATTAAGTCGTATGCATTATTCAAACATCCATCATCATGTAGTATATTCACTCTTCTCCCCCTCAAAAATTGCATCCAAAGTTGCCATTTTTGATTTAACAAGTGAATAAGAGTATACACCAATGAACGTAGATCCACTTGATGACTGAATGAGCGTGGAAAAACATGAAGCTTGTTGATGAAGAATGTAGATGAGTATGGCCATTCATGAGAGAATTTCTCTTTAGCTGAAGATAAAGCGCACAGAAGAGCGTACACTTTTCTTATCTTAGAAGAACGGGGCCTGAAGAGTTATCTGCAGACACCATAATGATGAAGTACGAGGCCTGAACTGAAGTGAACAGACGTCATAGCCGGTTGAGTATCAATGTTGAGAAACTAGAGCCCGTGAGTTATGAGATATCAATCCATCTGTAATCCATACTTTAAGCCAGTCCATGTATTGAAGGATCGAAGTATCTGCAACTGAGTAAGGAGTACCTGCACTAACATTACAAGCTTGATTGCATATATATGGGTTAGTGACATTAGTATCCAAACTCTTTGGGGTTTCACGGTCAACCTTGATTTTTTCATCAGAAAACAGCTTTCCGGTAGGAATCCACCTAAGTCCAGCATCCTTAAACATTCTACCAAACGGTATCCACTTATGGCAAGGTCTAGGATTGTAAGGCTTCTTATACATAGTGGAAGACTTATCCTTGTTCCTAGTTTCCAAAGATTTAGCAGTTGGTATCCATCTAGGCGAAGTTTTTGGTTTGTATTGTTTCACAACATGTTGAACCTTAGTCGCGTTAGTGGTCTTAGTGGATAGTACCTTGGCATGTGAATTAGGAAACTGTTTCTTATGTGGAAAAGACTCAGAATTTCTAGTTTTGTTTTCTACATGCTTAGCATTCTTATGCAAATAACTACTCTTAGCTGCACGCCAATCCCTAGTCTTTTGAATGTTCCTAGGTAGTGGTTTACAACTACTAGTAGTGCCTTGAAATCTCGTAGAATTCCTCACCCTAGGTCTTGCACCTAAAATTCCGTCTTTTTGAATCTGTGCCTTTTTCCTAGCTTTTTCTAGATAATAGTTCTTCCACAAGTCATTCATATCATATGAATTCTGGGTTTTAATGCTTGGTTTTGACACTGTTTTTGAACTAACCCTAGAGGTGCTGGGAGTAAAAGTAGCTGCATGTTGACGATTAGAGGAACTAGAAGCATGACTCTTAGGTAACACAGGTGAAGTGACTGGTTTTGACAAAACTTTTTTCTCATCAACTTGGGAGGCAAACCGTGTTTTTGAAACTTTTGGTCTTTCGGATATAAACGCAGTAGGTTGCCTAACAACATACCGGTTTCTAATGGGATGAGAAACTGGTTTCCCCAAGGTTGATGGTTTTTATAAACTTAGTGTTCACACTTTTCCCTACAATTTTCCTAAGCTCATTCTTTAAGGCTACAATAGCGAAACTCTTATCCTGAAGTTGAGCTTTGAGTTCATCAATTTTTTCTATCAAAGAGTTTGTTTGTTCCATTGACTTAGTTCTAGCTTCTTTGACAGAGTCACTAAGTTCTATGTGATGCTTTCTCAAAGACTCATTTTCCTTTAGTAATTTAGCCACATAAATTGACAGTTCATTATTTCTTGTTATAATAGCATCAATGTCTTGTGTATTCATGACTAAATTACTTTTCTCATTCAAGACAGAAATATGTTTCTTCAGATTGTAAATGGTTGACTCTTTGTCTTGAAGCTGAGCTTTCAAAGTGTTAATTTCAAAAAGTTCACGGAATTCAGGAAGTTCCGGTTTTTTACATGGTTTGTTAAGTTGAAAACTTTCTTCTTTACTCTGAATCGCGATTTCAAGTGAAATGCAATATTTTTCAAGATTTGAGAGTTTGTTTGAAAGTTCATCAAAAGCCTTCTTATCAATCAAATCTTTTGTTTTGAAACACTTAATCTCAGACTCAGCCTCAGTAACAGAACATTTATGAAAGACATGTTCAGCATTATGATCAGTTTGTTTAAGTGCTTTAGCAGATGCACTATGTTGAACAGTAAAGGGTACCTCATTACATGACACCTGCTCAATTTCTGGTATGTTATCTGCATCCACAACATGTGTAACAAGAGTCACTGGACCGCTGGATGTGTCAAGCTTATCAATCTCTGAGCCTCTGTATTCAGTGCCAACTGATCCATCATCTGGTGTTTTACCCGACTCATCATTATATGTTGACTCTGACATTCTGCATTTAGCAACACCCGATTCTTTAACAGATACATTACCCAACTTATCACAACTATTTCTCAACTGCACCTGACACTCATTCACGTTTTCATCTTTTTGTGTAACTTCCTCAATGTACTTCTCCACATTATCCATGAGTTGTATGAATGTCTCAAGGAACACGCTAATTTCCATTCCAGTGTGTTTCTTGAAAGACACTTCAGTCATTTCATCATCAAAATCTGAGGAATATTCCCCCCGGATAAATGGCTGAAATTGATCGAAGATTACTTGAAGAGCTGCATTAGATTCATTAGTTGAGAACTTCTCTTTAGTAATTTGAAACCTCAGTTGTTCTAAGTTTAGTAGCACAGTTCTTGTCAAGATGGGAAAATCCTGACGAAGGAGAGCACTGCTTGTTCGATCCATAGTTGTAGATAAAAGTAGATTGAGGTGCTGATAAAGTAGTTGAAAGGGCTCAATGTTACATTCCTTTAGCATGGCATTTTGTAGCATTGACTGGTGCATTTCAGTCTTTTCAAAGTCTGAACCCGGAGATATCACATCCTCATTGATTGATTCAATCATCTTTAATCGTTCAGTGTAGCTAACATTCTCAGGGTTGACTACATCATCATACAATTTAAGCACTTCTGAAATCACTGGGTCAGTAGAGTAAGACATGATGTGGTAGAATGCACGGGATTTTACAAGTCTATGATTCAAACCGAGAAATAGAATCTTTCGCGGGATTTTACTAAAATCAAGACCAAACCGTTAAGCAATGACCAATGGAATGATAGACAATTGTGTGTTAGGACATATGATTGTTTGTAGGATTAGCAGAGATGTTGTTTGGTTGTGATTCGGATTGGTTTATGCCCGTTTTTCCTGAGAAATTAAGGTCTAAAAACTTAAAAACCTCAATAACTTCTGTTCGGAGCGGATTTAGACCTTGAAGATTGACCCGAATAATGCGTGCCATTCTCCTCGTTCTCACGGTCGTTTTGATGGGTAGAACGCTGAAAACGGAGTTACGGTTCAAAAGTTATGGCCGTTTGAAGTTTTGACAGGAAAAAAATCAACCAAGTCGCTACGAATTCTTGAACCAAGTCGCTAACAACTAATTCGCTACACCACTAAGTCGCTAGAGTTCCAAGTCGCTAGCCAGATGTAAGTTGCTAAGTAGTAACTCGCTAAGACTCAAGTCGCTAGCAAAATTTTGGCAGCAATTCGCTACACAAGTCGCTAAAGATGCAAGTCGCTAAAGAGCAACTCGCTACAGACCAAGTCGCTACCACCAAGTCGCTACCCGTAGTGGAGAATCCACTACTTGTACTTTAACTCGCTAGATCTAACTCGCTAGGTCAAAAACTGTAACTCGCTACAATTTTGTAAAGCAAGTCGCTATGAAGAAAATAAACCGTGAGCTAAGTCGCTAGCATGAAAAACCATATAAACATCACTTTTCAATCCAAAAACAACCCAACCAAGATGATTCAAGCTTACCAAATGAAAACCTAAACACTTGTGATGATTCTAAACATAAAAGTACTAACAAAATTCAAACTTTAACACAATAAATCAACCAAATGATGCAAAAACCACTAAACTTTTTCAAACTCAAAAACCACCTAAAAACCACTAGAAATCCAAAGATGTGCAAGATATGATCTAACCATGGCTCTTGATACCAATTGTAAGATATAACTTTTCACATACACATCAAACCATAACACAAAGTAGCATATAGATGGAATTCTAGAGAGAGAAAGTTAGAGGTTTAGGGAACTTAGTGAGAGAAAGTGAAAGATATTATTATGAGCTCCAACTCTCTACCTTGGAAGGTAGAGAGTATTTATAGTCTTACATAACTCGCCACACTTTGGGCTGTGGATCAGGCATACAGTGGGTAAAGACCCGTCCGTCCTCCACGGTGTTACTTAACTAAATTACTACTTAACTTAAAAGAACTACGACTACGAGCTTTCTAACGATTACATATACTTGAGGTGACCGACTCTTTAATACCGGGAATTTCTAATTCCTAACAAGGATCCTTTTTCCGAATAACTTTGGTGATAAGAATGTACTCTTCGATGAGTATCCCAGGGTTAAAAATCTTGTCCTCGGAGAGGAATGAAATCAACGTATCATCTACGTGAAAATCCTCACGAGAAGAGGAATCACTTTCGGATAAAAAATAGTGTGGGACCTCAGTATCAACAAGCTTATCAGTCAAAATCTTAACTTCCTTATCTTTCTTCGGGTAAAACGGATCATCGTATTCATTTTCTTCATTCTTGGAAAGAATCAAGTCGGTGGGAGCAAGTTCATCGGTGAACTTCTCGAAGTAAATCGACGGATCTTGATATAACAAATATTCAATTTCGCGTAAGTCGGCTCTAAAATCAAAGATGTCATCCTCACTTCCCGGTGGAAGGGGATCCATGCGAGCGAGTTCATCGGCGAACTCCTCGAGAAGTAAATCAATGGAAGAATCCTTGAGCTCGGGCTTCGAAGGATTAAAAGACGGCTTGACTTCTTTAATAACTTTTTCTTCCGAAGGAATATAAGAATCCCCGTAAAGCATTTTTTCAATCAAACGAATATCTCCTTCGATGTCGATGTCGGCGTTATTAATTTCCGGTGAAACTGAATCACTTTTCAAATAAGCCTCAATTTCTTTCATGATAGAATCATCCTCCTCATATTGAGTGAGGGAAGAGGAAGAATCATAAATGATTTGTTTAGAAGAAAGTTCCATATTTTCAGAAGAAGGAGTGGGATTGCTACTCAAAGAAATCTCGACGTTCTTACGAACAAGATCAATTCGATACACAGAAAATGGAGGTGGGACAAGTGGTGTGCTCTTAGAGCTAGCATTTTCCACCACTACCGTTGTAGTCTCCTTTTCTAATTTTTTCTTTTGCTCAGCACGTATCGTAGACAAACTCTTAACCGTGAAACGTGAAAGACTTGGTTCAATTCTCGATGGTTTAGGCTCAACTTTTTGAGCCACCGGAGGCTGGACGTTTTTGGTAATTCCGTTATTAGTAGGAATTCCTGGGTCCTTTGTCACCTCGGTGTCATTAATTTTGGCCACATCATATTGGTTGGTTAGAGATTGAGAAGTATGGTTAACATTAAATGTGACGGCTTCTTTTCCTACTCGTAAAGTGATTTCTCCTTCATACACATCAATCAACGCATGGCCCGTCCTTAAGAAGCATCTTCCGAGAATAATGGGTACACGAGGGTCGGCATCAAAATCAACGACAACAAAATCTGCGGGAAAATCAAAGTCCCCCACTTTAACAAAAACATCCTCGGCTATACCAATTGGTTTCATAGTAGTACGGTCGGCTAGCTCGAGGGTCATACACGTTGGGGTAAGTGGGGGTAAGGAAAGTTTTTCGTAGATTGATTTCGGCATCAAATTTATACTCGCACCAAGATCGGCCAAGGCGGAGCATTGAACAATTCCTTGAAAATCACATGGAATGAGGAATTTGCCGGGGTCACCTAACTTTTCGGGAAGTTTCTTGAGGATAACCGCCGAACAATTCTCATTCAGAGATGTCGTAGCAAGCTCATATAGTTTCTCCTTATTCGTAAGCAATCCCTTAATCGTAGAAGCAAGTTTGGGCATCAAGAGAAGGGCATCCGCAAAACTGATCTCCACATTCAAGTCTTTGAAGATTTGGAAAAACGTTTCCATTTGATGATTCGACTTTTCACGAAGAGTTTGATCTTTAAGACGAGACGGATATGGGATAGACGGTTTCGGATTAGCTTTCTTCACATTAACGGGAGCATCTTCGGGCTCAGAATCTTGGACAACCGTGGGTTGGACATTCACAGTACTCCCCTTATTAGTAGGAAGCACCGGGTCCTTTGTCACCCTGGTCTCACGGTCTACCACACGAGAGGAAGAAGAAGGACTAGTGGTAGGAACCATCGTAAGCAACACCACTTCGGGTAGTGATTGCTTTCATGTCACCTCTCGGGTTAGGAATCGTATTACTTGGAAGAGAACCGTAACCCGAGGGTTGAGAATAAGAAGTAGACGGTTGATTGGCTTGAAAGAAACTAGCCATCATATTCCTTATTTCAGTCATCTGCTTGTTACTCGTAGCTTCAATTTCCTTTTTGAAATCCGTCCTCATGCCGTTAATTTGAGTTTGCAAACATTTAATGGTGTTGTCGGAGTTCTTCATGTAAGTTAAAAACTCGTTGTTCGGAGCAACTTGATGAGAAGGTTGTTGATATTGCTGTTGAGGAGGTGGTGGTTGTTGGTAAACTTGAGGTGGAGGAGCTTGGTAGTGTTGATTTCCATGATTAGCTCCTCGGTTTTGATTGTTGTTACCATTGAAACGGTTTTGATTATGGTTTTGTTGTTGAGGTTGGTTGAAACCGGGAGGTCCGAGATAATTGTTTGAACGGTAGCTAAGAAGATTTCGATCTCCTTGCGGTTGATTGTAGTTCCCTGTAGCAGCATAAACATTCTCATGTGCGTAGCCACCGACGGCTGGGCACTCGGAATAAGAATGTGGACCTCCACAAGTCTCACAAGTCGGGTGTACCGCTTTCACTTGTTGATTTTGACTAGACAGATGCATTTGGTACATTTTCAACATAGCCGTGTTCAAATCATCAACTTTCTTATGAAGAGCCATATCGTGAGAAGAAGACGAATTTGATCTAAATGATTCACCCCTTTCGGCGGTAGAATCCCAATAATTGTGATGAGCGGTCATGTTCTCAATAAGATCGTAACATTCTTCGGGACGTCTTTTCATGAAAGTTCCACCGGCAGCAGCATTGATTGTATCACGATGTCTCAGTGTCAAACCATTATAAAACGTATCAATTTGAGTGACAAGCAACATGTTATGATTCGGACATCGATCAATTGCAAGCTTATATCGTTCCCAAGCTTCAAACAAAGATTCGTCGGGATATTGTTGGAAATTACTGATATCGTTCCTCAACTTCGTCACCATCGATGGTGGAAAGTACTTTGCCAGAAACTTCGAAACCATTTCCTCGAAGGTATGAATCGAATTCTTCGGGAGTCGATCAAGCCAAGAAGTGGCATGATGAGTCAAAGAGTATGGGAAAAGATAGAGACGAAGGGCGTCATCGGAGACCCCATTTTGTTTCATACTCTGAGTGACGGTTAAAAATTTATCAAGATGCTTGTTTGCATCGTCATCGGGTAAACCATGAAATTGACAACTGTTTTTTACTTGTTCTATCATATGATGTTTCAAGCTAAAATCGGTAGCTTGAATATTAGTCGGTGCAATGGGTCCTCCCCTCCCGTACATTGTAGGTTGACATAGCTCCTCCATCGTTCGGAGATCGGGAGCTACATTTTGATTAACGGGAGGAGGATTAGGACTGGGGTTTGGTGGTACGTTGGCAGCAGCCATATTACGTAACTTGGGTACGTTCTGATTCTGATTCTGAAGTCGTCTTGATCGAGAGCGAGTGCGCATGCACTTAAAAACCAAGGCAATTAAAAGAGACCGGTATTCGAAAACACAGTGAACTTAACCAATAATCCCAAGTGAATAAATCACCTCTATAAGACAAACGCACAAGCGAGCGGAGAAGCTTTTTTAGGTCAGCGCGAAGCTTATTAAAAACCCGCTTCTTTTCAGCCGCAATTTAATGTCAGACCGTCCTTATACCCACCACACAGTTTGTTTATCCGATAGAAATAAATCAATTCACAAGCGACACAAAGGCAAGTTTTTGATCTTTAGTTCGGGAACTTATTAATGATAACACCTCCGTTGAGAATGTTATATAATTGGTGTCTTCTATTTATTAGCAAAAACACAAGAGAAAATCTTTTTGTATTTTTAATATGATATATATATACAAAAGAAAAAGGAAAATATTTTTTACTTTTTTTATTTTTAGAAAAATAGTAACTTCACGAAGAAGGATCTCGAGTCACTAATCGTCAAACCTCTAACGATATTGTTGCGACACGACCTCCCCGGCAGCGGCGCCAAAACTTACCTCTGTTCTCAAAAGTCAAATATTGCTCAAGTCAGTTTTTACAAAACTTTGTAGAAGTTTCATAAGCTCATTTCTGATCTAAAGCTTTTGAAACTTTGGGATTTATAACTTCAATTGGTCAAATTTTGAAATCTGATCTTTTTCAAGTTTTTAGAAATCATCTTAAGCACTAAATAAGCTGTTCAAAACAGCTGATTTTGCCCTGTTCACACTCAGCATAACCGAGTGTGAATCAGGCCAACTTGCAGGCCTTGCACAAGGTTCAATCTAGATCATTAGGACCTGAAATTTGGTTTAGTAGCTCTTTACTTGGTGGACTTGAGTTCCACATTTCTGGTTTTCACTTTGGCTTATTAGATAAGCTGGTGCTTGGGCTTAAAGTATCTTAGTAGCTGTTTTGCTTAAGTAGTTGATTAGCTCAAATCATAGGTAGATTGCTCAATAGAGATTAGGAGTAGTTGGAATTAGCTACTTTTAGGTGATTTTAGTACAATTTAGCTTCTGTAAAAGTTTGGAAGCTTATTGCACTCTTTAGCTTATTTTAGTAGCTTATTTGAAATCAGTTTACACTACAGCTTGTTATCCTTACACATAAGCCATAGTTTTTATATTTTTCACAAAATTAGAATAATATTTTAGACTTTTACTGAATTTTTCATAATTTTTCATCACTGTTTAGTATTTTTCCTATTTTAAAACAGTTTTTAGGACTTTTTAAATAGCTTTTATTACAATTAAATCAGAAAATCTTCAAAAAAATAATTTTTCAATTTTCATAGATTAAGATAAATACAAAAAGAAAAAAAATAATTTTTCTATATTTTTCCTAGTTTATTTTGTAATTTTTAGCCATTTAATTAGATTTAAATAGTTTTAAATTCGTAGAAAATAGAAAATTAATCAGAAAAATATAAAATTAGTTTTGATAATTCTCTTTAGTTAATTTAGATTTTATAAAAATAGTTTCTTAATTTTCATAATTTTTAGTATTTTAAATTAGTTTTAAAAGGTAAATTAGTTTTTAATTTGAATAAATTCTAGAAAAATCTTAAAAAAATAGTTTTAATTCATAAATAGTTTTCTAAGTGCATTTTTAGAGTAAAAATAATTTTATGTTATTTTTAGGATTTAGAATAAACGTAGTTGCATTTTATTTACGTTTCGTTAATTACGTTTTAGATTAATTCTCGTAATTAGGATTTCCCATAGATTAGATTCCCTTAATTACTTTCCCTTCTCCCGTAGTTTTATAAAATCAAATCATTAATCCCAAAACATCGAGCATTAAATTCCAAACCAAAAACGACGTTGGCAATTCACGCCTCGTTGGGAAACGATTCGGGTTGACTAATCCGTATCAACGATCACACACGGGATTTGATTTAATATTCTTTTTCCTAAAGGAATTTTGAATCTATCTTCGTGATTATTTTTTATATCGATATTGAGGTTTTATCCATACACATACCCCTAAGCCTATACATCGAGACGAATCAAATTTTGATCTTAGCCCTTGGATTAGATCATCCACGTTTCATCCACCAATGAGAGAGCAGTATTTGAGGTATAGCACACGGATTGGTGACATGGCAGTCACGTGTGTCAGGTGGTGTCAGATGAAAGTACGGAATTACCCTTAATTGTGGTTAATTTGGCCAATTTGACGCATGGGTAATTTAGGGTTCATAGCTGGGTAATTGGGGGTGAATATTGGCGGGTAAGGTTTATTTATATTATTTCGATATTGTTGACTGGTTGACCGGGTCCATGGGATATAAGGGTACCGGGTTTGGGTTTTAATTTGTTACCGGGTATAAGGAGTGGACTTGGGCTTTTGATTTATGTTTTGGGCCAAAGGTGTAATAAGGATTGGACTAGGATTAGTTTAGGACCCAAGTAATATTTCAAGGACCATTTATGTACAAACCCGAATTTCAGGGACCAAACATGTAAAACTGAAAATGTAATCAAGGGTTGTTTTTGCCAATCTTTAATAGACCAAGGGCTGATTTTGCAATTTCTGAAATTTGAAGGGTCATTCTTGCCAAAAGCTCAAAGATGAGGGACTGATTCTGACAATTCTTCAAACTTGATTATAACTTTCAAAAATCATCCTCAGAGAATAAAATCTTCACAAATGCACAATTTCGACCTTCCGGCTCAGCTCAAACTCTCTTAATCTCTCGTGCTCGGATTTTCGTCTGATTTGGCTTCTTTTTGTGTGTTTTGACATATCTGTACCTGCACAAGCACAAACTCAAGAAAACAACGAATATTAGCAATAAACGGCTCTTTCTTGGTTATTTTGGGTTTTTATTTGATAAAGAAATGATATGTGTTTTTGCACATATCAAATGATAATGACGTAAGATCGGGTAAACTCCAGGTATGTTTATATTTATTATGATGATGATGAAACCGGGTAAGTGTCGGGTATAGTTATGTTATTATGATGATGATGATGGAACAGGGTAAGTGCCGAGTATGTTCATATTATGATGATGATGAAACCGGGTAAGTGTAGAGTATGTATGATGATGATTGGAACCGCGTATGTCCCAGGTATGTATATGAAATGATTAAAGTGACGATTAGCTATCTAATGTTAAAAATATGGCTAGAAACGAATAGTTACTTTATATGATTAAAAGGAGTATCAAGAACGGATCATTTAGTGATCGGTTATGTTTATGTTTCTGATTGTGTACCGTTATCTCATTAAGTCTTGTAGACTTACCGTTGCAAGTTCATGTTTTTATGTAGGTATGCAAGATGAGACCAAATACGTGCTAAATGGGGCATAATGGGTTAAATGGTGTAGCTCGCGGGTTAGGTAACGAGCTTCTCATCACAATTTTATGTTATCTTCTTGGAATGCCCCAAATCAAGTGTCGTTTTAAGTGTTTATGAAATGTGTGTCAAGTATTGCAAGTTGATATAGCTAAGAGCACAAGATTATGTATTTTGATTAGTTATAGTATTTTAAAGGGGCATTTGGCAAAAGCTCGTTTACATGTGAAAGTTACGCTTCCGTTGATTTATGAAAGTACTTAGTTTGCAGAAATGTTTATATTTATAAATGTGTCCAGTTTTGTTCAGTATGTGTTTGCCGATATGGGTTTAAACAGAAATTGTAGAAAATGGGTGCAAGTCTGTTATGGAGCCGATACGGCGTATGGGTTTTTTTTTTCATACGGTGTATCGATCTTTTGTAAAAATAAATAAATAAATAAAATCTAGTGTCGGGCGTTTCATTTTATCACTACCTTGGCCACTTAGAAGTGTCATTTTTAGCCATAATTAAATGATTAAAACAACATCATGATTTATCAAACATGTACATATGTTTATATAATTATTTACAACACCACTAATAGAAGAAAATGATTTCTCTTACGATGATTTATGATATGGTGTTGTTTTTTTTTTTTTGACATTAGTGAGCTCGATGTGGGAGTGTTGTTGGTCGGCCATAATCACGAACAACACATAAATGGCACGTTGTGCTGTACCATGCATCGTGTTGTTGGTCCATCATTCGGCTTTTAGCCATCCCACCCATATACGCCGAGTGTGTTTTTTTTTATGAGTGAATGGGTATTTTTGGTGGGGTATTTTATGGGACCTACATGAGACGAATAACGTGTTATTGGGTTTTTTGTTGGGATGATATTTTAGTGGTTGGTGTGTTATTAGTACTCGGATGATGTGGCGTTGAGGTGGCAGACGAATTACGTGTTATTCGCCTCCACCATACCAAACACTCTTAGAGGGTTAGCGACACAATAACCAATGTGAATGCACATGAAACAAAACCAAGTTTAGGTGTTGGGTGTTGATACTCACACCATTTTATTTGATAGTTACACCACTTTATCCAAGCTGTATAGCACATCGTGCAACATTGTAATGCACAAATTGTGGTGAAAGTATAAAAAGTTGTGGTGTGAGTATCAACACTTTTAGGTGTTATACTGGAATAGTGTATGACTACACCCATATTTTGAACGTAAAGATAATTTGCAAATCGTGTTCTATGAGAGGTGACAAGATGCGCAAGTTGGGTGACAAGATTTTTAAGGAACAAGAGCATTGAATCATAAGTTTTTATAATTTCTCAAATTCGTGTTTTTTTCTTTATGTCAAAAAACCAAATAACAAACTTAGAATTTTCTTTTCTAAAGCATAATATAGAGTTATCCTGACGGGCCTTGAATCTAGATGATAATAAGTATAGATATGACAATGAATTATTACTCGTTAAAAAGTCGACCCAAATCTTATAAAAGCGAGTAATAAAACACCTACACTGAACTTGCATTATAACTAGACCATTGTGATTTAAACTTGCAATTAAATGAGACACATATCACCCTATGAGACAAAACTCTAAACTTTTTGCTATTTAGCCCACAAACGAGTGAAACGAGTGACAACCCAAGCCCAAAAAAATTTAAAATTAAATATTTTACAAAAGATCCCCCAAACTATACAACAAGTTTTGAAAACTAAATAACGTTTTGCTATTTACAACTTTTATATATAACAAATTTTATTTACCAAATATGTAATAGATATCTAGCGATTTCTTTAATAAAAAATACCGCCGAAAAGGTCTTTCGATTACTAACAAAACGAGCCCAATATTAATATACTTTTGACAGGCGTACAATTTTATAAAAATATTGAGTTTAATATATATATATATATATATATATATATATATATATATATATATATATATATATATATATATATATATATATATATTTATTAAATAAAAGCACTTTTAAAACGCACACTTAACCTATCAAATAACTGTAAAAACTATCTTAAAATTTGTTTAAACCACAAGGAGCAAAGATGTACACTTCTATTAAAGTTTGATTTATATATAAATAATTCCTTTTTATATAACAAACTTGACGGAAAGGCTTTCAGATTACAAACAAAACGAGCCCAATATTGATATATTTTTTATAATAATATATTTTTGACATATAAACGATTTTATAAAAGATGTTGAGGTTTAGTGTATGTTTTATGTAAAAAAAATAGATATTTAACGATTTCTTTAATAAAAATTAAAAAATATACCGCCAAAAAGGTTTATGGATTGCCAACAAAACCAGCCCAATATTGATAGAATTTTAACACACGTACGATTTTATAAAAAAATGTTGAAGCAAAAATAAATAAATAAATAAATAAAAAACTTACAAAATGCACCCTTAACATACCAAATAAGTTTAAAAACTATAATCTATGCAACAAATGGCATGACAACAAAATGATCTAAGAATAGGTTAAATTTTATAACTTAAAACTTAGCTAAAAAAAACTCTTATTAAAGCTACATGCGTAAACCCAAAACTCCGCCACATCATGCAAAATCAAACTCCCAAAAATCCATGCATAACTCATATGAAAATAAACTTTCATCAAACAAAAAACGCATATATCATAACCAAAAAGCCCCGCCGCAATACGTGGAGTGCTATTTATCTAGTTAAACACTAAAACACACTGCGCACACAAAAAACAAAAACCAACAATTTTCTCTACTTCAAGACCAATAATTTCCTAAATATCTCAAGGACATGACAAAAATTGACATTTAAAAAAGGCTTGCCGATGCAAAGAGGGTGCCAAACCAATGTGCCGTAAATACCTACACTGGGTCAAGACGATCATGCCATGAGGTGGTGGAACACTAAGATGCAGTGATATAATGGCGACTTGGCGAGAGTACAAAATATGTATATTAATGAGTTGCTCGATAATGACAATGGTAGGGTCGAGAGGGATGCCTTTAGACGAGAAGGCAATGTTAAAAGTATGTACTAGACCAAGATATTTTTAAAGATAAAACATCATGATGAATAGAGGTACAATAATTGTTATCGACAATTCTAACATGTTGGTCACCACCACAATGGTTAAAAAACATGTTTGCTATAGATAATTGTACCAATTGTGGCATACTTGTCATCAGGTTAAGATTGAAAAGTATATATAAGATTGTGACATTTCATCACTACCGTAAGAGTTAAAACAATATCTTTGCTAGAGACAAAAACACAACTTAAACGAAAATGAGTTTTCTAAATAATGAAAGTTTAATGAATGCTGTAAAAGTAAGGGTACATTTGGTTTATTAATGGATTTGAATTTGGATTCGGATTTGGATAAAGATTAAGATTTGGATTTTGATTTAGTGTATATTTAAAAAAAATATGAGTGAGAAAATATTTTATTAGATACAAATTAATATATTTTTATTAATTTTAATATTAAAATAATAGAGTTAGAATAAAACAAAAATATAATTTGTAGTTGAAACTAAATAGACATTGTAGCCTCACTTGAAATGTAACAAAACCCACATTTCCTCTGAGAATTCAATTTATGGTCTTTCATTCATAAATTGACGTCAAAAGAATCAACCAAACAATAGGAAACAATCATATTCTTAATCCTTAACTCTAAAACCCTTAAACCAAACAACCCATAAGCGTTTTGTCAATTAATGTGAACCACATATAAAAATGAATTCATACTAACTGACAAGGATAAACTATGTAATACCTTGCGTTTCCCTGGTAAACCGTGTTAAAAATAAATAAAATATATAGTTTTTTATTTATTTAATATAGTCTTTTCGAATACATTATAAAAAAACAATGCTAAAATTTTGCAAGATCGTAATACAAATAGTTTGATCTCAGTCACATTTCGTCCGCAGTTTTATTAATGTTATAGAATTGTGTATCGTTGGAGCATTGCTTTGGTGGTGTCACTCTCCCACCATAAATATGCGTTTTTGAGAGAAGTCCCGTCGGCACCTAACAGAGTTGTATGGGGTCAGGGTTTATCCGTTGATCGAATCTTTTGAAGAAAGTTATAGAATTGTGTGTCATCCTGTAGACACATGTTAAAGTCTATTTACCTCTATATATTTTGTCGTTTGATATAAAAAGTTTGTTTTCGTGAATTGGAAAATTTAACTTAAAATACTACTTTTTGGTATGTAACTGTGTAACGTGACATGCACCCGCACAAATTAGACATTCTGATTCACTGTAATTCAACTTCATTCTAACACAAGTATTTACATCTAAGAGACTAATCTTTATTTGTAAATTAATCACTCATCAAGAATGTACAAATTACATACACATATCTACGAAGTTTCAATCCTATATCCAATGATGTAGAAATCCTAAACACTAGTACGTACACATATCTACAATTAGAATTCATCAAATATAATCATTGCTTATATATTATGACCACTATTTGAAACACCATAATACAAAATTTAATATCTCTAAATTTCCAAGACACAATAACAAACCCTACCCTTAATACTACTTTAATTGAAAAACTAAATGCATGCTTTAGCATCGAATTACTCATTGTTAAATGATCGTTTGTGTCCACTATGATGTTTGTAGTGTCTTGATTACAAAATTGAGACCAACAAGTGCAAAGGTAAAAATTTACAGTGTGAGACAATGGACAATAAGACATTGCGATTGTTGATATTAGCAGAAGAAGGTGTTGAGTCCATAAGTAAGTACCAAGAAGTATTGACCATCATTGTTCTGAAACTAAAACAATGTTGTAAACACCGATGATTAATAACTGGACTAAGGGGAAAGTGGTTAAATTGATAAGGTTAAAAACTCAACACAATCTTGAAGACACTTACACAACAATTTAAAATACTTTCTAAGGGTCATAAGACAGTACACAATGGTTTGCGTGAAAACATGTTAGGAATTTGTGTAATTTGAAAGAGATAAACTTCTTATTAGTTTGGATCATGAGTCATGACATAAAAGGTAAAGCCAAAAGCGTAGAAAGAGTTTTATAATTTAAATATGTTCAATTTAAAATACCCACAAACTTCATGACATATTTGTTGCCAACTATATTAACGTAGCTGTTAACATTTAGATTTAAACTATAATTGAACATGTGCTAATTAAATATTTACCTCATAAAAATTAAGGCGAGGGTTTATAGATTAGGTTAATTAACTCTATTTTAAATGTCGCGAATTTATTTTCAATTTAATCTGACACAGGAGAGGTGATGCAATGTCACTATTCTTTCTCTCTGCCCCGTTAGCAGATATGCTACCTAACTTTCTAACTTTATTTGCCTAAGTTACCAAACTTTTATTTTGTTCACTTAGGTTACTGAACGTTAGGGAAACATTCAACTGTTGTATTTCCAGTGTAATCAAAGTAACCCGAATGCATTTTTTAAAGTAAGTTAAGTAAAATAAATGTCGTGTTTTACAAATTCAGTAACCTGAATATCAACACCGTGTAGTCCACTATCCCATTTGAAAAAAAAGTTTGGTAAATTAGACGAATAAAGTTAAAAATTTGGGTAACCTATCTGCCTATAAACCTTATATATAATAACATACTTATTTACCTCTATATATTTCCTCATTTGATATAAAAAATATGTTTTCCTGAATTGAAAATTTTAACTTTAAATACTACTATTTGGTATGTAATTCTATAACATGACACGCACCCGCATAAATTAGACATTCTGATTCACTATAATTCAACTTCATTTTAACGCAAGTATTTACAACTAAAAAACTAATCTTTATCTGTGAATTAATCACTCATCACGAAGGTACATATTACATCAACATATCTACGAAGTTTCAATCCCATACTCATTGATGTAAAAATCCTAAACATCAGTGTGTACACATAATCTATAATTAGAATTCATCAAATATAATAATTGCTTATATATTATGACCAGAAACATCACAATACAAAATTTAATATTTCTAAATTGCCAAGACACAATAACGAGCCATACCCTTAATACTACGTTAACTGAAAAACCAAATGCATGCTTTTAGCGAATTACCCATTGTTAACTGATCGTTTGTGTCCACTATGAGGTTTGTAGTGTCTTAATGACAAAATTGAGACCAAAAAGAGCCAAAGAATAAAATTATAATGTGAGACGATGGAAAATAAGAATTGCAATTGTTGATATTAGCAGAAGAAGGTGTCAAGTCCATGAGTGAGTGCCAAGAAGTATTGACCAACATTACTAGGAAGCCAAAACTCTGTTGTAAACACCAATGATTAATAATTGGAATAAGGAGGAAGTGGTTAAATTGATGAGGTGAAGAAACTCAACACAATCTTGAACACACCTACACAATAATTTAGAAACACTTTCTAAGTAATTTGAAAACATGTTAGGAATCTATGTAATTTGAAAGTGATAAGCTTCTTATTAATTTGAATCATGAGTCATGACATAAGGCTAAGGGGAGTGGTTGGTGACCAGGTCGCTTTCTATCTCCTCTCACTTCCCCTCACTCTGTCTCACCTTTCAATCGTTTTGGTCATATATTCCCTCCACCTTTTATTAAAATACTCATTTTATACAAAATATACCCCACTAAATACCCCACACACACTCACAACCCAAATAAATAATATTAAGCTTGCATGGAAATGAAATGATTAGCTAGTCACCTTTGTTGCTTGATTTGAGCGTGGCAGGGGATATGTGTTTTGGTGGTCACGAGTGATGTGACCCTTCACGATGCATTGCTCACCATCCACTCCGGATGGCCTAAAAAGTAAAGCCAAAAGCATAGAAAGAGTTTTAAAATTTAAACATGTCCAGTTAATATCAACAAACTTCATCACATTTTTGCTAATTAAACTAACGTAGCTGGTAACAATTAGATTTAAACTATAATTGAACATGAGCTAATTAAATATTTACATAACAAAAATTAAGGTAAGGGTTTATAGATTAGGTTAATTAACTCTATTTTAAACGGTGCAAATTTATTTTCAATTTGATCGACGGCGAAGAGATGATGCAATGTCATTATTCTTTCTCTCTATCCGTAAGCAATACTTAGTAATGGCATATTTAACTATAAAGGTAGGATAGAGATTTCCTCAAGTTAATATGAACATGACCAGTCATGTTTCTTTATAATAAAAAAAAAAGATCGGGTCTAGCAGTAGACTCCATAATTTTCTTTGTAAAATGACCCATAATGTTTAGGCTGGGCGCAGAAGGCTCGGTAAACTTGTCGATTGATCGCCCCTATTGTGGGGTGTCGATCGCCAGTCGATCATTGCCATTTATTTTATTATTTTTTTTGAATAAATCGCCTGCACGACCAAAAGATGAAGCAAGAAGTAGACAAAAAAAGCGTCCCTTTACAATAATTGTTGACCGTTTGGTTTGTTTAAAAAAAACAACTTTTAAAATTTAAACACTTTTAACACTATAAATAACCCACTCA
Organism: Chrysanthemum seticuspe; assembly: GCA_019973895.1. Taxonomy (NCBI): domain Eukaryota; kingdom Viridiplantae; phylum Streptophyta; class Magnoliopsida; order Asterales; family Asteraceae; genus Chrysanthemum; species Chrysanthemum seticuspe. Next base: position 93,309,043 of record BPTQ01000009.1, on the reverse strand, counting down.
TTTCACCATTTTATTCACAAATTCAAACTACAACTCTCTCTATACACATTCAAACACATTCTCTAAAATATACATAATGTCATCGTCTTATGTGCTATTTTTTGCCACTTTGATGAGTGTGTAAATACTCATCATTTTTAGTCAAATCTGAACTGCAAAACGTTTAAAAATGCTCAGAAATGCATCAAAATACTGAAAATATCTCAAAATTGCATTTTATGTGTTTCAGATGCAAAATGTTTAAAATCAGATGAAAAATGAGCAAAGTTTGCATAATTGGCAGTTTCAGTCCCCTAAGTTTCTAAAATTGTCAAAAATAGTCCCTGAGTCAAAATTTCAAAAGAAAAATCACCAAAGGTCCTTTTAAAATCATAACTTGTCAAATTTAGTCCTTTGGTGAAAAATGTAAAGAGTTTGAGAAAATTACAAGTTTGGTCCTCCAACTTTGAAATTTGGCAAAAATGGTCCCTGGAAAATCTGAAAAAGGCAACTTTGGTCCTTGTAATATTAACACTTGTCAATTTCAGCCCTTGAAACATCTTTGCAGAATTGGCAGAACTGGTCCTCCTATTTTCAGAATTGGCAAATCAAGTCCCTAGACTCTTAAATAACCCCTAAACCTATTGTGACCCTGCCACTAACCCATTTGACCCCTGCCAATTGCATTTTGGACCCCTCCCTATTATTAAAAACCAATCAAATACCCTTTGACTCATCCCTTCCCTCCAAAACTCACGGGTTACCACTTCACCATCATTTCCCACCCCTGCACCCTCTGCTAACACTCCACCTCCTTCATCATTCCTACCCTCTACCCCCCTCCAAACACAACAAGCCAAGGGGTGCAATTAATGCCTTCTCCAATCTCTCACTCAAGCTCCACTGTTAAATCCAAATTTGGCGCCAAAAACCTTTAAACGGCCAAGATCAATTTGAGCCATCCAATGGCCCATATGAGTGCTGGGATATGTCCAGAGAGAGGAGATAGGGAGTTTGGAGCATATAAAAAGGAAGAAGAAGCAACAAGAGAGAGTAGTTAGTTAGTTTTTCAAAAATGTATGTCGACTTTTAGCTTATCTTATCTTAATCAGTTTTCATTTGTATTTTAAAACTTCTTTGTATCAGATTCTAGTGTTTTGATGTATTGCAACCTCTTCTAAGTATCAATTCTAGTTTATGATAAGAGTTCTTGTTTCAAGGTTAACTGTTGAAAAATGAAAACTCAGGTGCTTATGTAAAAGCTTCCAACAGCTTATTTGTCCACTCAAACAAGCTTATAGAAGCTTATTATAGCTTTGTGTAAGCTTAAACTTAAATTTCATGCAACTTTGGACTTTGGTCAAAATAAGTCAAACAGGAAGCAAAAGTGATGCAGGAAGGGAATGGGTTGATTCAGACATGGATTTGGGTTGATTTGGAAGCAGTGGGTTGGATAAAATAGGTTAGAGGTTCTTTGGTTCACAGGATTCAAGCCATAGTGGCTTTGGACCTTTTGTAAGTTATTTTCAAGGTCTTATTGCATATACTGTTTCTGTAGTATAATCTGTTCAAACCTGTTCTAATAGTAGTATTTAAGTTATTTTAGTTTAGTTTGATCAATGATCTATGCTTGTTCAGAGTTTATCTTAGTTTTAGTTTGCAAAACAGTGAGAAAGGGGTGTTTGGTTTAAAGCTTATTCTGTCTTTAAGGTGTATTCATTGAATGTTTCCTGTGGTTTTATGTTTGTTAAGCACATTTGAGCTAATATCAGTCTATAAATTGGGTCTGCAAAGCTTCAAGTCAACATTACATTAAAATCTGTCTCACTGCTCATCTGTTGTGATTTTGGATTTGCAACTTCTTGTTTTGAGTTTAAAAGTCATTAACATTGCTTGCATTGTGTTCATTACACCATAGTACATCAACATCAGTCATAAAATTGGAATCAAAGTTCAATAAAGTCAAAACTTTCAAACAAACCTGTTTTGGGGCCAACTGCAAGGATTTTTCATGAGTTCATTTTTGAGCCACATAAAGTGAAACTTGGCATTTTGAAAACTTCAGCTGGTGTCCTTGCTTATCACCATTTTTGTGAAATTTTACAATTTTTGTATAAGCTACAAACTGCTTCTCTTTTAGGTGTCAAGTGCCCTGCTCCACAGGTCTCATTATAAACTGAGATTTCCTCAGTTTTGTCCAGGGTTGCACAGGGCTCATATGAGCTAACCCAGGTCTGATTTTTGGTTTGATATGTCTCACCCAGGTCTGCTTTAGGTTCCAATTGGTGTTTTTCATTTTGAGCTTATTTTAAAGCTTGTGCTTGTGTCCAAAGTTAGTACCCAAAACTGTTGTTGAAATTGAAACTCAAATAATCCAAATCTGTTAATCTTGCATTCCAGTGTTTAAATCTTGTTGTTTTTAGTTGCATTTCAGTACTTATAGCATATTAGGACTTCTGTAATAAGTTGGTGGCTTGTTGTTTTCATTTGGCTTATTCAAGTGCTTATTTATAAGCACTTGCAATAGCAGTTGCTATTTCTTACACATAACCACTTGTTTTTCCAATTTTCCTAGATTCCTAATATTATTTTAGACTTTTCCTGAAATTTTCAGATTTTTCTTAGCTTGTTTGCAATTTTTCTTAATTTAAATTAGTTTTTAGCACTTTTTAATTAGCTTTTTATACAAATAATTCAGAAAAGTCTCAAAAAAATAATTTTTCATTTTTCTTAGGTTTAGATAAATATAAAAAGTGAAAAAAGTAATTTTCCAGATTTTTCATAGTTTATTTTGTAATTTTTAGTAATTTAATTAGTTTTTAATAGTTTAAAATTCATAAAAAATACAAAAATAATCAGAAAAATATAAAAATAGTTTTGAAAATTCTATTTTGATATTTTAGACTTTTATAATTCATAATTTTATTTTTCTAGCTTTATTTCCTAATTTCTTGTATTTTATGCTAATATTTAATAGTTAAAAATAGTTTTAAATTAATAATAATTAGAATAATAGTCATAAAAATAATTTTCTTTTTCTAAAACTTTTCTTTTATCATTAGGATTGTAAAAATATCATTTTCATATTTTTAGGATTAATATAGTGTAAGTTTCACATTTTTATTTGTACGTCACGTAGTTTTTAATTTCAGTTTTATAAAAACATAAAAACAAAAACATCATTTTAAAAATAGTGATAGCGTTTATTTAATAGTTTTTATCTTTTTAATTTCCTTTAATTTGCATTTAAGCCGTTGTAATTTGTTGGCTTTTCCTTAGTTATAATCATATTCCAAATCCTTTTCCCGTTCAAATCTCTCGATCACTTTACGTTTGATAATCCATTGCATAGCTCGCTGGGACATAACGACCCGGGGAAACACTATACTCCTCAGATCTTCATTGCATTCGTGCTTAAGCAGTTTTAAGCTGATTACGGTCTGCCATTCACAAGTGGCAGGCTTGAGTGATTTAGCTTGACTGTTTGGCACGCATCAAATTTTTGGCGCCGCTGCCGGGGAGCTGTGCTAATTGTCTTACGTCTAGCAGATTAGTTGTTTGAATACTCACTCTTTGTTTATATCATCCATATCTATCTATATATATATATCCATATTTTTATAAAAAATCCAAAAACCCAAAAACAGCTAAAAACGTATAAAACACAAAAATATTTTTCTTTTGTTTCTATATATGTATCAAATATAAAAAAATACAAAAAGATTCGTCGTTTTCTTAATAATAAACAACTTAAAAGATTACCACCGCAAACCAAGGCAGTGCACTACCTAACTGGGGGTGCGACCATAATAAGTTCCCGAACTAAAGATTTAAAACTTGCCTTTGTGTCCTTGTGATTGGTGTACCTTTTTCAAAGAAGCCATTCATATTGTGATTATTGGTTAAGTTCACTGTCGTTTTGCCTCGATTTTGTGTTAATTGATTTTGTTGTGATATCTACGTTTCAGAACCAGAAAACCCATAAAGATTCTTCTCACCACCATTTTTATAAAACGTCTTCATAATTCTCATTCTCATCTGAAAGATTTTCATAATTCCCAATTCTCTTCTTAACTCTGAGTTTCCTTAGAGTTAACTCTAGTGTATGCGCACTCGCTCTTCTAGATCTGTGAGCCCATTTCGTGAGCTTGTCAAGATTCCAAGAAGGCGTGTACGTAGGCTTTCTGCTCCATCAGTCGGATCTGAGATCCGTACTGCTCACACTACTTCCGTTATCATGGCGGAAGAACGCCCTATGTGTGAGCTTCTCCAGGCACCCATCGACGGGTATGGAGATGCTATCGTTGTGCCAGCCATTGTGGCTGAAAATTTTGAACTCAAAACCGGGTTACTGAATCTTGTAACCTCAAATCAGTTCTATGGTTTTGAGCGGGATGATCCTCATGCTCATATTCGATGGTTTAACAAGATTGCATCTACCATCAAGTATAAGAATGTCCCTACTGATGCTGTTAAGCTTCTTCTGTTCCCATTTTCTCTTGAGGGGCAAGCCCGGATTTGGCTTGAAAAACAACCCCCTCAGTCTATCGAGACATGGGAAGATCTGGTGAAGAAATTTGTGAATGAATTCTATCCACCTTCCAAAACCACGAGTCTAAAAAATGAAATCATCAAGTTCACTCAGAAGTTTGATGAACCCTTCAGTGAATCGTGGGATCGTTTCAAGGAATTGCTTCGCAAATGTCCTCACCACGGTTTCTCCGAGTTGATGCAACTCGATACTTTCTACAATGGAGTGAGTCAATCTGATCAAGATTCTCTCAATTCCTCCGCGGGAGGAAATTTCCTAAGCAAAACTATCAAAGAAGCTTTAGCGATCATCGAAAACAAGTCTAAAGTCCGCACTGCACGAAGCAAGCCGGTTGTTTCCCAAGTCAGTGTTGGTCCTTCTTCTTCTTCATCGCCCGTGGGTCAATCTAGCACCGATGCTAAGATTGATAAACTCACGGAAGCTATTCAGGCTTTGGTTCTCTCCAACCAAAAGAAAGTCTCTTTTCCACAAACTTCACCTCCTGCTGAAGTTAAGAAAGTGGAAGTCTGTGTTACCTGTGGTGGCCCCCATGCTTATTATAACTGTATGGCCACCGATGGTAACCCTTTTGAAGCCAATGATGTGGGCGGGATGTCTAATCAAGGAGGCAATCAATATCGTGCTCCTATAGACCCGAACCACCGTCCTAACCACTACCCTGGACCTCCTGGTTTCAATCAAAACTGGAATCAAAATCAGAATAGACCAAACCAAGGTTTTCAAAACCAAGGTAATTTCAGTCCAAACAACGGTTTTCAGAATCAAAATCAAAATTTCCAACATCAAGGAAATTTCAATAGAAACCCAGGTCAGGGAAATTTCAACTCAGGGTATTTTCATGCCAACAATCAAGGAAATTTTCAGAATCAAGGCCCTAATCCTAACAATAGAGGCCAGAATTTTCCTGTGCAAACTCAAGCCATTGTTCCAACTGGCCCATCATCTGATGAGTTGTTGAAACAATTCATGAAATCCCAAGAGGAAATGAATCGGTTGTTGGTCAGCCAAATTTCTGACAACAAAAAGTCTTTAAATGATCGACCCTCGGGCTCAGGTACTTTACCTAGCAACACGATCGCTAATCCGAGGGGCGATGCAAAGGCGATCACAACCAGAAGTGGTACTTCATATGCTGGACCCGCTATTCCTACTACCTCTTCTTCTTCTCTCCCGAAGGTAGTGGAAAGTGAACCTGAGGCGACAAAGGACAAGGAACTTCCTACTAATAACGGAAGTACCAGTAATGTCCATCCTCAGGTTGTACCGAAACCCAACACCAAACCTGGAGTTGTTTTTGAACCTCCAGTTGGTAACCCAAAATCCAAAACTTCTATTCCTTATCCCTCACGTTTACATGAGCAAAAGCTCCGCGAGAAAGCTAGTCATCAAATGGAAAAATTCTTTCAAATTTTCCAAGAGCTACATTTTGACATAAGCTTCGCGGATGCCATCATGTTGATGCCCAAGTTTGCATCTACTCTTAAACACATGTTGAGCAACAAGGAAAAGCTGTTTGAAATGGCTAAGACTCCTTTGAATGAGAATTGCTCAGCAGTCTTGTTAAAGAAGCTTCCCGAGAAGCTCGGAGATCCCGGAAAATTTCTTCTTCCTTGTGTTTTTCCTGGGATGATTGAATGCTTTGCCCTTGCCGATCTTGGTGCAAGCATCAATCTGATGCCGTATTCAGTGTGGAAGAAACTGTCTCTTCCGGAACTTATTCCTACCTGCATGACTCTTGAGCTTGCAGATCGTTCTATCTCGCGTCCCCTCGGCATTGCCGAGGATGTATTCGTGAAAGTAGGAAAGTTCCATTTTCCAGCTGACTTTGTGGTTGTTGATTTCGATGCCGATCTTCGAGTTCCCCTCATTGTTGGAAGAGGATTCCTAAGGACGGGCCGTGCTCTTATAGATGTATTTGAGCAAGAAATCACTTTGCGTGTGGGTAATGAAGCTGTTACCTTTAACCTCGATCAGACTTCGAGGTACTCCTCAAATTATGATACTGAATCAATTAATCGAGTCGATTTAATTGATATTGCTTCAGAGGAGTACTCTCAAGAGTTTCTTGGTTATCTTCATAATTCTGTGAGTGGAGATTCCACCACATCTTCTCAACCTATCATTGCCGACTCTTCCCCCTCTCTCACTCCGTTTGAGGGAGGTGACTTCCTTCTGGAAGAGATCGATGAATTTCTTGCTACTGATGAATCAATTCCGCCTGGAGTTGATGGTGTTTATGATTCGGAGGGGGATATTCTTTATCTTGAGCAATTGCTTAATGAAGATCCATTACCTTCACTCCCTCCGAAAGAAATCACAATTGAGGAAATCAAATCAGTACAAACATCTACTGATGAATTTCCCGAGGTTGAACTTAAGGACCTACCTCCTCATCTTGAGTATGCATTCTTGGAGGGTGATGATAAATTACCCGTCATAATTGCTAAAGACTTAACTGAGGAGGAGAAAACTGCTCTCATAAAGGTCTTGAAGTCACACAAGCAAGCAAATGCTTGGAAACTCTCCGACATTAAGGGTATCAACCCTGAGTTTTGTACTCACAAAATCTTAATGGAGGATGACTTCAAACCAGCAGTCCAACATCAGAGAAGGGTGAATCCTAAGATTCATGAGGTTATCAAACAAGAAGTTCTCAAACTTCTTGATGCCGGTTTGATTTACCCGATCTCTGATAGTCCTTGGGTTAGCCCAATTCATTGCGTTCCAAAAAAGGGTGGCATAACTGTTGTCACGAATGAAGAAAACGAGTTGATTCCAACTCGATTGGTTACGGGATGGCGTGTGTGTATTGACTATCGTAAGTTAAACGAAGCCACCCGTAAAGACCATTTTCCTCTACCCTTCATGGACCAGATGCTTGAGAGATTAGCAGGAAACGAATACTATTGTTTCCTTGATGGTTTCTCGGGTTACTTTCAGATCCCCATTGATCCGCTGGATCAAGAGAAAACCACATTCACCTGCCCATACGGGACATTTGCCTACAGACGTATGCCTTTTGGCTTATGTAATGCTCCTGGCACGTTCCAACGATGTATGATGGCAATTTTCCACGACATGATCGGGGAAACTATGGAGGTGTTTATGGATGACTTCTCGGTCATTGGGGACTCATTTCAGACATGTCTCTCCCACTTAGACAAAATGCTAAAAAGGTGTGAAGACACCAATCTATGTCTAAACTGGGAGAAAAGCCACTTTATGGTCAAAGAAGGCATAGTCCTTGGCCATAAGATTTCCAAGAATGGGATTGAGGTAGATAGAGCAAAAGTTGATGTCATTGCTAAATTACCTCACCCTACTACCGTCAAAGGTATTAGGAGTTTTCTAGGTCATGCCGGGTTTTATCGTAGATTCATTCAAGATTTTTCTAAAATCGCTCGGCCTATGACCCATCTTCTCGAAAAAGATGCTCCTTTTATCTTTTCTCCTGAGTGCATCGAAGCTTTTGAAACACTAAAGAAAAAGCTTACGGAAGCACCCATTCTAGTTGCCCCCGACTGGGATTTACCCTTCGAGCTCATGTGCGATGCAAGTGACTTTGCTATCGGTGTAGTCTTGGGGCAACGCAAAACCAAACATTTTCAGCCAATCCACTACGCAAGTAAAACTATGACTGAAGCTCAAACCCATTACACCACTACAGAAAAAGAATTATTAGCTGTGATGTATGCGTTTGAAAAGTTTCGGCCATACCTCATATTGACCAAATGCGTGGTGTATACGGATCACTCGGCTCTCAAATATCTCTTTGCAAAACAAGATGCAAAGCCGAGATTGCTCCGTTGGGTTCTCCTCCTACAAGAATTTGATATCATTATTCGTGATAAAAAAGGAGCTGAGAACCTAGCTGCTGATCATCTGTCCCGATTAGAGAACCCTCACCAAAATGTGTTCGAGAAAAAGGAAATAAATGAAACATTTCCTCTCGAAACACTCAACGTGGTTTCTTTTCGTGGAGACTCTTCTACCCCATGGTTTGCTGACTTTGCAAATTACCATGCGGGTAACTTTGTGGTGAAAGGGATGTCGTCCCAACAGAAAAATAAATTCTTTAAAGATGTGAAGCATTATTTCTGGGACGACCCCTACTTGTTTAAAATTTGTGCGGATCAAGTCATCCGGCGATGTGTATATGGTCAGGAAGCTATTGACATTCTCAAAGCTTGCCATTCTGGACCTACCGGGGGACATCATAGCCCCAACTACACCGCCAAGAAGGTGTTTGATTTCGGATTCTATTGGCCCACAATCTACAAGGATGCCCATGAATTCGTCAAAACCTGTGACGCTTGTCAACGTCACGGGAATATCTCACAAAGGAATGAAATGCCGCAAAACGCCATTCAAGTGTGTGAGATTTTTGACATCTGGGGCATTGACTTTATGGGGCCATTTCCTTCTTCCCGTGGTAACAAATACATACTCGTGGCCGTTGACTACTTGTCAAAATGTGTTGAATCTAAGGCTTTACCCACCAACGATGCCCGAGTTGTTGTGAAATTCTTGAAATCTCTATTTGCTAGGTTTGGAACTCCACGAGCCATTCAGTGATCGTGGTACGCATTTCTGCAATGACCAATTTGAAAGAGTCATGCAAAAGTATGGTGTAACTCACCGTCTATCTACTGCGTACCACCCACAAACAAGTGGGCAAGTGGAAGTTTCCAACCGGGGGATAAAAAGAATTCTGGAGAGGACGGTTTGTGAAAACCGTGCCTCTTGGTCGGATAAGCTAGATGACGCACTCTGGGCCTTCCGTACAGCTTACAAAACACCCATCGGGTGCACTCCATACAAGCTTGTATACGGGAAGGCGTGTCATCTACCGGTTGAGCTCGAACACAAGGCATATTGGGCCTTGAAGCATGCCAACTTTGATATTCAGACAGCTGGTGATCATCGGAAAGTTCAAATGAATGAATTAAATGAACTCCGTGATCAAGCTTACGAGAACTTTTTGATCTACAAACAAAAGACAAAGAAGATTCATGACTCAAAAATCAAGAACCGCGTTTTCAACGTTGGTGATCGAGTCCTTCTTTTCAATTCAAGATTGAAGATTTTCTCGGGAAAGCTCAAGTCCCGTTGGTCTGGTCCATTTACTATCGCTAAGGTTTATCCTTATGGTACCATTGAGTTATCTCAACCCGATGGTCCTAATTTTAAAGTGAATGGTCATCGAGTGAAGCATTACTTTGGAGAGGACATTCCATCCATGGTTGTCCCGGACTTACAAACTTTCCCCATGAACCAATGAATGCGGGGATCGAGTCAAGCTAGCGACTCGGGAATCAAAAACAGTAGCATGCCATATGGGTTGTCACCCATATTTCTGAGCTGTCTTAAGTTTGTTACGGTTAGCCATTCACAAGTGGCTAGCTTGTGTGACAAAACTTGACAGTTTAGCTTCTTCTTTCTACTTTCTACCACCCTAGTGTGGGGGGGTTGCCCCACATGTTTTGTATATAAGTCTTCAAAAAAAAAAAAAAAAAAAAAAATCTTTCTAAATAATGGCCGTAGTATTTCCCTTTCACGTTCTTTGTTTCGGCATAACCGCCGGTACTTTGAATATTGAGGGCAATATTCCTTTCTAAGTGTGGGGGGGAATTCTCACGAATTTTATCATGTAAATATACCGCCTAATTCCCCCGTTTTTGGCCAAAATTTTTTTTTTTGGAGTAAGTGTTCTACACTTACTCAATTGGTTATCAGTCCGCCTTGTCTAATAAACTAAAGGATTGGCTAATCCAGGAGCAAACGGCTCTTGGTAAAGATATCTCAAATCCGTTGACGGCTTGCAATTTGCCCAAAATTGTATGGTATTCAGCTCACCATATCCTAAAAAGTGAAGAGTTGGCTAGCCCGCAAGTTTATGGCTTGTGGTAAAGGCAGTGGAAAAACCATAATTGGTAATCGACTCACCAAAGATAATATTGATAATTTATCTAAGAGTTGGCTAGTCCAGAAGCAAACGGCTTCTGGTAAAGACAAATCAAATCCGTTGAAAGCTGGTGGTTTGCTCAAAATCACATGGTTATCGGTGTACCATGGTTCTTACTTGAACTGAAACATTTGGCTACTCCAGAAGTAATGGCTTTTGGTAAAGAGTTTCAAATCCATTATGTTTTCTCAAAAGATTGCTAGGGACTAGCAATAGTTTAGTGTGGGGGATTGATGAGTGTGTAAATACTCATCATTTTTAGTCAAATCTGAACTACAAAACGTTTAAAAATGCTCAGAAATGCATCAAAATACTGAAAATATCTCAAAATTGCATTTTATGTGTTTCAGATGCAAAATGTTTAAAATCAGATGAAAAATGAGCAAAGTTTGCATAATTGGCAGTTTCAGTCCCCCAAGTTTCTAAAATTGTCAAAAATAGTCCCTGAGTCAAAATTTCAAAAGAAAAATCACCAAAGGTCCTTTTAAAATCATAACTTGTCAAATTTAGTCCTTTGGTGAAAAATGTAAAGAGTTTGAGAAAATTACAAGTTTGGTCCTCCAACTTTGAAATTTGGCAAAAATGGCCCTGGAAAATCTGAAAAAGGCAACTTTGGTCCTTGTAATATTAACACTTGTCAATTTCAGCCCCTGAAACATCTTTTCAGAATTGGCAGAACTGGTCCTCCTATTTTCAGAATTGGCAAATCAAGTCCCTAGACTCTTAAATAACCCCTAAACCTATTGTGACCCTGCCACTAACCCATTTGACCCCTTCCAATTGCATTTTGGACCCCTCCCTATTATTAAAAACCAGTCAAATACCCTTTGACTCATCCCTTCCCTCCAAAACTCACGGGTTACCACTTCACCATCATTTCCCACCCATGCACCCTCTGCTAACACTCCACCTCCTTCATCATTCCTACCCTCTACCCCCCTCCAAACACAACAAGCCAAGGGGTGCAATTAATACCTTCTCCAATCTCTCACTCAAGCTCCACTGTTAAATCCAAATTTGGCGCCAAAAACCTTTAAACGGCCAAGATCAATTTGAGCCATCCAATGGCCCATATGAGTGCTGGGATATGTCCAGAGAGAGGAGAGAGGGAGTTTGGAGCATATAAAAAGGAAGAAGAAGTAACAAGAGAGAGTAGTTAGTTAGTTTTTCAAAAATGTATGTCGACTTTTAGCTTATCTTATCTTAATCAGTTTTCATTTGTATTTTAAAACTTCTTTGTATCAGATTCTAGTGTTTTGATGTATTGCAACCTCTTCTAAGTATCAATTCTAGTTTATGATAAGAGTTCTTGTTTCAAGGTTAACTGTTGAAAAATGAAAACTCAGGTTCTTATGTAAAAGCTTCCAACAGCTTATTTGTCCACTCAAACAAGCTTATAGAAGCTTATTATAGCTTTGTGTAAGCTTAAACTTAAATTTCATGCAACTTTGGACTTTGGTCAAAATAAGTCAAACAGGAAGCAAAAGTGATGCAGGAAGGGAATGGGTTGATTCAGACATGGATTTGGGTTGATTTGGAAGCAGTGGGTTGGATAAAATAGGTTAGAGGTTCTTTGGTTCACAGGATTCAAGCCATAGTGGCTTTGGACCTTTTGTAAGTTATTTTCAAGGTCTTATTGCATATACTGTTTCTGTAGTATAATCTGTTCAAACCTGTTCTAATAGTAGTATTTAAGTTATTTTAGTTTAGTTTGATCAATGATCTATGCTTGTTCAGAGTTTATCTTAGTTTTAGTTTGCAAAACAGTGAGAAAGGGGTGTTTGGTTTAAAGCTTATTCTGTCTTTAAGGTGTATTCATTGAATGTTTCCTGTGGTTTTATGTTTGTTAAGCACATTTGAGCTAATATCAGTCTATAAATTGGGTCTGCAAAGCTTCAAGTCAACATTACATTAAAATCTGTCTCACTGCTCATCTGTTGTGATTTTGGATTTGCAACTTCTTGTTTTGAGTTTAAAAGTCATTAACATTGCTTGCATTGTGTTCATTACACCATAGTACATCAACATCAGTCATAAAATTGGAATCAAAGTTCAATAAAGTCAAAACTTTCAAACTCATATCAAAAGTCAAATTGTGAAAAACCTGTTTTGGGGCCAACTGCAAGGATTTTTCATGAGCTCATTTTTGAGCCACATAAAGTGAAACTTGGCATTTTGAAAACTTCAGCTGGTGTCCTTGCTTATCACCATTTTTGTGAAATTTTACAATTTTTGTATAAGCTACAAACTGCTTCTCTTTTAGGTGTCAAGTGCCCTGCTCCACAGGTCTCATTATAAACTGAGATTTCCTCAGTTTTGTCCAGGGTTGCACAGGGCTCATATGAGCTAACCCAGGTCTGATTTTTGGTTTGATATGTCTCACCCAGGTCTGCTTTAGGTTCCAATTGGTGTTTTTCATTTTGAGCTTATTTTAAAGCTTGTGCTTGTGTCCAAAGTTAGTACCCAAAACTGTTGTTGAAATTGAAACTCAAATAATCCAAATCTGTTAATCTTGCATTCCAGTGTTTAAAGCTTGTTGTTTTTAGTTGCATTTCAGTACTTATAGCATATTAGGACTTCTGTAATAAGTTGGTGGCTTGTTGTTTTCATTTGGCTTATTCAAGTGCTTATTTATAAGCACTTGCAATAGCAGTTGCTATTTCTTACACATAACCACTTGTTTTTCCAATTTTCCTAGCTTCCTAATATTATTTTAGACTTTTCCTGAAATTTTCAGATTTTTCTTAGCTTGTTTGCTATTTTTCTTAATTTAAATTAGTTTTTAGCACTTTTTAATTAGCTTTTTATACAAATAATTCAGAAAAGTCTCAAAAAAATAATTTTTCATTTTTCTTAGGTTTAGATAAATATAAAAAGTGAAAAAAGTAATTTTCCAGATTTTTCATAGTTTATTTTGTAATTTTTAGTAATTTAATTAGTTTTTAATAGTTTAAAATTCATAAAAAATACAAAAATAATCAGAAAAATATAAAAATAGTTTTGAAAATTCTATTTTGATATTTTAGACTTTTCTAATTCATAATTTTATTTTTCTAGCTTTATTTCCTAATTTCTTGTATTTTATGCTAATATTTAATAGTTAAAAATAGTTTTAAATTAATAATAATTAGAATAATAGTCATAAAAATAATTTTCTTTTTCTAAAACTTTTCTTTTATCATTAGGATTGTAAAAATATCATTTTCATATTTTTAGGATTAATATAGTGTAAGTTTCACATTTTTATTTGTACGTCACGTAGTTTTTAATTTCAGTTTTATAAAAACATAAAAACAAAAACATCATTTTAAAAATAGTGATAGCGTTTATTTAATAGTTTTTATCTTTTTAATTTCCTTTAATTTGCATTTAAGCCGTTGTAATTTGTTGGCTTTTCCTTAGTTATAATCATATTCCAAATCCTTTTCCCGTTCAAATCTCTCGATCACTTTACGTTTGATAATCCATTGCATAGCTCGCTGGGACATAACGACCCGGGGAAACACTATACTCCTCAGATCTTCATTGCATTCGTGCTTAAGCAGTTTTAAGCTGATTACGGTCTGCCATTCACAAGTGGCAGGCTTGAGTGATTTAGCTTGACTGTTTGGCACGCATCACACTTCATCTTCGGACGATGAAGATGAAGTTACTAGCGAGATTGCGATGTCTACGGAAGCCTCTTGGGAGGCTTTTCAAGCGTCAACGAAAAAACTCAAAACCCAGTTCAGAGGGATCGTCACGGTGCTCATAATCGTTTAGTGGCGGCTTACTTCTACGAACACCCAGTGTCATTCCGTACACTGTTCCGAATGAGCCGATCACTATTCACACAAATTATTCGAGAGATAACCGATCATTCCAGTTATTTTCAACAAACTCCTAGTTGTACGGGCACACTTGGTATTTCCCAATTGATAAAGTGTACTTCGGCAATTCATCAATTGGCATACGGAGCCAATCATGATGCTCTTGAAGAATATCTGCAAATGGGTGCGTCAACAGATCGTGAGTATCTCTAAAAATTTTGTCAGGTCATCATGGAGTTATATGGTGAAGAGTTTTTGCAAAAGCCAACATATACTGACATTGAAAAGCTCTATGCTCATCACTTTCAAAGGCATGGGTTTTCTGGGATGATAAGAAGCATTGATTGTACATATTGGCCATGGGTGAATTGTCCACATGCTTTAAAAGCTCAATTTGTTAGGGGTGATCACTGGCCAGATCCATTTATTTTATTATAAGCGATCGCCTCCCACGATTTATGGATTTGGCATGCGTTCTTTGGTATCGCCGGGATGAATAACAACGTGAATGTTTTACGTCAATCGTCTCTTTTCAATAATCTCAAAGCGGGGAGAGCACTAGATGTGGAATTCGATGCTAACAACGTGACTTATAAACGGGGATATAATCTTGCTGAAGGGATATATTTGGAATGGTCCATTATTATTAAGTCAATAAATAATCTAGGGACGAATGATCATAAATGAATATTGTATAAGACGAAGCATGAAGTAGCAAGGAAATATGTGGAACAAGCTTTTGGTGTATTAAACAGGAAGTGGCTAATGGTTAAACATCCGGCTAGAGGGTTGGACAAAAATCGACTATAAGATATAATGTACACATGCATCATATTACATAATATGATAATTCAGGACAACGGAGAAGCGATATCTCCCATAATTTTTCGAGGGGAGCAACACCGTGATTATGATCTCTTATGAACGCATGATGAATCGTTGGAAGTTACTCTGGAGATAGTCAACAGAACAACTCATCTAAGCCTAAAATCCGATTTGGTGGAAGACATTTGGCGTCGTGAAAGTCAAGACTAGTTTAGTCATTTTATTATTGTAATGTTTTAATTTTATTTGAATTATTATGTAATGTTTTAATTATTAATGAAATTTAAGTTTGTTGTTAATAATGTTTGGAAAATAAATAAATACATGAAGGTCGCTCTTAGAGGCTTCGGAGTCATAACGTGGGAGCAGCGTTATTGTCTACATGGCATGCGTTTTGGGGCGTTTGCCACTCCGAGCCATAATGCGTTATTCAGGCGCTGAGTTTTGCGTTGCTTAAGCAACGCACGTTGCAACGTGAAATGTGACAAAAAATCCCTCCAACAGCTAGTTGGATTCAAAAAAAAATTTACAAAACACCCCCTCAACGTATAGTATTGGCAGAATTCAAAAAAAATAATAAAAAATAAATTACTAGCCAACAACTAGTTTTTTTTGTTCTCAAAATTTAAGTTTTTTCCTTCAAAAAACCACTTATATAAACCCCCACTATCTAACTATTTTTCACACACAAAATTAAAACCCTCTTTATATAATTTTTTTTATCACAATGGATTCGCATCCAACTTACGCTGCACATGTGACCCTTTTCGATATCGAAGATGAAGCCGACGCTTTAACAATTATGGCCGCCTATGAGTACCAACGAATATAAGAAGAAGAAGAAGCGCAATCATCTTTCTAGTTAACCCGTAACCATATTCTTGATGAAGTCGCCCTTTTAGCTCCGTATGAGGTAAATGGAGTTGCGTTTGAAAGGGGGTATTACTTAGCCGATGGAATTTACCCACAGTGGGCTACTTTCGTCAAATCGTTCTCAAATACCTTAGACGATAAACACACTTTCTTTAAAAGGCGAAAAGAAAGTGCACAAAAGGATGTTGAACGTGCTTTTGGTGTTCTCCAAGGGCGCTGGGGAATAATACAATAACCAACACGTGCTTAACAGGTTAACATGATACGTAGTATCATGTATTCTTGCATCATATTGCATAACGTAATTTTAAAAGATCAAAATTTTGCACTAAGTGACTACATAAAACTATGGATGAATCCGGTACGACATAGGCAAGACAAATGGATTGACAGATGTGATATGCATCATCGAAAGACAAAAGAAATACGTGACAAAGATGTTCATCTTAATCTCCAACGAAAGCTTATGGAGCATATTTGGCGTGAACGTGAAGATTTTGTTGAAGTAGATGACGATTAGTCATGTTTTTTTAGTTTATGTATTAGTTTTAAAATTTGCACATGTTTTTTAAATTTAAGTATGTTTTTTTTAATTATTTGTAAGTTGTTTTAGTATTTAATGAATGAAATATTAGAGAAGGGTTTATTTGATGATTGAAATATTAGTTAAGGGGTTAATATGTAAATTGTATTTTTTTTAGAAAAAGGTGGTGTTATTTTGTGTTATGATAACATGTGATTTTTTGGTGTTATGTTATTTGATGTTGAAATGATGTGGTGCTGATGTGACCCAAAAAATATGGTGTTAACATGTTATGACTCATTTTGTTCTTACTGGGGCAAAAAATTGTTTATATGTCGCTTGAGAGCTCATATGACGTGTAAAATGATAGTCGATGCGGGTCACTACTGTGCCCAGCCTTAGAGCAAGAGGTATCATAACTTGGGCTAATCTTTAACATATTGCCACGTCAGCGCCACATCAGCTTTAACCTTTCACCTTAACTAAAAAAAAACACCCCTTATCATAACTCAACCTTAACTCACTTTAACTCAAATATTTTCAAATTCAACCCCTAAACTAAAACTATAATTCATTTATTAAAAAATATAGCATTAATTCTTAAACATATTACAATACGAAATTTAAAAAGAAAAAAAAAGGTTACAACGAGAAAAAAAATTGCGAAATAAAAAAAAACACAACACAAAACAAACTACAACATAAAGGAAATTACGAGAATACAATTAAAGTTAGTGACGAGGTTGCAAGTTATATTTTTTGATGATTCGGTCCTTTTCTTCATTGATCCAAGCCACAATGTTTGGATCCCTGCCGTCAGTGTCAATCATCAAAAAATTCATCTCTTCCAATCTTGTTGTCGTTTCATCTTTTACTTGGGCCGCCTGATACGCCGCTTGGGCAGTTTCCCGTTTTATACGATACTCGGTTGTTATAGTCTCTGTGAATTGGCTTGACGAGCTCGTTCCTCCGGTGCTCGCTCCCCTGGTACTTGTCGTGCTTTCGGATCTGGCTTTCTTCGAAGCACGCTTTTTGCCCATGGGACGTGGTTGTTTATCATGACCAAACAAAGCCTCTTTTGTTTGGCTTGGGACATCGCCGGTTAAATCAACCGGATCCGGCGCGTCCCATTTCTTATGACCACGCAAAAACTCCCAAGCCTCCTCGTGGAAAATGGCGCAGTTTTGTGCTCGTCACGATACATTTATTTCGCATGTTTGAGGATATCCATCTCACTTTCCCCACTTTTCTCTTCCCGTTGCGAACGTTTGTAATACGCGTTGAACTTTGTGCAATCATGGTTCAACGTTTTCCACTTGCCTTGTATCATATCCTTGTTGCGTGGTTGAAAATTGAGTCTATTGAACTCATTTTTACCCGTTGCCAAAACGTAAGAAGTGGATCCTACGTAGCGGCTACATAACAGATGGCAAGTAATTTTTCCTCTTTTGGTTGCCAACGTGTAGGGACGAAGATGGGAATTTCTTCATCCTCATCAACTGGTTCAGGGTTTTTGGATTTTTTGGCCTTTCGTGTACAATGACTTTTGGGCTTTGGAGGAGACGTAGGTGTTTCGGGAACCTCATGTGTTTCGGTTTGTGAATGTTGTGAGAATTGTAGATTTTGGAAATTGGTGTTTAGTGTGTTTTGTTGGCTTTGTTCCCAATATAGAAATCGTTGATGTTGTAGATAAAGTTCTTGGCTCGACAAGCCGAGTGGGTTAGGAAAAGAGATGTTTGGTGATGATGAACCCGCGTTCGGGTTTGAGTTATTCAACCCACCGAGGAGATTCAAGAAAGAATCATCGTTGTTGTTGCCTCCCGACATTTTTTTAGCAAATGGAATTATATGATAGATTAGATTGAGTTGTGAAAGTGCGAAAAAAAATTGTGTGTTAATTTGTATTTATAGTGGTGGGAATTTTTATTTTATTTTTAGCAAACTAGGCTTTTACGGTGTGAAAGTGACTTTTTTTTTTGGAACTAGCCTTAACGTCGCGTTCAAAGGTTAACGTACCTTTAATGCACCCACACGATGTGGTTAACGCAAGTTTAACGCACGCGTGTTAAACCTTAACTCGCTTGGTGCATTAAGGTACCGCTTGCTCTTATACTAACTCGAGAATCTCAATCAGTTATTTTTTTTTTATCTAAGGGCTCGTTTGGTTTGTTGCCAGGAATGACAATGGGTATCGGATTTGGAATGAGGTGGAATGATAATGGGTATGAAAAAGTGTATCATTACGATTGTCTATGTTTGGTTGATAAAATATGGTATAAAAAAGTGTATAGATATTTTAATTTTGTAGTGGAAAAAAGAGGGGTCCACGGGAATGGATTTCATAGACACCAAATTGGTGTGTAATGAATCTATGAATATGATATACCTATTTCATTACCGGGCCCACAAAACAAAACAAAACAAACACCGACTATCTTTGAAAGTCATAGTCTCATTCCCATTAATGCAAACCAAACGAGCCCTAAACAATTAATTAAATTAATCTAAAAAATTATTGTTTTTAATAAGCTAATTAAGGTCTTCTTCCTCCCACCCATGACCTCATTTATTATGAATATTTAATTACCTTCAGACTCCGCGTCTTCTTTGAACTTTCCCGTGATCCCAATCCCTTCTTTATTCATTTCCAATCCATCTCAACCCCACGCTCTTCTTCACACACTATCACAAACCCTAACCCTAACCCTAACCCTAACCCTAATAATAACCCAAATCAAATCATCAAAATCAAAACCCATTTCTTCAATTTCCACAACAATGTCAGAAAACGGTGAAGAAAAACTAATCGCCGTAGCACGCCACATAGCCAAAACCCTAGGCCACACCGACAACGCCATGGCTGACGACATCCTCCAAATCTTCTCCAACTTCGACGGCAGGCTGAGAAACAAGCTGCACGAGACTTTGGAATCCGACGCCGACCCCTCACGCGCCGTCACGCGCCTCGACCAGGCTTTGAAGTCGCTTGACCGTCAGATCTCGAGATACGTCACCATCGACCGTCCGATCTGGTCTGATTCAGCTGACGCTGTTGCGTTTCTGGACTCGGTTGATGAGCTTGTGAATTTGATACGCGAGTGGACTCCTTTGGCTGCTGATAAAGGTGTTACTGTTTGTTTGGATCGAGCTGAAGATTTGCTTCAGCAGGTTATGTTTAGGTTAGAGGAGGAGTTTAAGTTATTGATGGATAGCTTTGATGACGTGGCGAATGATTTAAGCAGCGTCGAAAATGGTACGGATAATGAGGGGGAGGAGGAGGAGGGGGAGGAAGGGGAGGAGATACCCGTGGCGAATGTGGTGTCGGATTATAATGTGATAATTGACGCGTTACCGGCTGGTGTGATAAATGATTTACATGAGATTAGTAAAAGGATGGTTGGGGCGGGGTATGGGAAGGAATGTTCGTTAGCGTATAGTATATGCCGTAGGGAGTTTTTGGAGGAGAGTTTGTGTAGGTTGGGGTTTACCGGGGATGGGAAGGCGAGCGTTGGATTAAGTGATGATGATAGTGAGGTTGAGATTGATAAGTGGATTAAAGCGATTAATATGGCAGTGAGAGTGTTTTATCCGAGTGAGAGGAGGTTGTGTGATCGTGTGTTTGGGTATTCGTCTGGAACGGCTGCTGCTGCGGATTTGTCGTTTATGGAAGCGTGTAGGGTTTCGTCTATGGAGTTGTTGAATTTTGCTAATGGGATTGCGATGGGGAGTAGAGCGCCGGATAGGTTGTTTAAGATACTTGATGTTTATGAGGCGGTTAAGGATTTGATGCCGGAGATTGAGGTGTTGTTTGCTGATCAGTATTGTTTGTTTATAAGGAATGAAGCTGTGGGAGTTTGGAAGAGATTAGGGGAGTCGATTAGAGGGATTTTTATGGAGTTGGAGAATTTGATCCGTCGTGATCCCGCGAAAGCTGCTGTTCCGGGCGGCGGGTTGCATCCGATAACTCGTTATGTTATGAATTATCTTCGAGCTGCGTGTTCTAGACCAACTTTAGAACAAGTTTTTGATGAAAATGTTGTGCCTCCGGTGGGTGTTGATAGGTCGTTGTCTTCATCTTCTCCGTTAGCGGTACAAATGGCGTGGATAATGGAAGTTTTGGAGAGCAATTTAGAGGCAAAATCGAAGATTTATAGGGATCCCGCGTTATCCTCTGTTTTCATGATGAATAATGGACGGTACATTGTGAAAAAGGTTAAAGACGATGAATTGGGTTCACTTCTAGGAGATGATTGGGTCCGAAAACACTCTGCAAAAGTGCGACAATATCATGTGAATTACCAACGAGCCTCGTGGAATAAGATACTTAATGCGTTGAAATTGGACAACAATAACTTATCTCCTAATGTCGCTGCAAAGGGCATGAAAGAAAAGCTTAAGGTATTTAATTCTCAATTTGAGGAGATTTGTAGAACTCAATCGACATGGGCTATATTTGACGAGCAACTAAAAGAGGAATTGAAGGTTTCGGTGGGTGGACATTTGGTCCCAGCTTATAGCAATTTTCTGGCCAGGTTTCAGAATATTCAAGATATACAGAAATACGCAGATAAACATCTTAAGTTCAGTGTTGAAGACGTTGAGGCTCGTATTGATGGCTTGTTTCAAGGAACTGCTGTATCAGGAAGTGGTCGGAAATGAAAAGCCAGCAAGTAAGCCACTCTTGTTTTTGTGTTTATGTGGGACAAGTTTAGTTTTGTATCATACTGTGATATGTATGCATAATTTGCTAGCGCATAGTTTATGGATGCTGTTCTACCCCATGTAACATTTGTTAATTTTGGACATTTGTATGTGGTTAATGGTGATCCGTCAATGCCCAAATATTCAATTGTTAATGGAAATTATTTCTTTGGTCCTTCGGAACAGCTTTCTTTGTGTTACTGATATTGATGATATTCAATCTAGTATCAAGGTGTATAATCTAAGGAACCAAGGGTTAAATAAACTTGCATATTTGCCCCTTTTGGCCGATAGTTTTTCTCCATTTAACAAAACGTCTTTTCTTAAAATAATTGTCCACAATAATGTCATTTTTGGCCATTTCACTATTTCATCTATTAAATCCTTCAGAACTCCCCAACACTCAAAAATTCATATTAATTGATTATTATAAACAACATAAGCATATCCACACTGCCGTATCTGGATTTGAATAGAAATATTTTAAACTCTTAAAAAACTGTGACCACCATTAGACCTTGTGGCTGGATGATGCGACAACTAGGAGCCCAGATACAAGTCATTATACCAAATATTTAGTGAAATAGATTAATTGTAGTAATATTTTCTTGAAATAACCAAACATTCTAATATTCTATGTACTTTTGTACATCTTGTCAAGGATTTGTTTCTTGAGGCATTCAGTAACATAGCGATAAGTTTTTTCACTAGGATGAATGCTATCAAAAAACATGTATTCAGAAGAGTTGTGACACAGTGGCGTGAGTGGGGTGCATAGAGGTCCTGCTTCCAGCAACCCTGTTCCACAACATCCCCTCATGGTTTCACGAAAACCTGAAAAAATAACCCTCCATGTCACTACCTATCAAAACACGTATTTAGGCCTAAAAACAAACTTCACTATACCGTGTTGTTTTGGACATTTAATTATGTCCATTATTGGGTTGTATATGTCTGCATAGAAGAGTCTGCTTCCTTTAAGAGACATCTGTATTTGAGTCAAAAGTGCTACAAGCTTCCTGTTATAGGCTCGAGCGTCCGCATTCTGCTCCTCTACACATTTTCTGTGAAATCTCCCTATTATGTTGGCAGTAATTTGTATTGGTAGACAACCAATAGGTGGAAGACCAGCTAGTACTAGTGTCCGGCAACCAAGAAAATAAAGCTCCTGCATTCATACAAGTTACAGTTTTTGTGGGTGAGGATGAACATATACACACATAGATATGCACGTGGACCAGTTGTCAACTGGTTAAATGAGCAGATATATCTTAATCAGTTTGCAGTCTGCTTTGTAGACAAGGCTAGTTTCTGGTTGTGCAGCTATCCTGCTTCTGCGCCTCTGCTCTTCTGAATTAACACACACACACACACTTCTACGTATGCAGGATATATCATATATGTAATCGCATATTGCTTGTTACACACTACACAATTACGTACTGTGTGTTGTGTATTGCAGATACATATCACATATTCTATCTAGCTATTGCATATGACGTATTGACATATTGACATATTGCATGTAACATATACTTATCGCATATTTACATATTACATATTACGTTGACTTAGATTAGATGTAGACCTATAGACGCATAGCTGTATGTATATGGATGTAAACACGCGCGCACACACATACACACACACACGGACACATAAAGAGAGACAGAGAGGTGACCTTAACAAATTGATGGACCCTTTCTAGAATGAAGTCTTGATACTGATTAATGTCAAACTCCAGCCTCCTCGTAGGAACATCATAATAGTTAAAAATAAAATCATTAGTACCCGCACTAATGACAACCAAAGAACCACCAATTATCCTCTTCGCTTCTTCATCACCAACAATCTTCTTCAACCTCTTCCTATACCCCTCAAATAAATCAACCTGTTTACCAACCGGTACAACTCCCGTAATAGCAGCAGTTAAGCTATCATACCCAGTTCCAGCTGACGCGAAACAGACACCTGTACGAAGTTCATTGGCAGAAAGATCTGGCTGCAGGAACGGAGGAATCGCCTGTTTTACACCCAGCATAGATGCAATAAAATCTACCGATAGCTTCCCGTTTGAAAATCTGCCTGTGGGAACATGGCCTGGGTAGTCTTTTCCGTACGGGTAATGGTTACCTTTAATAGCAGTAGCTATGTAATTGTTATTTCCGGTATCAACTGTGGAATCACCAAATACGAGTATGGCCGGAAACTTAGTGAAGTTTCTGCCATTAGTTTTCCGCCACCCGACTGACCTACCCAGCAGGAGTAACAGGATGAAAACCCGAAGATGAAGCATGGATTGGGCTGGTAAGTATAGTGAAAGATTGCATATGTAAATGAGGCATAAGAACAAGTTATATATGGTCTTGGTCCCCTTTAATTAACTGCTAAGTGATGGTATTTATTGCTTTGGAGTAGAAGTAAAAGAGTGAAAAACTTGGAAGGAATGATGAGTCATTTCTTATATGCCATATTGACTTGTACCATGACCAGTATAAGATGTACCTTTCCTATTTAGGAAATAGTGATTGGTGAATGGTATGTGACCTGCAAAAGTTTCAATGAAGAGGGATCATATTTATTCATCTGTAGCATTGTTCAATGTGAATGATCTGCCCTTGTGAAATCTGCAAAGTTGCACTGCCATTTTTTATTGCCTCCCATATCATTCACATTTAATTTTGTTTCTTTCAAGCAGTCTCTGTTGGTCCTAAATTGAACCAACTAGAAAAATTTGTGTGTTAATAAAATAACTTTACTTGTTTTGTCTCCTTTTTGGGTTTTGGATTTGTTTATTCATGTGATTCCAAAATTATTTTCTGGTCAAAAGATTAAAGCTTTTGTCATATGAATGGCTGTGCTTAAAGTATACGGCTAAAGTTTGGATAGATCTTGAATCTTTATTGTCATTTGCTTGCCACATAAATGAGTTGTCGATAGATGTACTTTCGAATTGTTTGAGCTTGAGTTAATGGTGTACACTGTACAGTAAGTTAGATTTAGCCATCTCCATGCTCTCTCGAGCTCGAATAACTTGATATTTCAAAATATCCATTAGAATTCGGAACTATTATCTATAAATCAAGTTTTAATGGGAGACTTGATAGTTCTGTGTTCAATCAATACACAAACAATTAATCATGAGTACAGAACTTTGGAAAATGACAAAAACTGCCTTTTTTCACTAAACCACTAAAAGTTTATACAAAAAGCAAAAATACTCGATTTTTTCCGTATGGCAAACTAACAGCATGAACAATGCATCAAGTCTTGTCACAAAAGACTTGATGCATATAATGCAATTAATATTTAAATGTACTCTTCAAATTAAAAAGTCATTCTAAGAATTTACTCCAATGCAAAATGTTATATCAAAAGCTTTTCAAATGTTTTATATAATAAATTATGATCAAATCTATGCTTTAGAAGATGAAAAGCTTTTGCGTCAACCACTTGAAGTTTATCAAGTTTTTGGGTAAAAAACCTTTCACCAAGTTATGGATGCAATGCAAAAAATGGTGTAAATAACTTTTTCAAATAGTACCAAGTCATTCTTCAAGCTAGCATTGGAGATGCTCTAAGGAGAGATGATTTTGACACTCAATTAAATGATTGGGGCACTCCAATTAATTGTGTTTGGACATTTATATCCTAATAGTTACCATTACACTTTTATCATGTGAGGGCATAAATGTTCAAACACAATGAATTTTGGAGTATCTCAATCATTTTATAAAGTGTGCAAATCACCTCCCTAAACTAAGACCATGTGTAATAAGGGACAACGACTCGGTTGGTCTTAAATGACGCCGTCGCCCTTATTATTTATGGTTGCCCACAGACGCGTTGCACAAGAGAAAAATGGAAAAGAAGGTCATTGAGGCGACCGATTCGTTTATAGACAAAAAAACAAACCCAACGGGGAAAATGTATCTGTTTGTGTAAAAAAAAATAATTACTTTTTAAAAAAACTTTAACATTTTTAACACTATAAATACCCTATTTACTTCGACATTTTATACACAATTTCAAACCACTTTAATCTAATCTTCTCATCTCTATATAAAATGTCTCAAAACCAAACCCCAAAATCTTGACGCCAACAAAACGTTTCAAACTTAACACTAGATCCCAATTTTCGTTTATCCAGTCTCTAACCACCCATTCATTTTCAACTCGCAAGTTTCAATTATCAATCACAACACCAATATTATCAAAATAATCCGTTCCATCCTCCTTATGGCCAACAACAACACCAATTTCTTTTACCAACAATAACAACAAAATTCGTTTTATTGTCCGACGTTCGAATCACCACCACCGTTTAACCAATTTGATTCACAACAACCTTAATCTTTTCAACGATTTTCTCCGGTTAATCGTCTTATTCTTGACGTAGATATGGATCCATTTTTTTGGTAGTCAAGGTTATTATACGGGTCAAGGTTCGGGTGTTCGTCAAGATTATTCTATGGGCCAAGGTTCGGGTCAAGGTCAATTCGAACCCGTTCCTTCGGAGTCCTCTCTTTTCGAAGAGGTGGCGCAGGTCAAAGCTAAGAAGATTACAAAACAACGTTAAAAAGCCAAGACGACTATAAACACTACCTCGTCAGTATCATGGACCTCCGTGGAAGAGCTAGCGTTGTGTAAAGCGTGGTTCAACACGTCGTAAAACAGCGTCAAAGGAAACATTCAAAAGACTAGGGGGTTTTGGGGGGAGGTGGTGACTTACTTTGAAAACAAAATGGGGGAATCGACAAGAGGATACAATGCCATTTATACCAAATGGAATAATAGGATTCGTCCTAAAATTGGTCGGTTTTGTGCCATTTACGATAATGTAAAACGAATGCACGAGATTGGGTCATTTGACCTAAGTGTGTACGAACAAGCGTATAAGGCATATTACGTGACATACAATGAGAACTTCACAATTGAGTGTTGGAGACTTTTGAAGGACCATGCTAGTTGGAGAGATGTTAAGATGCCAATATTTTACAAATCAGAAAAATGGGTAAAACAAATCCAAGACATCCGAAGCCACCTTACACGGCACATAGCACATGGTGGTTTGAATCTAAATGAAGAAGCGGATGATTATGAGGAAGAGGTTCGAGAAGAAGTGCGACCAATGGGTCGCGACAAAGCTAAGAAGAAAGGGTGTCATCGTCCTCCGAACCTTTGGAATCTTCAAATGCTGCAGGAGGTCTTGTTGATAAGATATTCGGATAAATGGAAAAGCATCAAAGCGGCTAGTTGGGGAAAAAAGAAAGAAGCGCATGATTATTATATAGCATTGAAGAATCGGCAATTGGAAATCCAAGAAGAGGCGAGAATGGAGCAAGCGGAATTGGAAAGAGAGAAGCTTGCAAACCAGAGAGAAGAACTTGCACTGCAACGTGAACTGCTTGAATTTCATCAAGAAAAGAAAACAGACAAAGACATCTGCTTCTATAATAAATGCATCGATGAGACTTTGACCGAATTGCAAAAACAGGCGCTATTTGGAGATGAAGCAACAAATAAAAGAGATGAGACTTTATTTTCAATTATCTTCCACAACTGAGTAATCATTAAAACCTCATTCCAGTGCTTCAAAGATTTAATCCCTAGTCCCCCTTGTTCCTTTGGTCTGCATACCTCTTTCAAATCTACCTTTTCCTTTCCTTTACAAGTATCACGAGAATTCTATGTGAATCTTTTAAACAACTTCTCAATATATTTGATTACATTAACTGGAAGCATATAAACAGATGCCCAATAAACCTGCATTGAGGACAAGATAAAAACAAACAATTGAATTCTTACATATGTAAGAACCTATTCCTCCAACAATTTATTCTAGTTTCCACCTTCTCTATAAGACATTTAAAATCACTAACTCCATGTCTATATGCAAGGGGAACCCACAATACTTCAAAGGCAGTTTGCCACACTTAAATGGCACAATTTGTAGAAGTTCTTTCTTGACACTTTCATTAATACTCTTAAAAAAGATTGTACTTTTGATGAGGTTAGGGAATAAAACATACAATTGGCTAAATTCATCCAAAAACTTCTTTATCACAAACAAAGACTCTTTGTCATCATTGCATAGAATCAAAAGGTCATCAGCAAAGCATATATGAGTCAATTTAAGCTCCCATAAATTCTTAATATGTTTAATAACTTTTTGTCTCCATGCGTAAGATATTCCAAAAATTTTAGTACTGACTAATCAGACACCGGATAAAAGATTATACAACTTGTTTTCAAAATAAAGCAAATAAAATACATAAACAAATGGATTCATGATGACATGATTCCAAATTAAATGTTACACTTCTATCTCCCAAGTACGTGAGTTTCTCATTTACTTTTTGTTAGAAGTTGGAATTAGGGTTGTGATGATAATCTTTGATATCTTCTCAAATCGTGCATGTTCACTTTTCGTATAAATATTTCGACCCTATTGATGTCTGGGTATCACGAAATCATTATCGGGACTGTTCTTCCTATCATTTATGGATAAAAAAGTTAATTTACTCCATAAATATACAGTACTACCCAATGATCATATAATATAGTCACTTGTGTATTTCATTTTTCCTTCAACTAAAGTTCCAATTCAAAGACTTTTACAACCCCAAATGAGTCTACAAGTCTTTGGTTAAAAAAAACATTATAACAATGACTCTTTAAGATACAACTGGACAAAGTTTTCATCAAGTGTCCTATTTTTTATTACATCATGCATTCACACTTGGAATTTTGCGCTTAATAACAAGAAAATTAGTTAAGGGCCTTTTAGAAACCGAGTGCTGAACAAAATACTAATGGACCAGATACTACTATATATGTGCTGCAAGGGTGAATGTTTATAGCAAGTAAACAAAACGATGTACTTAAAGAGCATGAGGTATT
Source organism: Chrysanthemum seticuspe (assembly GCA_019973895.1). Lineage (NCBI taxonomy): Eukaryota > Viridiplantae > Streptophyta > Magnoliopsida > Asterales > Asteraceae > Chrysanthemum > Chrysanthemum seticuspe. The sequence continues at coordinate 93,280,913 of BPTQ01000009.1, read as the reverse complement.
CAAAGTCTTTTTACTCTCTTTATATTTTCTTCTCTTTTGCGGCATCTTCCACTTTCTCTTGCACTTCTTCGAATACTACCGCTCATAAAAAATGCTCTGCTGAAGAGAGCCATGCTTTGGTTCTCTTTAAACAAATCCTATTCTCCATCAATGACACATGGTATGATTGGAAATGTTCGGGTTATCATTCAATACTGATGAACTGGAACACAAGTACAGACTGCTGTAACTGGGAAGGAGTTACATGCAACCACTCCACGAATGATGTTATTGGTCTAGATCTTAGTTGTGGTATGCTACGTGGCATCATCCATCCTAACAACACTCTCTTTCACCTTCGTCACCTCCAGAGACTCAATCTCGCTTTCAACTATTTTACTTCCGAACTTCCTGGTGAGATTGGAAGGTTTTCAAATAGTCTCACACATTTCAACATTACTGATTGTTGGTTTTCTGGCCAAGTCCCAAGGGAGATTACGCTCCTGTTGGACTTGAAATAATCAAGAATCATAAGTCCTTGAAATTAGAAGGACCAATAGTGTAGATTAGAAAGTTTATAACCGAATAGCGGTTAAAAGAAGTTATGGTAGTTAGTTAGGGGCGGTTACAAGCGGTTACTTACTAACCGACACAATGTTTAACTCGTACCCATTCGTTTAGTATATATATGTATGTACATGTACAGATTATAGTGTGGAATAATATTAATATAATGTGTTTTTTACATAAACATAACCCACCCTCTGTTTCTCATACCGAGTCCCTGCACACATTTCTTGTGCATACTCTTATCAATATATTGTTCATCAAAGTTGCATGATTCGCAAACTAAGAGAAAATTTAACATGATACCAATTGTTAGTCCCGTCTAGATCTTTTATGTATCGAATCAAACAAGTCTATGAACAATCGGTTATGAAATATACTAAGTTTTTATTATGATCAATCGTTGTTTACATACTCGGTTTACATGGGTACTTATAGTTTTCTAACCGACACAAACTAACCGACACAATGTTTCAGGATAACTGCCATAACCGAATATAACTGCTTTTCGGTTGTGGACTTTACTTTTGACACACTAGGACCCTATACTTTACACTTTACATAAACGACTCTAAATACTTGACTTTCATGTTTGACCTTCATGGATTAGATAAATTAGTATCCAATACTCCTCCCTAATTTATTAATCCATGTCTTCGATATCTTCAAGCTCCATCATCTTTATCTTTGAACTTTGGCTTGTTTCCACTTCTTTTGCCTTGATCTTCAACGCTAAATATGTCTTGAACTTTCTTTTTGGTCTGACTTCTTTCTTCATTGTCTTTAATTTCATCTCGATCATCTTTGTCACTATCTTCCTTCATTTGCTTCATTTCACAATCTTGAAACTCCAACAATTTGTTTCTTGTAGTACTTGTATCATGATCTTCTGGTTCAACTTTCTTGTTGCATGATTTAATGTCTTTCTCAATCTGGCTTTCCTTCTGAAATCTTGATGGCGTCTCTTGATGCTTCTTGCATTCGCCTTTGTCAACTCTTTCTTCTTCTAGATGTTGCTCATTTGAAACAACTTCTTGGTTCTCTTTCTCAAACAATTCTCTTACTGTCTTTAACTCTTTCACCTTTTTGCTTGTGCAATCTCTCAACTTCTTGAGGTTCTCTAACTCTCTCTGCATTTGTTTCTCAAATGTCATTTCTCTATTTCTTATTTTCTTCTCAAACTCTTGTTTTTCAATCTCTAACTCTTGAAGCATTTCGAACTTCCAAAACTCTAATTTACTCTTCAAATCAATTTCTATCTCTGACCGCATATCTTCTAATCTTCCTTTTGGAATTTCATCCTTCTCAATGACAATTCCTTTCCTTCTCGGTTCTTCTTTTAAGGATGCTATCTCCTTTTCATCTTTGCTTGTAACCATCAATAGTGCTGGTTCGTCATCTTCAAACACAAGATTTGCTTTTTCTTCTCTACGGTTTGGTTTTGGACAATTTGCAGCAAAGTGTCCAAACTCATGACAATTATAACACTCTATTTCTCTAAAGTATCTCCTATGGTAGTTTTGATCTCCATAGTTTCTCTTGTTTCTATCATAACTATCTTCATTCTTACTATCTCTTGTGAATCTTCCTTGGCCTCTTCCTCGTGTCTGATTACCACCTCCTCGTCTATCATTTCCATAGTTGCGTTCATAATTTCTATTATTCCCTTGACGTGTGAACAACAATTTCTCACTATTATCTTCCTCACTTCCTTTTATAAACTTAAGCCTTTCTTCATAAGTCTTAAGTTTCCCAATAATCTCCTCTAATTTTGCTTTCTTAAAATCAACAACCATTTCAATGGTTGCTACTACTGGTACAAACTTATCTGGCACTGCATTAAGTAATTTTCGTACTTTCGTTTGCTCATCAAACGTCAATCCACATGTAGCAGCCTTTGTAATAATACTCATCAACCTCCCAGCAAATGAATCTACTGATTCATCTTCTTTCATCACAAGTCTCTCAAATTCTGATTTAAGTTGTTGCGAGTGTGCTTGTTGTACATCTTTTGTTCCAATAAATCTGGACTTTAGAGAGTCCCAAATTTCTTTTGCTGTTTCACATCCCGCAACTTGCATTTGCAAATCTTCTGGTAACCCTTGAAATAGGTATGCTGACGCCGAACTATCCTTTTTTACATCAATCTCTTTTGATGTACTTACTCCTTCTACTAAATCCCATACTCCATTCGCCGTTAATATCTTCTTCATTCTTAATGCCCATAATGTATAATTTGTGTTGCTTAAAACTGGGCATTGATATGATGGTAACGATGTGGTGAAAACAACTCTGTTTTCATTTTTATCTCCTGTCATATCTTTCTATTTGGTTTTCTTCTAAGACCAATATAATTCTAATAATAGTTGAATCTTAAATCCTTCTTTCTAACCACAATAATTCTCAAACAATTCTACGGTTTCTAACGCGAATTGTAATGAAAAAAAATCTGTTCTACTAATCTACAATACTAATATGCAAATTCTCTTAACTTTTCTAAAAAAAAACAACTAAGTATTTGAAAGAGAAAAACCTGTACTTGACTTTTATGTGGGCTCCCTTTTCCAAATAATAACACCGGCTTTTGTTCCCAAAAGAAAAGCCCTATCTTCTTCCCCAAATAAAATCCTTCTTCTGCTTCCTTCTCTATACTTTCTTCTACACGTAATTAGGGTTCTTCTTCTGGTTTTCTAATCAAATGACGATGGTGGTTAATCGGTCTATTTTCTTTTCCGGCTACCACACACAGCGGCGGTGGTTATTTCTTCTCCGGCAAACAATACGGCGGCGGTCTCTCTTCTTCGCACAACCGGTATGTCTTTCTCTCTCTTTCTCTTGATTGATTCCCTGAATCAATCGGTCTCTGTTTTTCTTCTTGATTGACCGGTATGCGCACGGTCTATTTCTACTCTTGATTGATTCCCTGAATCAATCGGTTTCTGTCTCTCTAGTTCGAATCCTTTGGCTCTGATACCAATTGTTAGTCCCATCTGGATCATTTATGTATCGAATCAAACATGACTATTGAACAAAACACATGACACACAAACTCACGCTTTTGTATATAATGAATTCTGTTTAAGTTTATAATACATGGACACTTCTATTTATAGGTTTCCAACAGGTTCTTGTGAACCATCGTGACCATTTGATGCTAAATCATTAGGGAGGGGAAATTGTTAGCCTGCTAATAATTTAGATCAAATGTTTTATTGTTTAAGTATTAAGACGTTAGTTAGTATATGAATTCATATGTATTATTAGTGTTTGGGTCATAGTATTATATTTGCAATATGGGTCAAAATCTGTAAACCCAAAACAGGCCCATATGAAGGCAGTTATAAGTAGTTATTAGGTTACAACGGTTATATGTTTTACACCGTTTTATGAATCGACATATCTCTTGGAGGCAACGATTCATCTTGTATAAATAGGCATAGATTCTGAATTTGTAAGTAACCCATTCGATTATAATAAATCAGTTATTAAAGGGTTCAACCCATTCTCTTGTTCTTATTATTCTTGATGATGTTTCACACATGATGCTTGTTTGGTTATGATGATCCTGGAAGTATGGAGCCTGGAAAACGAACATGGTATCAGAGCGCAAGGAACCAAACAACACAACAAGTCATGTTTTTGATCATCATTCAAGAGACGCGATTAATATCATGAGATATCTTTGTTGCTGTAAATCGCGAAACAGAAAAAAGAGGAAGAACAATTTTTGTTCTTGGAACCGTTGCACAAAGAAGGAAAAGAGAAAGGGTACACGTTAATTGTTTTGAGTGACAAGTATGGAGTGATTGCAAAACTTCAAGGACTAGATACCAAAGATGAAGAAGCAGTTGCGACTGCATGTTATAAGAAGTGTGTTGATCTCATTGTAGTCTGCCATGAAACTGCTAACGTACCTTGGGGTGAAAAGTCAAAAGATGTAGGAGACGCAAGCAATGATGGCTTGGCCATGGACCTGCAAGACCAGAAGGGAAAGAGAGTGAAGGATGGAGCAATAGAGACAAGTCAAAATCGTTTTGGTGTTAGTCTTGAAGATGATGAAGAAGACAACAAATGACTTAGATGTCATTGTTTGAAAAGACCAGAAGGATCACTCAAGGAAGAATTTGATGCTAAATCATTAGGGGGGAAATTGTTAGCCTGCTAATAATTTAGATCAAATGTTTTATTGTTTAAGTATTAAGACGTTAGTTAGTATATGAATTCATATGTATTATTAGTGTTTGGGTCATAGTATTATATTTGCAATATGGGTCGAAATCTGTAAACCCAAAACAGGCCCATATGAAGGCAGTTATAAGTAGTTATTAGGTTACAACGGTTATATGTTTTACACCGTTTTATGAATCGACATTCAACTACTTAAGTGCTGTTTGACTTATTATGATCCTGAAGTAGGGAGCCTGGAAACGAACATGTATCAGAGCGCAAGGAACCAAACAACACAACAAGTCATGTTTTTGATCATCATTCAAGAGACGCGATTAATATCATGAGATATCTTTGTTGCTGTAAATCGCGAAACAGAAAAAAGAGGAAGAACAATTTTTGTTCTTGGAACCGTTGCACAAAGAAGGAAAGAGAAAGGGTACACGTTAATTGTTTTGAGTGACAAGTATGGAGTGATTGCAAAACTTCAAGGACTAGATACCAAAGATGAAGAAGCAGTTGCGACTGCATGTTATAAGAAGTGTGTTGATCTCATTGTAGTCTGCCATGAAACTGCTAACGTACCTTGGGGTGAAAAGTCAAAAGATGTAGGAGACGCAAGCAATGATGGCTTGGCCATGGACCTGCAAGACCAGAAGGGAAAGAGAGTGAAGGATGGAGCAATAGAGACAAGTCAAAATCGTTTTGGTGTTAGTCTTGAAGATGATGAAGAAGACAACAAATGACTTAGATGTCATTGTTTGAAAAGACCAGAAGGATCACTCAAGGAAGAATTTGATGCTAAATCATTAGGGGGGAAATTGTTAGCCTGCTAATAATTTAGATCAAATGTTTTATTGTTTAAGTATTAAGACGTTAGTTAGTATATGAATTCATATGTATTATTAGTGTTTGGGTCATAGTATTATATTTGCAATATGGGTCGAAATCTGTAAACCCAAAACAGGCCCATATGAAGGCAGTTATAAGTAGTTATTAGGTTACAACGGTTATATGTTTTACACCGTTTTATGAATCGACATATCTCTTGGAGGCAACGATTCATCTTGTATAAATAGGCATAGATTCTGAATTTGTAAGTAACCCATTCGATTATAATAAATCAGTTATTAAAGGGTTCAACCCATTCTCTTGTTCTTATTATTCTTGATGATGTTTCACATATGATGCTTGTTTGGTTATGATGATCCTGGAAGTATGGAGCCTGGAAAACGAACAGCTCCTTCATAAAATGGTATCTCTTGATCTCTCTTTGAATATGTATGATTTCAAGCTTAGACTCCGTGTTTTAAGCAATCTGTTTCTAAATTTAACTCATTTGGAAGATCTTTCACTTGAAGGTATAAATATCTCCTCAGTTTTACCTATCGGTCTTAACATATCTTCTTCTTCTTCTTTGAAACTACTAAATCTCCGTGACACAACACTGCAAGGAAAATTACCTCATAACATATTCAAACTTCAATCATTGGAAACACTTGACTTATCAGATAACAGTTTCTCAGGTGACATCCCTTGGGAAATCTCACTTCTTCCTAAATTGGTTTCACTTCATCTGTCTACGTTTAATGTGATGATTGATAATTTGCGAATTCAACCTCATATTTTTTACAGTCTCCTTAAAAATTCAACTCTTTTAAGAGAGCTTTCACTTTCTCAAGTTAATATAGGTTCGGTTTTACCAACTTATTTTAATATCTCTTCTGTGAGATTACTGGATCTCTCTTACTGTGGTTTGAGGGGGTTCCTTCCCAATTCTCTAGTTAACCTTAGGCACCTTATTTATCTAAATTTATCAGGTAACAAATTTAGGGGGATTGTGCCATCTGGATTGTTTACTCTTCCATCTTTAGAAACTCTCTCTTTGTATAATAACATGCTTAGCGGAAATATACCATTTGAGTCATTTGTTCTTCCAGCATTAAAAAGTTTTGACTTCGGTCACAATCAATTTGATGGCCATATTGATTTCCTTGATCAAGGCCTCGTTCAGCATGCATTTCAACAACTTTCCAACCTCACCCGCTTAGACCTTTCATTTAATAAATTTAAAGGTGACTGGGAGTTGGAGACATTACTATCAAGCCTTCCAAATCTTGTCGAACTCCATCTCTCGTTCAGCGGTTTCTCTGTCATAACCATAAACAGTGATGCTAATTATTATGTCAACCCCAATTTTGACATCTTAAAATTGGCCTCTTGCAAGCTAAAGGTATTTCCGGAGTCCTTAAGAGCAATGAGAAATCTCAGCATTTTAGATCTGTCTAGGAATGAAATCCATGGTGAAATACTGAAATTCCTATTTGGGCAGGGGAGATAGGAGGAAATCAGCTGTATACTTTGGATCTCTCATATAACTTCATAACTGGCTTGCCACAATTTCACTGGTATAATTTATACTATCTGTATCTGCAGTCCAACTTGATTCAGGGACCATTTCCTCTATCAATTTGCAACATCAGTTATTTAAGTTTTTTGGACATGTCAAATAATTACTTTAATGGAGAGATTCCACAATGCTTTGGAAATATTATTTCTTCTCTTGCATTGATGAATCTTGGGAACAATAATTTACATGGCACTATTCCAAAGGTGCATGAGGATTGTGGAGGATTAGAGGGTTTGATTTTGAATGGAAATCAATTACAAGGAGAGGTCCCAAGTTCCTTGTCAAAATGTCAATCGTTGAAAGTACTCGATTTAGGAAACAACCTCTTGAAAGGAACATTTCCTATCTGGTTAGAACGTCTTCTAAATCTGCAAGTTCTTGTCCTCAAATCAAACAGGTTGCATGGTACCATTGAAACCTCTTCATCAACGAAACTCCAATTTCAAAGTTTGCGAGTTCTTGACTTATCACATAACGGGTTTTCTGGCCAACTCCCACAAAACTACTTTCAAAATTTCAATGCCATGAAAAGATTAAAAAGGGGCACAAAACCAGAATATCTGAATGTGAGTGACGTGCATTACTCTATCATTGTCAATGTAAAGGGTCAACAACTCCCTTTTCCAAAACTTTCCGTTGAATATATGATTGTTGATCTATCGAGTAACAAGTTTGAATGAGAGATTCCAAACGACATCACTAGTCTTACGTCGCTAATAGTGCTCAACTTATCCCACAATAGTCTCACAGGGAAAATTCCACATGCCCTAGGAAATCTCACAGAGATTGAACCATTAGACCTATCATGTAACCAACTAATAGGGAAGATTCCTCAAAGCCTTGCTGATATGACATTTCTTGCGTTCTTAAATCTCTCATAAAACAATCTTGTGGGGAGTATACCTCAAGGAAAACAATTCAGCACGTTTGACAGGAACTCATTTGAAGGGAATCCAAAACTGTGTGGGACTCCGTTGCCAATAAAGTGTAGTGAACATACAAAAGAACCACAACTTGAAAGTGCTGGGGGAGATGAGGATGAGAGTGGATTTACATGCATGGCAAGTGGTGATGTTAAGATATGGATGCTGGACCCTAGTTGGACTGGGTATGGAATATTACATGTTTTCAACTGGAAAGCCAAATTGGTTCGTTGCAACTCGCAATTGCTTATGCAGGGGCGCATATGATCTTGAAGAAGCGAAACAAGAGAAGCTATGTATATATCGGGAAGTGAAGTTGCTATGTTATCAGGATTCAGTTTGTCCTTTTTGTTGTATTTCTAACTAGCTTGAAGATGAATTGTGATATGTTTCGAGTAATTAACAGTATATCTTTACTTATTTTACCTGTTTTATTTCACCATTAGTTGTAATTAGTTCTTGTGTGTAAACAAGAGTAATCCATGGTTATTCTATTACAACAGTTGCGAGGTAGTCGAGAGATCAGTTGGGAGTTCAGTTTATGTTACTCTAATGCAAATCTTTCAAACGATCGATCAGAGAGGGTTAAGTTTAGGTTTTCTATGTTATATCTTTAGAAACAAATATTACGAACTCAAGAAGGTGTTAGATGACATAATGTCAAGTAACATGAGCTTATCTAAGCCTAAAATTTCCTAAATGGTGGTGTTTTTTATCACATGAAAGGAAGTTTAGAAATTAAATTTATACAAATGGACAAGAATAATAAACCCAAGACTTGGATGATCCCGGCCATGTCTTAAGTTCACATACATTGTACCATTGCATTATGAAATAGGCAATAATTCGTAGATTCTGTCCATGCACCATGATAAAGTTACAAAGGATGCTGTTTTTTGTAAACCATTTAGAAGTTAATATCGCTGTTCTTTAGCTCAACATGTATTATGTATATAAGCTTATCCGAAAAGTCTAACTTGGACCTAAATTTTAATTATCTCAAGTTAACGTTTCGGGTTTCTGTTTGTACCAATTTTGTTTAATCAGAACACTTTAGTGGTAGTTAGCTGTTTTGGGATTAGTTGATTGTCTTTCTTATTTAACACCGAAAGATATATTGTTCTTAATCACAAGAAAACTAGCAAAAAGCGATGCACTAAACCGACTAAAAAACTGAAAAGGCTACAACAACTCTCTTAAAAGAGGTTTGGCATGATGATATCTAATATCGTCAAATCACAATCATACAATGTCGATACAAAATGAACTTCACATTTTTTTAGAGCACCTTAGAAAGTGGTCAAATCACAATCATCTTGTTTTCATACTGGACTCAAATTAGTGTGGTCACCCCGTTATTAGGCCCAACAATAGGGAACTGGCCTATCTCATTTATATTATACTATAACATTTGAACGTTAAGTGTCGGGTAAATGATAAACGGTTAAAGGTTATGGGGAGATTTTTACCGGCGGAGATCTAATTATCTAAGTAATTACATGTAAAGTATAGTGTTGCTAAGCTAAGACTCGATAAACAAGTACAAATACAATACTATACATCAAACTCTTATTTGCTTTTCTCGACTCTTTCTTAACTTTAACAAGCAGGACGGTCGTCCGTTTTTTTTCCATACACTTTTCCCCTGCCATCGTTTTGATTTGCTTTAACATAATATAATAACATGAGTCACTTGATAACTTTAAATTGAGCATAATTATAAGTAATAATAATAACGACCCGATTTAGGGGGATCAATACACATGGAGTACTTAGACATTAACGTAAGTGAAGGTAATAAATTGACGTTCTTCCCAATTTCTCCATAAATAATAATACTACCATGATTCTCAATCATCCCAAAATTGTATACATCTCGACTCAGACCATGTAATTAAATAGACAATTAACTTAGGGTTTATACTTTTTACATGCGGTATGTACACTAAAAATAAGTGCACAAGTGGGAGGTTAGGGCGATTAGGGTGTAATTTTTTAGTGGAGTGTAGGGAAAACAAAAACAGGTTTTATTAGGGGTATTTTGCACTAAATATGAGTACAACAAAAGGTAGATGGGCAATTACTTGATCAATGAAGTCAATGTAATTATAACAAAAGAATGCTAAAAATGAGGTTAATCCTAATGCCTTTTATCACTTTAATAAACCTATTTACACGAATGTAATCTCACTAGTAGTCTCGAAATATATCAACTAAAACAACTTCTAGAACCTAATACACTACCGGTACACTCAAGCACTAAGGATAAATGCTATTAAAGTTGTACTCACATTGTGGGGGTAATATTTGAGTGAAAGGGTTTTTATACTAGCTTATAAGTTCTATCCAATGAGACGCTTGAAACCAGTGTCACTAATAAATGCCATAATTTTTTTTATTTTTTTAATTTGGTGCTAAAGTTACAACTACAAGTTTTTCTTTCGGAGTATTACACATCACTATAAAAACAAAGCAAATAATGCATAGATAGTTTCTAGAGCGCCCTTTTTACCCTCAATACACTTACATTGAACATTTTCGACAATGATTTAAAAGTACCCAAAACGGCAAAGGAAAATAAAAAAAGACAATAGAAACTTTACTCTCTTGGTTTGCTCGGTATGATTGAAGAACAAAAGTACGGTTAAAAACTCATCCAATAAGCACATCACATGAGTCCAAGAGCACTTCTCGTCAAATATAACCTATAAATCTAAGAAAACAACAAATATACCTTGCGTGAAATAGCGTGGAACAAAATATACAACGCATAAATTCATTAAACGAAAACAAAAATCAAATAAGATACAATGCTTGCAAAAATAAATTATACAAGAACCTTGACATTCAAAAATTACAAAATTTTTTAAAAAGTTAATTTTCAATATTAAACAAAAATCTGAAAAACATTTGTGCTACAGTACCTGACGCCGTCAGGATGTACCTGACGAATGGTTTTGTTTTGTTTTCTGGAAAGTTTCTAGGAAAACCTTATTTTCAAAATTTGTATTCCTGCATAATATTACTTATAGACAATATACAAGGATTTGACTCAAACAAAAAAACAAAACAAAGATAAATATATGCTAATTATCAATTATAAACTTTTACATTTTTGAATTTCATTTTTAAATCGATAAACATTTTCCCTATACTTATTTCATGCAAAATACCTTTATATGTCATTAAGAAGACGTTAAAAATAAAATAAAGCATTTTAACACATAATTTAAAACGCGAAAATTTAAACAATTAACAACTAGGCATATATGACACAACAGTGAAAACAAAAATGTGGTTGCCTCCCGTGAAGCGTTTTTCTTTATTTATAAGTCTTTTAGCTAGACTTAAAGTCCATACTATTACGTTTTGTACTTGCTCACATAAGCATATGTAAGCCTTCTAATCACCTCTTTGTTAGTATAATATTCGGGACCTAACAATAAACAATTCACTTAATAGAGTCTCATTTTCTCAAAGATGTAATTGAATCCTGTTTTCTTATCCTCCTCACTAGCAACACATAATGATCTAATGTTATTCTTTTCTAGGTTTGACACGAGACAAAGTTCTTTTATACTTTGAGGCATCATATATGTAACTTCATCTATTCCATCTGAAAACTGAATCGTTCCTTCTAATCGATCATAAGATAGGTTAGATTGTTCCAAAATGGTGTACCTAACACAACATTGTGAAAATGACTATCTATAACGGTTCCTACATCCTCCAAAATCATAAAGTCGACAACGTAAGTAAAATTTCCTACAAAGACATGCAAATCCCTAACTCTTCCAACATAATTGCAAATTTCTCCAGGATAATTAGGGTCTCTCCTAGGCTCAAGTTGCTTGCTCATAATGTAATTGTAGTAAAGTCTAAACATCACATTTACGGGTGATTCTAAGTCAATGAAAGTTTAATTTATGTGTAAGTAACCAATCATGCAAGGGATCTTTATACTCCAAGGATCATCTCTCTTAATTTTGGGTCCTTTCTTATGAAAAAAGGGCGAGAGTCATTCAATATTTACCTATGATAAGCTAACTCTTCTTTAACCTAAAATGAAAGAAAAATAGATGAAAATAAAAGTAAAAGTGGTGGGAACTTCTTATATGATCAGAAGCGTATTTACCTAGGTTTGCAATACTTCCTATGCGTTTCTCACATTATCTATTGAACTGTCGCTACCTTGTTTAATGCAGTGTGGAGTATTCCTTATTACCTATTGTGGGTTGATCAGTCCCACGTCTATGAACTAGCCTAAGTGAGTAATGGCTATCTGAATGTCAATAACTCACCCAATAACTAATTCGCGCAATAAATAATCATCATAGTTTATAATTTAAGACATAAGCACTAATTAGATGTGTTTTAGTGGACGTTCAAACTAAGATACATGATATAACCAATTTTCCATCTCCTAACACACATACCATTAACAAGAGACAATAGATAAGTGATTAATAACTAAGTTTCATGCATTCCTAAATAAATACTAATTGATTTACCCTACATAGCAATGGAGAAACAACAACACATACAACCAAACAATTAAAGGTAAACATAATCGATTGATTGATATAGGAACTTATCTCAACAATACATGAAGTCTTCAATGGCCAAAGAGGCCTGACAACTGATGAAAACATCTAGGGTTCCGACTTCAAGTTACACCAAAAGTTCCACACACAGTATATGCGTTCGTATATATAAATTTTTTATCGTGGCGCCGTCGGGTTATGCTTCTGACGCCGTCAGCTCGCCGTCCACTTAAGGTTTCGTTTGTCCACTGCCATATGTGTCGGTGTCACCCTTGGTCGTGACGCTGTTAGAGTGCCTATGACGCCGTCATTTGAAGCTGTCTGTACACACTGACCTGTCACAAATAATCTTGAAATTGCACTTTCTAGGACGAATTGGTGACCACGTCAGATATGCTAGTCGTGTTGCTGAATTTATCGTTTTTCTACGTTCTTCATCAACTCAAGCCCAAAACTTGTACATTTCCAGCATTTGCTCTCCCAAGAGATTCAAATCAACGCAATTTGGGGAAACATATGATCAAAATACACATGTTTAGAGGCTAAATGACCACTAAAAAGTGTATAAACTACACATCAATAATAATACTAATGGTTTACCAAGACAAATCACTATAAGTAATATGCATGATTGAGATAGTCACCATTGGTTTAAATTACCGATATTCATAGGGTTAGGTATTCGTGTTCATCGGGACTATTCTACATAAGATTCACCAATAAGTTAGGAGTTAAACATTGCACTAAATGATTCATAACTGGACATAGGGAAATTAACTAGGTGAACACGTTTACTTCTTTTCTCTGCAAACTTATCCATTATTGTTTATTTTCATTTTATCATTTGAAGTAATTTAGATTAAGTATATGACCGTGTGGATCGAAAGCACATCTTGGGATTTTAGATTGCTTTCATAGAGTTGATTGTTATTTTAGTTAGACAATTGGAAATCATATACCGTTCTTAGGGATCGACACTTGGATTTACCTAGGCTATACTACTACATGATAGGGTACATTGCTCTTTAGTGTGTAAGATTAGATTTAGGTTTATTTGGATTTATACATATACGACTAGATCCCACACATTAGCTGTTGGTAGCCCCAACGGTAAAAAAATTCGAGTTTCTCTTCATTTGGAGCAAGCCAAATTCTTGGCATTTCATTTGGCGCGAGTGAGGGGGTGCAGTGGCACGGTTTGGCGTAGGCTCCACATCAACTTGGCACCTGGTCTAAGCTGATGCTCTAAGACCTCCTCTTGATAATCTCTGTGAATTCTTGGTAATGAGACTAACATTTTCCCCTTCCAAAATACCCCATAATAACACGATGGAACACGTGTTGGTATGAGGGAATAAATCCCTTGATTATCTTGTTATAAGTCGATAAGGGCACACTGGTCATTTGCCATCTATTCTCCACTTTGTCACTTTTGGTCCCTATCTACATAACAAAACAAGTCCTATCTTGTTCTCTTCTGTAGAAAACTAGAAGGGGGGTTGAATATTTTACCAATTAAAAACTTTATTTTGAAACTTATTGAAAGATCAATTGATATTGATCTTAGATATGTTAATGAAATATGCAAGCAATATGTAAAGAGTAAATAAGGAAAGAAATGATCAAACCACAACAAGTTGTTTATAGTGGTTCGGTCTACAAGGACTCTTTTTCCTTGCCCTACTCCACTCCCCGAGTCTCACACTCGAGAGTTTAACTTCACTAGTCAACAAGCTCCTTTCACCGGCGGAGAAAACCTTTACACTTCGCTTACACTATTTTCGACACTAAGCTAGATGTCGAGTTCTTTCCAAGGGTACAAGCACTCCCACACACAATGTATTTTGAGGACTAAAATACTAACCACTCACACTCACAAGATTATGATGGTTTAATACAACAATGAAGTATGAATCAACACAAGATCATACAACACTAAACAAACAAGACTTCCAACTTCTCGTTTGAAGCTTGAATGTGACTTGATCTTCTTTGCTACAAAAGAGATCACTAATATGATATGAAACTGAGTTAGAAAGGTTAGAGAGAAGATATGTAAGAGAGTATGATAGAAAGGGATGAAAAACTACTTGGTTTGGCTTTGCTATTTATAGCCAAAACCATCAGCAGGCACCACGGACGGCGGACCCCTTGAAAGGGTTCCGTCCGTTATACATTTTGGTGCCGCCAGGTCTGACAGCAAGATACCAAGATCTTTTCCAAAGTCAACCATATCTATGTAAGATTGTGTAAGATATGAAGAGTACAAATCTACACAAAATATTTAATGAAATCTTCCAATGATTTCCATGATGCATCACATGATGTCATGTGTTGTTTTTCTATTTTTAGAAATATGCAAATACATAAGTAATGTTTAGTTTTTAAGAAACTAAAACATTCTAAAAACTACTATCATACATTATACTTAGACTCATATTAAGATATGATTAGTCAAAATGTAAATGCTTAAATGATGAAGATATTGTTTGAAAAAGCTTGTTTTAATATCTATTAAACTTGACAAGCTTTAAGCTTTATATAAATTAAATTTACTTTTGTCGTTAACAAAACTTAGATAAAGATCAAAAATATAAATAACGTTTAATGACGATATTTGTATTAACAATCCCCCCTTTTTGTTGAGGACAAAATATAAATTTTATTTTTATAAAAGATACAAAGTTTGTGCAAGAGTTATAAAAATATTAGTTTTAGAACTTGAAAAGGAAATGATAATGCAAGTGTATGATGTTTGACTTTTTCAGAAAGTCAAAGTATTCACTAGTTGATGCATGATGTTGACTTTTTCAGTAAGTCAAAGTATGCAATTGACTTTTTAAGAAAAGTCAAGTATTACCAATGAAGTATCATGTTTGACTTTTTCAGAAAGTCAATGTATGCAGTTTGACTTTTTCAAAAAAGTCAAATATAAACAAGTTCTATATTTTCTCCCCCGTTTTGTCTCAACAAAAAGAAGAGGCGATGCGGAATGTAATGAGCCCGAGCCATTATCTCCCCCTTGATCGAAGCTCCCCCTAAATTGGGTGCTTAATGGGAAGATACATGGATTGTGAAAATAAAGCTACAAAAAAAATGTTAGTAATAATGATCATTCACAAGCATTTCCAAACACTATGTAAAGGCACCAACAATATAGAAAACACCATTCATTAGCTAAATTTTTTCATGAATAAAAATCATGAAAAGAGAACACAATGATGTGTTTTTAGTACAAGAAAATAAATAATCCTAAGAAAAGAAAAACTTAGAAATGCTAATCTATGACCATCCTAATGAGATGGTGGATGAGAAAGAGCGTTGAGGTGCTCAAGGATGTGATTGAGGATGAACCTCATTTCCTCTTGGAAGTCATGGACCATAACCCGGGTCCTATCAACGGTTTGGGCGATTTGCTCACAAGTTGAGCAACCATGCCTAGGGGGTAGTATGTTTGGTGAGGTTGAGGTGGTGGAATGATAGATGTGTTGGTGTTGGTGGGGATGTTTGGGGTGGTCATGATGGAGGCTAGCAAAGCATTTTGCATTTGCATAGTCTCACTAAGGTGAGAATCCACCATGCCTTTGAATTGGTGGAGGTGTTGGAGTTCCGCTTGAATCTCCTCTCTTGTGGGATTAGAATCCCACATGCACTCCTCAATGTCCTCTAAGTGAGGGGACATTGATGTGGGGAGTGGTTGGTCCCTATACAAAGGACCATGAATGTATTTGTGAATGGGGTGGACGAGAAGAGGTTTTGGCCCTAATAGGGCGTTTGGGTCAAAGGATGGCCTAGGTGACTCATGAGCAATCCGTTCAATTGTGCCAAAGGAAGGCAATGGTGGTGGATGATTTGGCCTAGGAGGCAAGTCATCCAAGTCCTCCAAGAAAGGATTTGGAGAAGTGGGTGGGCTGGAAAATAACTCCATAGGAATGAGAGTTGGAGACTTTGGTGGTGAGGGTGTTTTGGATGTTTGGATGGGTGCCGGTGGAGGTGAAGTTGGTGTTTTTGTAGGTGGTGGAGTGGTGATCACAATTGGTGATTGAGTAGGTGTAGCCAAGGTAAGGTTTGTATCATCTCGGATGGGAGATGAGATTGTGAGTGGAGAAGACTCGGATGAGGAGCTCAAGTTTACGAAGCAACAAGGCCTCACGCTAATTCTAGCGGTTTTCTTGCAAGGTTTAGGAGAGGATTTTATCATTTTGACTTGTGTTTTTCTTTGCTAGATGATGGTAAGAATGAAGAAGGTGTGAGGATGATCATGGTAAAACCTCTCAATTTATTGAAGTGAAAAATTATGGAGAAATGTGTTTGATTTGATGTTAAACCATTGAAGAGATGAGGTTCCTAATGATTTGGAAGTGGGTTAAATGCTAGTCATATCACCCAAGTCAAGCCATACAAGAGAGATGGAGTGAAGAAGCAAAGATTTGCAATAAATGTGTTCTAATGAGTGGAATTTCCTAACAATCATATTACCCACGGATTTCAAGGTACCAAAAATTTGGTTCCTTCCTTTATACCAAAGGGCTCCTTGGGTGAATTTTTCAAATTTTTGAATTTTGGTGGGAAATGGATTTCTTATATGCCTAAGTGAATTATACTAGTTCTAATAAGGGTATAAACTAGTTAAGATTGACCTACAAGCAATGGATGGTAATTTGGTATGACGAAAGTATCGAAATTCAGAAAGTTACCTGGAGGATCCACGGCACCAAATGTTTACACGGACGGACCCCTAAAAAGGGTGCCGTCTGGTCCGCCTGTACAGGTACAGCGCTACCATTTCTCATAACAGACGGAACCAAAACGTTGGTGCCGTCTGATCCGTGAAGTGCAGAAAACTTCACAGAGTACAATTTTAGGCGTCGGGGACATTTCCGAAACCTGAAATTTTTCTCAAAACAAGTGATACTAAACATTTCTAGTTAGGAAAAGTAACTAACACAAGTACAAACATATTCGAGCATAGATTTTGAGCAAGGCTAAGTGATTTTCACATTATAGTGAAAATGGGTAAAATTTGATAGCATACTTGTGCTATCTCCCTGCATAAGATTGTTAGCATACATCATTGTTTCAAGTTATATTATCATCCTACAAGATAAAAACAACCAAATTGTATCAAACATTAGAGATAATGTATTGTCCCAAACGCTCCTTAAAACAATTCTCACTTATCCAACTTCTTGTAGATCTTGGTCATCATTCTACCAAGGCACTTGAACATCCCCTTGGTTTGCTTGAACTCCGCTGATTCATTCTCAATCTCGGGAAGAGATTCATAATACTCATGAGGTGGAAGGCGAGAGTTTGGAAGTCCATCATCGGAGCTATTTGATGATGATGATTGATTGGCTTCCAAACAGTCAAGTTTAATCACACAAGCTAACCACTTGTGAATGGTCAACCGTAACAAACTTCTCAGAAACAAATGCAATTAAGATCAGAGGAATATAGTGGATTCCTGGGTCGTTAAGTCCCACGGAGGATGAATGGTGTTTGAACAAATTCAGATGTCGAATAATCACTAAGGATAGTGATCAGTAAGGATTTTGGAATATTTATACCTAAAGAAAAGTTTTGTAAATTACAGGGGCTTAAATGCAAATTAAAGAAAATTAAAAAGCTAAAATATATTAAATAAACGCTATCACTATTTTTACAATGATGTTTATGTGATTTATAAAACAAAATAACTTAAATAAACTATTTTAATTAAAACGTAAACCTAAATTATCTAAAAACGTGACCTAAAATGAAAACGTGCGTTATGTATAAAAATTACGCGAGTGCGCAAGCAAAAACGTAAAATTTGTGAAATAAAAGACCTATGAGTGTAAAAACAATTTTCTTACTTACTATATGACAAAAGAAAATTTTAGAAAAAAGAATTATATTTTTTTGACTTTTATATTTTTTATTATGAATTAAATACTGTTTTACACTAATTAAATGTTTAAAAATACTAAAACTATTGAGAAAAATCTGAAACTTTTTTATAAAATACTTTATACTAATACAAATCTATGAAAAATACAAAAGTTGCAAAAGCTTGTTTGAATAAGCTAGTAATAAGCTAAAATACTCGTATAAGCTTAATGGACAAAGATGGGTTATATATTAAATTTTGCAAGTTGTAACCAGTCAAAGACCCAAGGGCAACTGGTATACAGGTACACACTATCACTCTTCAAGGGCGGGAGGTCTCAGGTTCGAGCCTGCCTCCCACCTTTTTGCTTTTTATTTATTTTTCTTGATTTTTCTTTTACAAACTTATTAAGCACCAAGAAATAAGCAATTTTTATAACTTCAACTTTTTACAAAATCTACTAATAAGCTCAGTTTGAGCTTATTTTTACTAACAGATATGAAAGAAAGAAAAATAAGCACAAGTTTAAGTAAAATGCTAATAAGCTAATGAATAAGCTAGAGTAAACTGTAAATAAGCTAAGAAAATGTTAATAAGCTACTATAACTACTGAATAAGCAAGATTACTAAGAAATAAGCACTAAATAGCTTCTAAATAAGCACTTAGCTAAACTGGTTTGCACAGTGAACTGTTTGGTTTTCTAAATACTTTTAAGCTAAATTTTAAGCACTTAAATAAGCTAAGAAATGAAAGTAAACACTTGGACTAACAAGTATACTAGTTAAACTCTCTAAGAAGCTAATTTACACATATTGGATTATACTAATAAGCTCTTGAGGAGCTTTTGAAATACTTATGAACACTGATTGATTTAGTGTACTAGATAAAATGGAACAAACAAAAAGCAATCAGCAGGCTAATCAAATAAGCTAAGAATGGAAAATAAGCACTTGTAACCTTGAGTCAGCTAGATGAGATTCTCAAAAAGCTAAATTACACAAGCTAGGGGTCACTAATAAGCTCTCTGAGAGCTTGTGAAATAGACTATCAAATCTGTGAACAGGGCATATTTTCAGAAAAGCACTCAAAAGAAGCTAAGAAATAAGGACTTAATAAGCTGATTATAAGTGAACTAATATTTTTCTAATTTAGTTAAGTTGCTATATTTTAATATCCTAGAAGCTTATGAGCTAAATCTTAGTATTAAACACACAATAAAATTCTAAAGTTTATTCAAAAACTGTAATTAGAAAATTTTGACTTTTTAATTTACACTAAGTAGTTGACTTTTATGAATTTCTAATGATCCTAGATGATCTAATTTGGTGTATTAGGCTAATATAAGACTGAATTAGGCTAGATAAACAACTTTTACACTAGTATGCATGATTATGTAATCTCAATTTTCAACAGTTAACAAGTAAAATAATTTTAACTATGATTTTGACTTTTTGCTAAACTAGGACTAAATTTTATGCTAGAACTGAGCTATTAAACACTAAAGTGATATGAAACAACAACAATCAATGTCACAGATGCCCTCAAACATTATTAAAATAGTGAATCCAAACACCTCTTTAGTAGACTGTTTTGAAGCTTTTCAAAGTTTTCCAATGATTAAGATCATGCAACCAATTAAAAACCTTATACTAACTGTATTTAGACAAGATTAAACTAGAATTAACAAGTTTATAACACTTATACTTAAAATTGCAAATTTTGAAGAAAGGACTTACAAGTTGTGTTAATGCACAAAACAAAGAACTGAGGATCAATCCACTTCCTATAGATTTCCACAAAGCTCTATACCCAAGAGCAATCCATATCTTACCCTGCTTCAGCTTCATTCACCATAGTCATTGATTTTTGATTTTACACTATTTTTTTTGGTATTTTTCTGAAATTTTAAGTTCTATTACTAAAACTGATTTTAAGAGTTCTAATAGCTCTCAGAAGCTAAATAAAGAACTTTTATGAGCTTTTGAGTCCTAGATAACAACAGTTAACAACCTTTAAATATTTTGAGATTTTTGGCTAAAAAAAAATGCATAAACTGAAAATAGAACTTAACACAGAGATTGAAACTGAAAATAGGATTGAAATACACTGAAATATTATTACAAGGTGTTTGAAAGCTTTAAAATACACTGTAACTTGAAAAGTAATTAACTCGACATACATAAAATAAAATTTACACTAAGTAGTCTCACTCTTCTGCTTCTCCTCTTTCTTTATAGCATTGAGATACTCCCCACATGTCTCTGAATCTTTCCCACTTCAAATCTCAGCCATTGGATGAGTCAAACTCATCCTATCTGTTTAAACCATTTTTGGTGCCAAAAGTCATAGTAGGCTGCTTTGGGCAGTTTGAGATCAATTAAGGAAGTTTGGAGTATATTAGAGGTGTAAGGGACAATTCAGATAGTAGGTATGGGGCTGGGGATGATTTGGAAAGCAAAAACCAGTTTTGTGTGTGTAACAGTAAAAGGTTCATGGTGGGGATGCATTAATTGGTTGTGGGCTGGTGTATAGGTGGAAAGGGGATGGTGATGAGTGTTTTTAGATAGCTGGGGTGAGGTGGAAATGTTGAAAAGTGGAGAAAACCATTACTGGTTTTGGTTTGCAGCTTGTTGTGAAGGAGATGAACAGTGGAAGTAGTTTTAGGCGCGCGTTGACCTTTTTTGACCGTGGGATATTATAAGCGGGGGTCCAAAATGGGGGGGGGTCAAGGCTAAATGGCAGGGGTCTTTTTGGCTGGGCTCAAAATACAAAAGGCCATTTGGTTTGTTTAATATTACAAGGACCATTTGTGTAATTCGGCCAATCTTGAGGGACCAAACCTGTAATTTCTCAAAAGTTAACACAAGGACCATTATTGTCATTCTTAAATAGTACAAGGACCATAGTTGATTATTTTATATTTTTAAATATCCAAGGACCATTTATGACAATTTTAAAAGTTTAGGGACCTAAGTTGTAATTTTGCCAAAGATTTATTCAAGGACCATTTTTGACAACTTAGAATATTTCAGGGACCTTGAATAACATTTTTCTTTATTTTGATTTACCAGGGACTGTTTTTGACAACTTTTGAAACTTGAGGGACTAAAACTGCCAATTATGCAAACTTGATACGTTTTTCATCTGATTTTGATATTTTTGCATTTAAAACACATAAAACACTTATTTGTGATATTTTTATCATTTTGATGCGTTTCTGAGTGTTTTCAGATGCTTTTGGCATTCTAAACAGTACAAAAATGATGAGTATTTAGACACTCATCAATCCCCCACACTAAGATATTGCTAGTCCCTAGCAATGATTTGAGAAAAATTAATGGATTTCATCTCTTTACCAAAAGCCATTACTTCTGGAGTAGCCAATTGTTTCAGTTCAAGTAAGAACCTTGGTACAATGATAACCAAATGATTTTAAGCAAATCACCAGCTGTAAACGGATTTGATTTGTCTTTACCAGAAGCCGTTTGCTTCTGGACTAGCCAACTCTTAGATAAAATATCTTTGGTGAGCCGATTACCAATTATGGATTTCCAACTGCCTTTACCACAAGCCATAAACTTGCGGGCTAGCCAACTTTTCACTAGTTAAAGATATGGTGAGCTGAACACCATACAATTTTGGGCAAATTGCAAGCCATAAACGGATTTGAGATATCTTTACCAAGAGCCGTTTGCTCCTGGATTAGCCAATCCTTATGTGGGTTAGACATGGCGGACTGATTACCATTTGCTGAGTAAGTGAAAAACACTTACTCCAAAAAAAAAATTTTGGCCAAAAACGGGGGAATTGGGTGGTATAATTACATGATAAAATTCGTGAGAATTCCCCCCCACACTTAGAAATGAGAAAATCTTCAATCTAGAATTGAAAAGAAGGACTCGATCACCAACGTTAAAAACGCGGTTCTTGATTTTGGAGTCATGAATCTTCTTTGTCTTTTGTTTGTAGATCAAAGAGTTCTCGTATGCTTGATCACGGAGTTCATTTAGTTCATTCATTTGAACTTTTCTGTGATCACCAGCTGTCTGAATATCGAAGTTTGCATGCTTCAAGGCCCAGTATGCCTTGTGCTCAAGCTCAATCGGAAGATGACATGCCTTTCCGTACACTAGCTTGTATGGAGTACACCCGATGGGTGTTTTGTAAGCTGTACGAAAGGCCCAGAGTGCGTCATCCAGTTTATCCGACCAGGATGCACGATTTTCGCCTACTGTCCTTTCTAGAATTCTTTTAATACCACGGTTGGAGACTTCCACTTGCCCACTTGTTTGGGGGTGGTATGCAGTAGAGAGACGGTGGGTTACACCATACTTTTGCATGACACGATCAAATTGGTCATTGCAGAAATGTGTACCACGATCACTGATTATAGCACGTGGAGTTCCAAACCTGGCAAAAAGAGATTTTAAAATTTTCACAACAACTCGGGCATCATTGGTGGGTAAAGCTTTCGCTTCAACCCATTTTGACTAATAGTCAACAGCCACGAGTATGTATTTGTTTCCTCGAGATGATGGAAATGGCCCCATAAAGTCAATACCCCAGATGTCAAATATCTCACACACTTGAATGGCGTTTTGCGGCATTTCATTTCTTTGAGAGATATTTCCATGACGTTGACAAGCGTCACATGCTTTGACAAAATCGTGGGCATCCTTGTAAATCGTGGGCCAATAAAACCCGGAATCAAACACCTTTTTGGCAGTGTAGTTTGGACTATGATGGCCCCCAGTGGGTCCAGCATGGCAAGCTTTGAGAATGTCAAGAGCTTCTTGTCCATAAACACACCGTCGGATGACTTGATCCGTACAGATTTTGAATAAGTAGGGGTCGTCCCAGAAGTAATGTTTAACATCTTTGAAGAATTTGTTCTTCTGTTGGGTCGACATCCCTTTCACTATGAAGTTACCCGCATGGTAATTTCCGAAGTCAGCAAACCATGGGGTAGTAGAATTTCCACGAAAAGAAACCGCATTGAGTGTCTCGAGAGGAAATGTTTCATTTATTTCCTTTTTCTCGAAAACATCTTGGTGAGGGTTTTCTAGATGGGATAGATGATCAGCAGCCAGGTTTTCAGCTCCTTTTTTATCACGTATAATGATATCAAATTCCTGGAGGAGGAGAACCCAACGGAGCAATCTCGGCTTTGCATCTTGTTTTGCAAAGAGATATTTGAGAGCCGAGTGATCCGTATACACCACGCATTTGGTCAAGATTAAGTATGGCCGAAATTTCTCAAATGCATACACCACGGCTAATAGCTCTTTTTCTGTGGTGGTGTAATGAGTTTGAGCTTCAGTCATAGTCTTACTTGCGTAGTGGATAGGCTGAAAATGCTTGGATCTACGTTGCCCTAAGACTGCACCGATAGCAAAATCACTTGCATCGCACATGAGCTCAAAAGGCAAGTCCTAGTCGGGAGCAACGAGAATGGGTGCTTCAGTAAGCTTTTTCTTTAATGTTTCAAAAGCTTCGATGCACTCGGGTGAGAAGATAAAAGGAGCATCTTTTTCAAGAAGATGGGTCATAGGCCGGGCGATTTTAGAAAAATCTTGTATGAATCTACGATAGAAACCGGCATGACCTAAAAAACTCCTAATACCTTTAACGGTAGTAGGATGAGGTAATTTAGCAATAACATCGACTTTTGCTCTATCTACCTCAATCCCGTTTTTTGAAATTTTATGGCCAAGGACTATGCCTTCTTTGACCATAAAGTGGCTCTTCTCCCAATTTAGACAAAGATTGGTGTCTTCACACCTTTGAAGCATTTTTTTTTAAATGGGAGAGACATGTTTGAAATGAATCCCCAATGACCGAGAAGTCATCCATAAACACCTCCATTGTTTCCCCGATCATGTCGTGGAAAATGGCCATCATACATCGTTGGAACGTGCCAGGAGCATTGCATAAGCCAAAAGGCATACGTCTGTAGGCAAAAGTTCCGTATGGGCAGGTGAATGTGGTCTTTTCTTGATCCTTTGGATCAATGGGGATCTGAAAATAACCCGAGAAACCATCAAGGAAATAATAGTATTCATTCCCTGCTAATCTCTCAAGCATTTGGTCCATGAAGGGTAGAGGAAAATGGTCTTTACGGGTGGCGTCATTCAACTTGCGATAGTCAATGCAAACACGCCATCCCGTAACCAATCGAGTTGGAATTAACTCGTTATCTTCATTTGTGACAACAGTTATGCCACCCTTTTTAGGAACACAATGAATTGGGCTAACCCAAGGACTATCTGAGATTGGGTAAATCAATCCTGCATCAAGAAGTTTGATAACCTCCTGTTTGATAACATCATGGATTTTTGGATTTACTCTTCTCTGATGTTGAACTGCTGGTTTGAAGTCATCCTCCATCAAGATTTTGTGAGTACAAAATTCAGGGTTGATACCCTTAATGTCGGAGAGTTTCCAAGCAATTGCTTGCTTGTGTGACTTCAAGACCTTTATGAGAGCAGTCTTTTCATCTTTACTCAAATCTCGAGCAATAATGACTGGTAATTTATCATCACCTTCAAGAAATGCATACTCGAGATGAGGCGGTAAGTCCTTAAGTTCGACTTCAGGAAATTCTTCAGTTTTTTCAACTGACTTGACTTCCTTGTTATGAAGTTCGACGGGAGGGAGTGATGATGGATCATCATTAAGCAACTTCTCAATGAGAAGTATGTCCCCCTCAATGTCGATGGGAGTGTGATCAATTTCCCATGGAACAGAATCACTAGACAAGTAGGCTTCAATCTCTTCCAAGATGAAGTCACTTTCCTCAAAAGGAGTGAGAGAAGGAGTAGAATTGGCGATGATAGGTTGAGATGAATGGGTGAGATTATCACTCGAAGAATTATGATCATAACCAAGAACTTCTTGAGAGTACTCTTCAGAAGCAACATCAATGATATCTATTCGGTTAACCGACTCAGAATCATAATTTGCGGAGTACCTCGAAGTTTGATCAAGGTTAAAGGTGATAGCTTCATTACCAACACGTAATGTGATTTCTTGCTCAAATACATCAATGAGAGCACGGCCCGTTCTAAGGAATCCTCGTCCAACAATGAGAGGAACCCGATGATCGGCATCAAAATCAACAACTACAAAGTCAGCTGGAAAATGGAACTTTCCAACTTTCACAAATACGTCCTCGGCAATGCCAAGAGGACGGGATATTGTACGATCTGCAAGCTCGAGAGTCATGCATGTAGGAGTAAGTTCCGGAAGAGAAAGTTTCTTCCATATTGAATAAGGCATCAGATTGATGCTTGCACCAAGATCGGCTAAGGCAAAGCATTCAACCATTCCTGGAAATACACAAGGTAAGAGAAATTTTCCAGGATCTCCAAGCTTTTCTGGAAGCTTCTTCAAGATAACTGCAGAGCAGTTCTCATTCAGAGGAGTTTTAGCCATTTCAAACAGCTTTTCCTTGTTGCTTAACATGTGTTTGAGAGTTGATGCAAACTTGGGCATCAGCATGATGGCATCCGCAAAGCTTATGTCAAAATGTAGTTCTTGGAAAATTTGAAAAAATTTGTCCATTTGATGACTGGCTTTTTCGCGGAGCTTTTGCTCATTCAAACGTGATGGGTAAGGAATAGAAGATTTGGATTTGGGGTTTTCAACAGGTGCTACAGGTGGTTCAAAAACAACTCCTGGATTGGATTTGTGTTTCGGGACAACTTGAGGATGGACATCATTGGTACCTCCGTTATTAGCAGGAAGTTCCTTGTCCTTTGTTGCCTCAGGTTCACTTTCCACTACCTTCGGGAGAGAAGAAGAAGAGGTAGTAGGAATAGCGGGTCCATTGTATGAAACACCACTTCTGGTTGTGATCGCCTTTGCATCGCCCCTCGGGTTAGCGATCGTGTTGCTCGGAAGTTTTCCTGAGCCCGAGGGTTGATCATTTAAAGACTTCTTGAGATCAGTGATCTGACTGACCAACAACCTGTTCATTTCATCTTGGGATTTCATGAATTGCTTCAATAACTCATCAGATGATGGTACTGGAGCAGGTGGAGGGAAATTTTGAGGTCGGATGTTTTGATTATGACCTTGTTGTTGAAAATTCCCTTGGTTAGGATTCACATTTCCCTGAAATTGATTTCCTCGATTGAAATTATTTTGATTAAAGTTTCCTTGAGGTTGGAAACCTTGATTTGGTCCGGGATGGAAATTACCTTGGTTTTGATAACCTTGGTTTATTCTAGGTTGGTTCTGATTCCGGTTTTGTATGTTAGGATTCTGGTTAAAACCGGGTGGTGCCTGATAAGTGTTAGCACGGTAGTTTGGTTCATTTTGAGGACGGTATTGATTACCTCCCTGATGTGAAGTACCGGCTATAGCATTGGCTTCAAACAGACTACCATCGGTGGCAGTACAGTTGTAGTATGCATGAGGACCACCACAACTAACACAAACTTCAACTTTCTTCACTTCACCATGTGATGGTGTCTGAGTGAAAGTGACTTTCTTTTGGTTAGCAAGAACCAAAGCCTGAACAATATCCGTGAGTTTGTCAATCTTAGCATCGGTGCTAGATGTACTCACGGGAGATGAAGTAGAAGGTCCAGCATTAGACTGAGTCTGATATGTCTTTGTGCGGAAAGGACGGACCTGGGACTTGTTTTCAATGATTTGCAAGGCTTCTTTTGTGGTCTTGCTCAAGAAATTACCTCCCGCGGAGGCATTTAGAGAGTCTTGGTCAGCTTGTCTCAGACCATTGTAGAAAGTATCCATTTGCATTAACTCGGTAAAACCATGATGCGGACACTTGCGGAGCAACTCTTTGTAACGATCCCATGCCTCCCCGAATGATTCATCAAATCTCTGAGAAAATTTCATTATCTCATTCTTAAGACTTGTAGTTCGGGATGGAGGATAGAATTCGTTAACGAACTTGGTGACTAAATCTTCCCATGTCTCAATGGAACGAGGGGGTTGTTTCTCAAGCCAATTCCGGGCTTGTCCCTCTAGAGAAAATGGGAACAGAAGAAGCTTAATTGCTTCATGTGGGACATTCTTGTATTTGATGGTAGATGCAATCTTGTTAAACCATCGAATATGTGCATGAGGATCATCCCGCTCAAAACCATAGAATTGGCTTTGGGTTACCAGATTAAGCAACCCGGTTTTGAGCTCGAAGGTATCAGCCACAATGGCTGGGACAATAATGGCATCTCCGTAACCCTCGATGGGTGCTTGGAGAAGCTCATTCATAGGCTTATCTTCTGCCATTTCGACAGGGGGTGGTGGTGGTAGACGTTCCTCAGTCACGGCTGAAGGAGCAGAACGTCCTCTACGTCTACGAGGAATATTTGCAAGCTCTGACAGTGGACTTGTAGAACTGGAAGAACGAGTGCGCATGCACTAAGTATAAAAATCAGTTTTCAAAACAAATGCGAGGCAAAACGACAAGTGAACTTAAACCAATAATCACAAATGAAATGGCTTCTTTGAAAAAGGTACACCAAATCACAAGGACACAAAGGCAAGTTTTAAATCTGTTGTTCGGGAACTTATTATGGTCACACCCCCAGTTAGTAGGTGTACTGCCTTGATTTGCGGTGGTTGATTTTTATGTATTTAAGTACCACTAAAAAGACGTAGGTATGGATTTGTGCAAAGGGTTTAAGAACTTTTGGACAATATTTTTGGTATCGTCTCGTTTAACCAAATCGTATCTCTTTAAGAATCACCTTAAAAGAAACACAAGCTAGAAAACGTTACGATTGTTTTGTTGTTTTATATTTTGTTTGGTGTTGTTAACACTTTAGGAAAAGTGTTAATGAACTTTTTGATTTTTTTATAACTTTACAAAAAAAACTGTTTACAAACGATGGTATATGTGCAAGTACGGGTCTGAAAAATGCTTAGAACACGCTTACAGCCTCCCCGGCAGCGGCGCCAAAATTTGATTGGCTTCCAAACAGTCAAGTTTAATCACACAAGCTAACCACTTGTGAATGGTCAACCCGTAACAAACTTCTCAGAAACAAATGCAATTAAGATCAGAGGAATATAGTGGATTCCTGGGTCGTTAAGTCCCACGGAGGATGAATGGTGTTTGAACAAATTCAGATGTCGAATAATCACTAAGGATAGTGATCAGTAAGGATTTTGGAATATTTATACCTAAAGAAAAGTTTTGTAAATTACAGGGGCTTAAATGCAAATTAAAGAAAATTAAAAAGCTAAAATATATTAAATAAACGCTATCACTATTTTTACAATGATGTTTCTGTGATTTATAAAACAAAATAACTTAAATAAACTATTTTAATTAAAACGTAAACCTAAATTATCTAAAAACGTGACCTAAAATGAAAACGTGCGTTATGTATAAAAATTACGCGAGTGCGCAAGCAAAAACGTAAAATTTGTGAAATAAAAGACCTACGAGTGTAAAAACAATTTTCTTACTTACTATATGACAAAAGAAAATTTTAGAAAAAAGAATTATATTTTTTTGACTTTTATATTTTTTATTATGAATTAAATACCGTTTTACACTAATTAAATGTTTAAAAATACTAAAACTATTGAGAAAAATCTGAAACTTTTTTATAAAATACTTTATACTAATACAAATCTATGAAAAATACAAAAGTTGCAAAAGCTTGTTTGAATAAGCTAGTAATAAGCTAAAATACTCGTATAAGCTTAATGGACAAAGATGGGTTATATATTAAATTTTGCAAGTTGTAACCAGTCAAAGACCCAAGGGCAACTGGCATACATGTACACACTATCACTCTTCAAGGGCGGGAGGTCTCAGGTTCGAGCCTGCCTCCCACCTTTTTGCTTTTTATTTTTTTTTTCTTGATTTTTCTTTTACAAACTTATTAAGCACCAGGAAATAAGCAATTTTTATAACTTCAACTTTTTACAAAATCTACTAATAAGCTCAGTTTGAGCTTATTTTTACTAACAGTTATGAAAGAAAGAAAAATAAGCACAAGTTTAAGTAAAATGCTAATAAGCTAATGAATAAGCTAGAGTAAACTGTAAATAAGCTAAGAAAATGTTAATAAGCTACTATAACTACTGAATAAGCAAGATTACTAAGAAATAAGCACTAAATAGCTTCTAAATAAGCACTTAGCTAAACTGGTTTGCACAGTGAACTGTTTGGTTTTCTAAATACTTTTAAGCTAAATTTTAAGCACTTAAATAAGCTAAGAAATGAAAGTAAACACTTGGACTAACAAGTATACTAGTTAAACTCTCTAAGAAGCTAATTTACACAGATTGGATTATACTAATAAGCTCTTGAGGAGCTTTTGAAATACTTATGAACACTGACTGATTTAGTGTACTAGATAAAATGGAACAAACAAAAAGCAATCAGCAGGCTAATCAAATAAGCTAAGAATGGAAAATAAGCACTTGTAACCTTGAGTCAGCTAGATGAGATTCTCAAAAAGCTAAATTACAAAAGCTAGGGGTCACTAATAAGCTCTTTGAGAGCTTGTGAAATAGACTATCAAATCTGTGAACAGGGCATATTTTCAGAAAAGCACTCAAAAGAAGCTAAGAAATAAGGACTTAATAAGCTGATTATAAGTGAACTAATATTTTTCTAATTTAGTTAAGTTGCTATATTTTAATATCCTAGAAGCTTATGAGCTAAATCTTAGTATTAAACACACAATAAAATTCTAAAGTTTATTCAAAAACTGTAATTAGAAAATTTTGACTTTTTAATTTACACTAAGTAGTTGACTTTTATGAATTTCTAATGATCATAGATAATCTAATTTGGTGTATTAGGCTAATATAAGACTGAATTAGGCTAGATAAACAACTTGTACACTAGTATGCATGATTATGTAATCTCAATTTTCAACAGTTAACAAGTAAAATAATTTTAACTATGATTTTGACTTTTTGCTAAACTAGGACTAAATTTTATGCTAGAACTGAGCTATTAAACACTAAAGTGATATGAAACAACAACAATCAATGTCACAGATGCCCTCAAACATTATTAAAACAGTGAATCCAAACACCTCTTTAGTAGACTGTTTTGAAGCTTTTCAAAGTTTTCCAATGATTAAGATCATGCAACCAATTAAAAACCTTATACTAACTGTATTTAGACATGATTAAAATAGAATTAACAAGTTTATAACACTTATACTTAAAATTGCAAATTTTGAAGAAAGGACTTACAAGTTGTGTTAATGCACAAAACAAAGAACTGAGGATCAATCCACTTCCTATAGCTTTCCACAAAGCTCTATACCCAAGAGCAATCCATATCTTACCCTGCTTCAGCTTCATTCACCATAGTCATTGATTTTTGATTTTACACTATTTTTTTGGTATTTTTCTGAAATTTTAAGTTCTATTACTAAAACTGATTTTAAGAGTTCTAATAGCTCTCAGAAGCTAAATAAAGAACTTTTATGAGCTTTTGAGTCCTAGATAACAACAGTTAGCAACCTTTAAATATTTTGAGATTTTTGGCTCAAAAAAAATGCATAAACTGAAAATAGAACTTAACACAGAGATTGAAACTGAAAATAGGATTGAAATACACTGAAATATTATTACAAGGTGTTTGAAAGCTTTAAAATACACTGTAACTTGAAAAGTAATTAACTCGACATACATAAAATAAAATTTACACTAAGTAGTCTCACTCTTCTGCTTCTCCTCTTTCTTTATAGCATTGAGATACTCCCCACATGTCTCTGAATCTTTCCCACTTCAAATCTCAGCCATTGGATGAGTCAAACTCATCCTATCCGTTTAAACCATTTTTGGCGCCAAAAGTCATAGTAGGCTGCTTTGGGCAGTTTGAGATCAATGAAGGAAGTTTGGAGTATAGTAGAGGTGTAAGGGACAATTCAGATAGTAGGTATGGGCTGGGGATGATTTGGAAAGCAAAAACCAGTTTTGTGTGTGTAACAGTAAAAGGTTCATGGTGGGGATACATTAATTGGTTGTGGGCTGGTGTATAGGTGGAAAGGGGATGGTGATGAGTGTTTTTAGATAGCTGGGGTGAGGTGGAAATGTTGAAAAGTGGAGAAAACCATTACTGGTTTTGGTTTGCAGCTTGTTGTGAAGGAGATGAACAGTGGAAGTAGTTTTAGGCGCGCGTTGACCTTTTTTGACCGTGGGATATTATAAGCGGGGGTCCAAAATGGGGGGGGGTCAAGGCTAAATGGCAGGGGTCTTTTTGGCTGGGCTCAAAATACAAAAGGCCATTTGGTTTGTTTAATATTACAAGGACCATTTGTGTAATTCGGCCAATCTTGAGGGACCAAACCTGTAATTTCTCAAAAGTTAACACAAGGACCATTATTGTCATTCTTAAATAGTACAAGGACCATAGTTGATTATTTTATATTTTTAAATATCCAAGGACCATTTATGACAATTTTAAAAGTTTAGGGACCTAAGTTGTAATTTTGCCAAAGATTTATTCAAGGACCATTTTTGACAACTTAGAATATTTCAGGGACCTTGAATAACATTTTTCTTTATTTTGATTTACCAGGGACTGTTTTTGACAACTTTTGAAACTTGAGGGACTAAAACTGCCAATTATGCAAACTTGATACGTTTGTCATCTGATTTTGATATTTTTGCATTTAAAACACATAAAACACTTATTTGTGATATTTTTATCATTTTGATGCGTTTCTGAGTGTTTTCAGATGCTTTTGGCATTCTAAACAGTACAAAAATGATGAGTATTTAGACACTCATCAATGATGATGGAGTAGGAGGTTTTGCTCTCTTGCCTTTTGTCTTAGCAAATCGTGCATCACTCAAAGGTACAAAGATGTGAGGGATGAGCTCATAGTAAAGGTGCAACCCTTTTGGGCTTGGTGGAATTGGTGCAAAGGATCTATAGAGACGGGTGAGAAGCATCCCGTATGGTAGAGCAACCGATCCTTGTGTTGGAATATCAATCATTCTCCTAGCAATGTAGTAGGCTAAATTGAATGGTTGACGGGTGGACAAGTTGTAGAGCATATGGCAAAGACAAGCATTGATGTGATCCCTATTTCCTATGGTGCTAATGACGTTGGCTCTAAGTAGTTCTTCCCATTTCCTAAATTCGGGCTTAAGTTCATTTAGCTCCATTCCATATGGGTCTCGGTTCACTTCTTTTCCTTTTCGGGTGACTCGGGTTGTATCTCCCCTTGGGATAAATAGGTGCTCACGGATGACATCCTTATCTACTAGAGGTGTTTGGTAGGGAGAAGTGCGGTCATTGATTGCATCAAGAATGGTGAGTGACCACTTATCCGAGTAGACACAAGTCCCTCGGTTGGGAATTCCTAGCACTTGAGCAAAGTTGGCTAAGGTGATGGTGTAGTCGTTTTGATTGATTTTAAACCTAAGACAAAACTCATCATCATCTTCATCACTAAAGCCGGTCACACTAGCATAGAATTCTAACACAAACCTAGGACAAATTGGTTCATCGATGTCAAGAAGACAATCGAATTGGATGGCGGCTAATTCTTCACGGAGATTGGTATTTTCAATGAAATATGGGTGAATGGTTCTACCCTCATGGAAATACCTTGATTCTAGACTCCTAAAGATTTCTACTTGTTCCTTGGAAAGTCCTTTGGTTTTGTGATGTTTGGGAATATAGCCAAGGGTGTCCTTGTGATCATAGAATCTTGCGGCTACCATGGTTATTCCTAAGAGCAAGAATTAATATGTTTAAAATGAAAATAAACTTTAACGTTTTGGTTCTAGTGTGTGCCTGTATGAAAACGATTTGGAGTTGCGGTTATCTCGACTCATTTTATGCATAAAAATGGTTTTAGTGGGGTGTTTGGCAAATACCATGAGATAACCCAAATGCTCCTAATTCAATGTGGCTTCATTTGAATATACCCGGGAATGCATATTAGTTATGCAATACCTTTAGTATTCAAGAGCATGCAAGTGATGAAAGTCTAACGTTTCTATTTATATTAACAATGAAAAAAAAAATTGTTTTCCTACAAGTGAGAAGCTTTTCGAATTTTTTGACATGGGGTGTTTGGTTATTTGAATAAGGCCTTATAGTCATTATCTATTGATTAGTGGGAAGCATGATTTGTTTATGGAATATGATAATGTAGTACTTAATTTTAATGACTAGTTATGCAATTTGCCAATTGAATTCATATTTAGTATAAAAGCATACATAAAACCCCATGTAATGATTTGTAATGGTTTTGTGCATAAATAAGAATCCTAGACTCAGAATTAAGAGATAAATTGTAGTTAGGATACTTACAATGATGTTAACTTCAGTGATTAGTGAGTGGGAAGGTGTCAATAATGAGCTTGGTTTAATGTTTATACGTTTTGGTAAAGTGGGTTTTGAGGAAGAAGATGTTTTGTAGGTAGTAGTTTTGCTTCTGTAGACACCACGGACCAGACGGTACCAAATTTTTGGTTCCGTCCGTGTTGTCGTTTGGTGCCGTAGCTATAGTAGCAGATACAAAACAAAATTGTTTTGTTTTGACTATTTTAATGTTTTGGGCTATGTTTATCCCACATGTTTGGTTCCATTAACCCTAAACCAAGTCTAAGAAGATTAAAAGGTTCTCATTTAAGAGGCTTAGTTAAGATGTCGGCAATGTTGTCTTCGGAGGATACTTTCTCGATTGAGATGTTTCCTTTTTGAACATTGTCGCGAAGAAAGTGATGACGGATTTCAATATGCTTTGTACGAGCATGTTGAACGGGATTCTTGCTGAGATCGATGTCTCCTTTGTTGTCGCAAAGTATTACAATGTCGTTGAGATGAATTCCGTAATCTACGAGAGCTTGCTTCATCCAAAGAGCTTGTTGACATGCTTTTCCGGCTGAGACGTACTCGGCTTCAGTAGTTGAGATGGCTAAAGCAGTTTGCTTCTTTGCAAACCATAAGGTGAGACAATGTCCAACAAAATTGCAAATACCACTTGTACTTTTTCTATCGACATAATCACCGGCATGATCCGAGTCGGCATACACTATGGTTTCTACACCCGTTCCTTTGGGATACCATAATCCTAAACACGTTGTTCTCTTAATGTATCTAAAAATCATTTTTAAGGCTTCTAAGTGTGATGCCTTTGGGTTTTCTTGAAAGTGAGCACATAGACAAACACTAAACATAATGTCGGGTCTACTAGCTGTAAGATAGAGTAGGCTACCAATCATTCCTCTATATTTAGTGTTATCTACGGATTCACCTTCTTCGTCCTTGGTGAGTTTAGTGTCCGAGGACATGGGTGTTTTAGTTGGTTTGGAATCTTCAAGACCAAATTTCTTAAGCATGTCTTTTATATATTTAGATTGGTTAAAAAATATGCCATCTTCTAGTTGTTTAATTTGAAGTCCTAGAAAGAAATTTAACTCACCCATCATACTCATTTCAAACTCTTCGTGCATGATTTTAGAGAAATCATCACATAGCTCTTGACAAGTTGATCCAAATATAATGTCATCAACGTATATTTGAACAATGATAATATGTGATTCCTTTTTCTTGGTAAAAAGAGTATTATCTACTAATCCCATAGTGTATTTGTTATCAATAAGAAAAGTCTTAAGTCGTTCGTACCAAGCTTTTGGTGCTTGCTTAAGGCCGTATAATGCTTTCTTGAGTTTGAAGACATGATGTGGTTTCTCAAAGTCGGTAAAACCGGGAGGTTGAGCAACATACACTTCTTCGTTAATAAACCCATTAAGAAAAGCACTTTTAACATCCATTTGAAATAATTTAAAGTCATAAGCACATGCATAAGCAAGTAATATTCTAATAGATTCAAGTCTAGCTACCGGTGCATAAGTTTCATCATAGTCAATCCCCTCTTGTTGATTATAACCTTGTGCAACAAGCCTAGCTTTGTTTCTAGATACTACACCATTTTCATCCATTTTATTTCGAAAGACCCATTTCGTTCCAATTATAGTTTGATCTTTAGGTTTTGGAACTAGTTTCCAAACATCATTTCTAACGAATTGGTTTAACTCTTATGTCATGGCAATTACCCATGATTCATCTTTTATTGCTTCATTTATGTTTTTCGGTTCAATGGTGGATACAAAACAAAAATAATTACTTTGATTTTGGGCTTGTGACCTTAAGGTTCTTTGATTAAGTTGTCCTATGACCTTGTCTAAAGGATGACTTTTAGATTCTTTGATGTTTATAATTTCTTTATTTAATGGTTCATCTTCCTTGTTATTATTAATTATTTCTTGACTTTCTATCATTTGACTTTCAACTAAGTCATCATCTACCAAAGGTGATGTCTTAGAGGGAGGTGGACTTTCGTCGAATGTTATGTTCAACGATTCCTCGACTATCATTGTTTCTTTGTTTAGGACAATGTAAGCTTTACTAGTTTGAGAATAACCAAGAAATGCACCTTCATAAGACTTTGGGTCAAACTTGGTGAGATAATCTTTAGTATTAAGAATAAAGCATTTACAACCAAAGACTCTAAAATATCCTAAAGTTGGCTTTTTACTTTTATAAAGCTCATATGGTGTTTTGTTTAGGAAAGGATGAATTAAGACTCTATTTAAAATATATGTAGAAGTGTCAACCGCGTTACACCAAAACTTTTGAGGAATGTTTTGTTCATTAAGCATTGTTCTACTCATTTCTTGAATTGTTCTATTTTTACGTTCTACCACTCCATTTAATTGAGGTGTTCGTGGAGCCGAAAAGTTATGTGTTATACCATTTGTATCACAAAAGTTTCCAAATTGAGTTTCGTTGTCAAATTCACGACCATGATCCGTTCGGATCGACACAATTTTAACACCTAGTTGATTTTGAATTTTCTTGCTAAGAAATTCAAATTTATCAAAAGCTTCATTTTTAGTTTTCAAAAACAACGTCCAAGTAAATCTTGAGTAATCATCTACTATTACCAAAGTGTATAAGTTGCCTCCGTAGCTTCTTATAGCGGATGGACCAAACAAGTCCATATGCAATAATTCTAGACACTTAGATGTGAACACCATATTTTTAGATTTATGACTACTATGGGTTTGTTTACCAATTTTGAAAGCGTCGCAAAAGTGTTGGTCAAATTTTAGTTTTGGTAAATTCCTAACTAGCTCTTTTGAAGATAGGTTTTGTATAAGTCTCATATTAGCGTGACCTAAGCGTCTATGCCAAAGAGATGAGCTATCATCTAACGTTGTTAGGCAAAGTTTGTCATTAGATGTTTTATCTATTTTCATGACGTATATGTTATTTTTCCTAACTCCTTTAGCTGTGGTGATACCATCTTTTAGTATTTTACTACCATTTTTATCAAATAGTACTTTATACTTTTTATCACATAATTGGCTAATACTAAGTAGATTAAATCCTAACCTATCTACGTGAGCAACATTTTCAATAGTTAGGGAGTTATGAGCGATCGTACCTTTGCCAATGATTTTGCTTTTGAGATTGCTACCAAAAGTGACATTACCTCCGTCATACTCTTGGTATGATGAGAAGAGACTTTTGTTGCCCGTCATGTGTCGTGAGCATTGATGAGTGTCTAAATACTCATCATTTTTGTACCAATTAAACTGCAAAAACATCTGAAAACACTCAGAAATGCATCAAAACGATAAAAATATCACAAATAAGTGTTTTATGTGTTTTAAATGCAAAAACATCAAAATCTGGTGAAAAACGTATAAAGTTTGCATAATTGGCAGTTTTAGTCCCCCAAGATTCAAAAGTTGTCAAAAACAATCCCTGGTAAAACAAAATAAAGAAAAATGTTATTCAAGGTCCCTGAAATATTCTAAGTTGTCAAAAATGGTCCTTGAATAAATCTTTTGTTAAATGGCAGAAAAGGTCCCTCAACTTTCAAAAATGTCAAGTTTGGTCCCTGGAAGTTTGAAAATGTCAACAATAGTCCTTGTACTATTGAAACTTATCAATTTTGGTCCCTTGAAACAACTTTGGAAAATTACAGGTTTAGTCCCTCTAGTTTGGCAGAATTGCAAAACAAGTCCTTGATATTATAAGCTAAGCCTTGGCCTTGTCAAAATACCTTTTGACCCCCTGCCACTTATTCCTTTTTGACCCCCTGTCACTCCCTATTTTGAACCTTTGGTCAACACCAGTCAAACATTCACCCCTTTCCCTCCCAACTGGTTTTCCCCCACCACTTGCCCTGTTCCTCTGCAACTCTCAACATATTCCCACCTTATCACCTTATCACCTTATTCCTCACTCCTCATCATCACACCTATTCACCACCCCCCCTAGTTGCAATCAGAGCCCTGTGGTCAAAAATAGACTTTCCCGCCAAAACCATCCAATGGCCAAAATGCACCTAAAGTAATCCAATGGCTAAAATTATTGATGGGATTTGATCAGAGGACACGTGGAAACCATTTGGAGCTATAAAAGAGAGAGGGGTGCTGAGAAGAAGAAGAAGTAGTTAGTTTTTAGTTTTCAATGTATGTCGTTTTTTGTAGAAGTGTCTTAGTTTAAATCTTAAAATGTAATTTTTTAGTTTCTATGTATTGAATTTAAAGTAATTCAGTGTTTGTAATCAAATCTAAGTTCTAATTCAAAGTTTTATTTAAGTCTCATAATCTCATGCTCACTGTTGGAAAATCCATTTTCAAAGTCTTATATCCAAACTTTTAATAGCTTATGTTTAAGTTCAGACAAGCTTAGTTAAGCTTTCTATAGCTTTTTGTAAGCTTGCAATTAATTTTCAAGCAATTTTCATTTTTGGTCAACATAAGTCAACTGTGAAGAAAATCTGTTCAAGCAGTTTGGAAATGGAATGGGGATTGATGCAGTGCTGAATTGGGTTGGTTTTGGAATAGAACAGTAGTATTGGGTTTGGTTTAGGCTGCATAACAAGCTGAAACACTTGTGAGTAGTTTACTGTTTTTAGTGTAATTTTGTATGATCTTTATCTGTTTTGATTCACTATTAGGTTTAGTTTATATATGCTCATTTCATTGTCATTAATTCATATTTAATCAATTTTAGCAATGGCATAAGCCAGTTTAGCAGTTTGGATAGTGTTAGTTGCATATCAGTTAAATATAGTGGTGTTTGGATCAAACAGCAGATTGTGTTTTAGAGTGGTTCAGTGGATAAGTCTTGTTGTTTTAGGTTTGTGTCACTCTTTTGAACTCATTTGAGTCAGCAAATTGTGCCTGCTAACCACCAAAGTCAAGATCATACTTAATCTGTCTTAACCTTCTTAACTGTTGTGATTTTGCCTAATCAAAAGCTCATTTTGTGTTTAAATTACATAGAGTTAGATTGCATTAGTTCTAGTTCATCATTTAATGTCATTTTCAATCCACAAATCAAGATCAAAACTCATTAAAGTCAACTTTCCATTTCTTTATCAAAAGTCAACTTGCAAAACCTGTTTTGAGCCTAACTAGGGTGAATTTTCTTGGACTCATCTCTGGGCCAAATTCAGTGAAAATTGTGGTTTTAAAATGTTCAACTGGTCTAATTTCTTATTATTATTTTTGTAGATTTTTGTGAATTTTTATAAGCTTCAAAAATTGCTGTTCAAAATGGGTAAAAGTCCCCTGTGCAAACTCAGTATTAACTGAGTATGCACAGGTTTCTTGCAGTCCTTGCATTAAGCTCATTTGAGCTTATCTAGGTCTCAGCTTTGGCTTATAGATAGCCACCCAGGTCTAATTGAGGTTTCCACTTTTGTTTTCTAGTTTCCAGTTTATTTAAGTGCTTATTTTTAAGCTGCAAGTAGCCCTCCCAGAATCTGTTTTTAGCAATTAGCCAAATCATCCAAATCATGGTAGTTTGCAATTCTGTGGTTTAAGCTTGTTGTTTTTAGTTTCATTTGAGTAGTTTTAGCATTTTATAGCTTCTGCTTCAATTTGGTGGCTTTTGGTGCTTATTTGCTTAAAATAAGTGCTTATTTATAAGCACTTATCATAGCAGTTCCAAATTATTGCACACAAGCACCTGTTTTTCCAATTTTCCTAGATTCCTCATATTATTTTAGGCTTATCTTGAATTTTTCAGATTTTTCCAAGTCAGTTTGCTATTTATCTTGATTTAAATTAGTTTTTAAGCATTTTTAATTAGCATTTAATACAAAAAATTAAGAAAAGTTTCAAAAAAATAAATTTTCATTTTTCTTAAGTTAAGATAAATATAAAAAGTCAAAAAAATATTTTTCCAGATTTTTCTTAGTTAAATTTGTATTTTTAAGTAATTTAATTAGTTTTAAATAGTTTAAAATTCATAGAAAATACAAAAATATTCAGAAAAATACAAAAATAGTTTTGAAAATTCTCTTTTGATATTTTAGATTTTTCTAAGTCATAATTTCATTTTTCTAGCTTTATTTCATATTTTATTGTATTTTAGGCTATTATTTAATAAGTAAAAATAGTTTTTAATTAATTATAATTAATTAAATAGTTATAAAAATAATTTTCTTTTTACAAAAATTTTCTTTTATCATTAGGATTGTAAAAATGTCATTTTCATATTTTTAGGATTAATATTGTTCCAGTTTCACATTTTATTTTGTACGTCACGTAGTTTTTAATTCTAGTTTTATAAAAACATAAAATCAAAAACATCATTTTGCAAATAGTGATAGCGTTTATTTAATATAGCTTATCTTTTTAATTTCCTTTAATTTGCATTTAAGCCTCTGTAATTTATTTACTTTTTCCTTAGTTATAATAAATCAAATCTCTGTATCCGTTCAAATCTTCTCGATCACTACACGTCTGATTATTCTCGCACGGCTCGTTGGGACTTAACGACCTGGGGAAACACTATATTCTCCTGATCTTCATTGCATTTGTGCTTAAACTGTTTTAAGTTTGTTACGGTCGGCCATTCACAAGTGGTCGGCTTGCGTGATAAAACTTGACGGTTTGGAGCGAATCAAATTTTGGCGCCGCTGCCGGGGAGCAGTGCTAATAATCTTACGTTTAGTAGATTAGTGATTTGAATATTCACTCCTTGTTCATACCATCTATATATGTTTATATTTTCTTATAAAAATCCAAAAACCCAAAAACATTTTAAAATCAGTTTTCAACAAACACAAAAAACCCAAAAAGATTTTCTTTCTTATTTTTACATCATGTTTTTCAAAAATACCAAAAATATCCATCTTTACCCTCTCACATTTTTGATTCTTCATCCCAACCCCTCTGTAAACCTTTGATTCTTTCTATGTCTTATCATCACCCTCTTGGTTGTCAATGGTGTGGTGGTCCTTATAATGGTGGCAATTGCCCCAGTTGTAGCATGGTGGAATCAGGAAACGGGTCTTTCTATAACCAGGATCCCTATTCCTACCATAACACAACTGATTTATTCCATCAGCTACCACACTGTGAGACTCAGCAGTTTTACTGTTGTGATTACTGTGGAGGTTCACACTCCAGTTCTGATTGTCAATCAGGAAACACGCTTGTCTATGAGCAGGTTCCTGATAACAATTATGACTACAACACATATAACTCACAGCCACATCAGTTTTACTGTTGTGAGTATTGTGGAGGTCCACACTGTAGCTCTGATTGTCAAACAAGGAATCCATTTCCTTGTAACAATTACGACTCTTCGTATCATGATCAACCTCTACAGTACCAAATGAATCAGGCACCACCTCAGCCTGACCCACTTCCTCAAAATCTTCTCCTTGATCTTTTGGATTTAGTGAAAGATTTTAAGGAATCTAAACATTCCCAAGATAATCCAAATGAGAAATCCATGGAAGAATTGTTAGCCGAAGAGCGGGCTGCTAAATTAAATTCCCAAATTGCCTTTGAAAAATCTATTAGGGAATCAATTGCAAAAGAAAAAGCAGCCAAATCTAGCTCTCGATTCCGTTTTATTCCTGATGACAGTGATGATGAGGATACACTTGATATCCTTCAATTTTATCAAGATTCATCAAGTTCATCATTTGAAATTCCTTCCATGAAAAATCAGGGAGAAAAGACTATGATGGAATTACTAGCAGAAGAACAAATGGAAAGTATAAAACATATGTATGCTAGTCCTTCTCAACTCCCTCAGTCTGTTGTTATCACACCCGATATTCCCACTCACTCTCTAAACATGGGGGACGAGCATCTTGACACTGTTCCTGAAAAGGAATCGGACGAATTCATAAAGTCTAGTGTTGAGAACCTTGTCCCAATCCCGAGAGAGTCACTGGGAACTTCTGATCATATGTGTGATTCTATTTCCCCTCTTGAGTGTTCAAAAGATCATTTTGAAACTTTCTCCGATGTTAGCGAAGATTGTACTTCTTATGGAAACATCGAGTATGTTGAGGCATCACTCCCACAGTCTGATGCTGATCATCATCTTGAGGAGTTCACCGATGAACTCACTCACATCAATCCACTTTCATCGGAAAGTAATGATAGTCTTTCTGATTTCAAAGCTGATCTGGGAGAGACTGAAAGTCTCCTTGATAATGATCGTTCACTCACTTCTTATCCCAACAGTCCAATAGAGAATGCTAATCACTTTGTTCCTGAAACATTCAAAACTACTTTCACTAATCCTCTATTTGAATTCGACTCTGAATTCACTTTAATTTCTGAGAATCCACTCTTTGATACTCAGATTGAGGATAGTGATGAGTCTACAGTGGAACAAGAATTCACAGATTTACATCTTGTGATTGATTCTCTTCACGAGGAGTTCGCCGGTGAACTCACTCATATCATATCTCCGCCGGAGTATGATAACTTCCAATTTGATCATGACACACCCGAGATTTGTCTTGATCACATAAGCTTAAATGATGAGATTCATAATCCTGAAATTATGGATCCTCCTATGGATGAAGATGAGTTAGTCATGATGTTTATCATGATTTTCTATCTCTTCTTCACCTATCCCGTGGCTTCTCCTGTTCTTCACTCCTTCGGGAATGAAGACATTATCTTTGATCCCGGCATTTCCATGTACCATTTGTGAGCCGGTTCTATGTATATCTCGTCGGTGTGGAACTTTCACGTACTTCAATGTTTATCCAAACATCTTGAATGAAAGTCCGATGGAGATTGTTTCTTCCACCTTACTTCCCCATGAACAAATTAATTCGGGGTCGAGTCAAGCTAGCGACTCGGTAATAAAAAACAGTAGTTAAACATGGGTTTTCACCCGTGTGTACCACCCTAGTGTGGGGGAGATGCCCCACATGTTGTATATAGATCTAAAAAATGAATGAAAATTGTAAATATTAAAAAAGAGAATAATTGTTGTGTTTCTACACTTAGCTAGTAATGTTATCTTTTTACGTTCTAAGTTTCGGCATAACAGCCGGTACTTTGAATATTGAGGACAATATTCATTTCTAAGTGTGGGGGGGGGGGGAAATTCTGGCGATTTTGATCATAAATGTACCCTTTTAGTCC
The DNA here is from genome assembly GCA_019973895.1 of Chrysanthemum seticuspe. Classification (NCBI taxonomy): domain Eukaryota; kingdom Viridiplantae; phylum Streptophyta; class Magnoliopsida; order Asterales; family Asteraceae; genus Chrysanthemum; species Chrysanthemum seticuspe. Next base: position 93,238,048 of record BPTQ01000009.1, on the reverse strand, counting down.
CTTTTTCCCCAAAATGACCAAATTTTAATTTTTTTTTTTTTTTTTTTTTTTTTTTTTTTTTTTTTTTTTTTTTAGTGGAAGTACTATGTACTAAACACAACAAATGGTAATCAGTCCACCATGTCTAACCCACATAAGGATTGGCTAATCCAGGAGCAAACGGCTCTTGGTAAAGATATCTCAAATCCGTTGACGGCTTGCAATTTGCCCAAAATTGTATGGTATTCAGCTCACCATATCCTAATTAGTGAAGAGTTGGCTAGCCCGCAAGTTTATGGCTTGTGGTAAAGGCAGTGGAAAAACCATAATTGGTAATCAGCTCACCAAAGATAATATTGATAATTTATCTAAGAGTTGACTAGTCCAGAAGCAAACGGCTTCTGGTAAAGACAAATCAAATCCGTTGAAAGCTGATGATTTGCTCAAAATCATTTGGTTATCGGTGTACCAAGGTTCTTACTTGAACTGAAACATTTGGCTACTCCAGAAGTAATGGCTTTTGGTAAAGAGATGAAATCCATTAATTTTTCTCAAAACATTGCTAGGGACTAGCAATATCTTAGTGTGGGGGATTGATGAGTGTCTAAATACTCATCATTTTTGTATCAATTAAACTGCAAAAACATCTGAAAACACTCAGAAATGCATCAAAACGATAAAAATATCACAAATAAGTGTTTTATGTGTTTTAAATGCAAAAATATCAAAATCTGGTGAAAAACGTATAAAGTTTGCATAATTGGCAGTTTTAGTCCCCCAAGTTTCAAAAGTTGTCAAAAACAGTCCCTGGTAAAACAAAATAAAGAAAAATGTTATTCAAGGTCCCTGAAATATTCTAAGTTGTCAAAAATGGTCCTTGAATAAATCTTTTGTTAAATGGCAGAAAAGGTCCCTCAACTTTCAAAAATGTCAAGTTTGGTCCCTGGAAGTTTGAAAATGTCAACAATAGTCCTTGTACTATTGAAACTTATCAATTTTGGTCCCTTGAAACAACTTTGGAAAATTACAGGTTTAGTCCCTCTAGTTTGGCAGAATTGCAAAACAAGTCCTTGATATTATAAGCTAAGCCTTGGCCTTGTCAAAATACCTTTTGACCCCCTGCCACTTATTCCTTTTTGACCCCCTGTCACTCCCCATTTTGAACCTTTGGTCAACACCAGTCAAACATTCACCCCTTTCCCTCCCAACTGGTTTTCCCCCACCACTTGCCCTGTTCCTCTGCAACTCTCAACATATTCCCACCTTATCACCTTATCACCTTATTCCTCACTCCTCATCATCACACCTATTCACCACCCCCCCCCCCTAGTTGCAATCAGAGCCCTGTGGTCAAAAACAGACTTTCCCGCCAAAACCATCCAATGGCCAAAATGCACCTAAAGTAATCCAATGGCTAAAATTATGGATGGGATTTGATCAGAGGACACGTGGAAACCATTTGGAGCTATAAAAGAGAGAGGGGTGCTGAGAAGAAGAAGAAGTAGTTAGTTTTTAGTTTTCAATGTATGTCGTTTTTTGTAGAAGTGTCTTAGTTTAAATCTTAAAATGTAATTTTTTAGTTTCTATGTATTGAATTTAAAGTAATTCAGTGTTTGTAATCAAATCTAAGTTCTAATTCAAAGTTTTATTTAAGTCTCATAATCTCATGCTCACTGTTGGAAAATCCATTTTCAAAGTCTTATATCCAAACTTTTAATAGCTTATGTTTAAGTTCAGACAAGCTTAGTTAAGCTTTCTATAGCTTTTTGTAAGCTTGCAATTAATTTTCAAGCAATTTTCATTTTTGGTCAACATAAGTCAACTGTGAAGAAAATCTGTTCAAGCAGTTTGGAAATGGAATGGGGATTGATGCAGTGCTGAATTGGGTTGGTTTTGGAATAGAACAGTAGTATTGGGTTTGGTTTAGGCTGCATAACAAGCTGAAACACTTGTGAGTAGTTTACTGTTTTTAGTGTAATTTTGTATGATCTTTATCTGTTTTGATTCACTATTAGGTTTAGTTTATATATGCTCATTTCATTGTCATTAAGTCATATTTAATCAGTTTTAGCAATGGCATAAGCCAGTTTAGCAGTTTGGATAGTGTTAGTTGCATATCAGTTAAATATAGTGGTGTTTGGATCAAACAGCAGATTGTGTTTTAGAGTGGTTCAGTGGATAAGTCTTGTTGTTTTAGGTTTGTGTCACTCTTTTGAACTCATTTGAGTCAGCAAATTGTGCCTGCTAACCACCAAAGTCAAGATCATACTTAATCTGTCTTAACCTTCTTAACTGTTGTGATTTTGCCTAATCAAAAGCTCATTTTGTGTTTAAATTACATAGAGTTAGATTGCATTAGTTCTAGTTCATCATTTAATGTCATTTTCAATCCACAAATCAAGATCAAAACTCATTAAAGTCAACTTTCCATTTCTTTATCAAAAGTCAACTTGCAAAACCTGTTTTGAGCCTAACTAGGGTGAATTTTCTTGGACTCATCTCTGGGCCAATTCAGTGAAAATTGTGGTTTTAAAATGTTCAACTGGTCTAATTTCTTATTATTATTTTTGTAGATTTTTGTGAATTTTTATAAGCTTCAAAAATTGCTGTTCAAAATGGGTAAAAGTCCCCTGTGCAAACTCAGTATTAACTGAGTATGCACAAGTTTCTTGCAGTCCTTGCATTAAGCTCATTTGAGCTTATCTAGGTCTCAGCTTTGGCTTATAGATAGCCACCCAGGTCTAATTGAGGTTTCCACTTTTGTTTTCTAGTTTCCAGTTTATTTAAGTGCTTATTTTTAAGCTGCAAGTAGCCCCCCCAGAATCTGTTTTTAGCAATTAGCCAAATCATCCAAATCATGGTAGTTTGCAATTCTGTGGTTTAAGCTTGTTGTTTTTAGTTTCATTTGAGTACTTTTAGCATTTTATAGCTTCTGTTTCAATTTGGTGGCTTTTGGTGCTTATTTGCTTAAAATAAGTGCTTATTTATAAGCACTTATCATAGCAGTTCCAAATTCTTGCACACAAGCACCTGTTTTTCCAATTTTCCTAGATTCCACATATTATTTTAGGCTTATCTTGAATTTTTCAGATTTTTCCAAGTCAGTTTGCTATTTATCTTGATTTAAATTAGTTTTTAAGCATTTTTAATTAGCATTTAATACAAAAAATTAAGAAAAGTTTCAAAAAAATAAATTTTCATTTTTCTTAAGTTAAGATAAATATAAAAAGTCAAAAAAATATTTTTCCAGATTTTTCTTAGTTAAATTTGTATTTTTAAGTAATTTAATTAGTTTTAAATAGTTTAAAATTCATAGAAAATACAAAAATATTCAGAAAAATACAAAAATAGTTTTGAAAATTCTCTTTTGATATTTTAGATTTTTCTAAGTCATAATTTCATTTTTCTAGCTTTATTTCATATTTTCTTGTATTTTAGGCTATTATTTAATAAGTAAAAATAGTTTTTAATTAATAATAATTAATTAAATAGTTATAAAAATAATTTTCTTTTTCTAAAAATTTTATTTTATCATTAGGATTGTAAAAATGTCATTTTCATATTTTTATGATTAATATTGTTCCAGTTTCACATTTTATTTTGTACGTCACGTAGTTTTTAATTCTAGTTTTATAAAAACATAAAATCAAAAACATCATTTTGCAAATAGTGATAGCGTTTATTTAATATAGTTTATCTTTTTAATTTCCTTTAATTTGCATTTAAGCCTCTGTAATTTATTTACTTTTTCCTTAGTTATAATAAATCAAATCTCTGTATCCGTTCAAATCTTCTCGATCACTACACGTCTGATTATTCTCGCACGGCTCGTTGGGACTTAACGACCTGGGGAAACACTATACTCTCCTGATCTTCATTGCATTTGTGCTTAAACTGTTTTAAGTTTGTTACGGTCGGCCATTCACAAGTGGTCGGCTTGCGTGATAAAACTTGACGGTTTGGAGCGAATCAAGCATCCACTATCTTTTATCCATTCATCAGGTTCCAACCAACTTTCAAGCATACCTAAGAAGCAAATAACTAAAGCATTTGGTCCCCAATATCTCATGGGTCCGTTTGGGTTAAACATACCATTTATTTTATTCATGTATGGAAATGATGGGTAAGAGTTCCATGACATGTAATCTGGAGTTTGATATGGTCTAGGAAAGTTTTGATTCCAACCGTTGTGTTGGTAGTTGGGATGTATGTTGTGGTTGCTCTTAGGAAAGGGGCGTTTGGCAAAAGGTGTTTTATGTCGTTGTTGAGTAGTTTTAGATCTAAATTCATTTTTTGCAAGTCCTACTCCTGATGTAACAGCTGGTTTTAGTTTAACACTATCCTTGCTTTTCTTTGTTACTTTGACAAATTCACTACGGTCCGTATCACAAACATTCTGTCCTGCTGAAGTACCCACGGCACCATTTGGTTCAACGGACGGAACCCTTATTTTGGGTCTGTCTGGTCCGTGCTGTACTGCAGCAGTTTTGACAGTTTGTTCGTCCTTTTCGGCCGTTTTGTTTTGACTCTTTGGAATTAATACCTCATTAAATCCTAGCCCATTCATATCTCCTGGTGTTTTATGTATTTTAACTATTTCATCGGCAAGTGCGATGTTTTTGTTAAACCTTTTAAATTTAGAATTTTGTTCGATTAGAACATCTTGTGTGAGCTTTAGTTTTTCTATTTCAAGATTAAGCTCTTGACATGATTTACAACCATCGTCATTTGCTTTTCCTTTTTCAAGTCGTTTTGCTTTTTCTTTTAACTCATAAACTTCATTTTACAAAAATTCCTTTTTGGTTTTTAAAAATTTATTTTTAGTTATGATTTTTAGACTTAGCTCACACAATTGATTATATTGTTTTTGAAAAGTGTCATCATCAATAGAAGAATAAGAAGAGTCGGAAAGTACCTCGTTTGACTCATGTGCCATTAGAGCGATCTCTTCCTTGCTTGATTCTTCATCGTCTTCACTATCACTCCAAGCACCACTTACAAAAGCTCGTTGAGTTTTGATTTTAGGTGGCTTGGGACATTCTCCTATGAGATGACTTGAATCACCACATCTAAAACACTTTCTTTCACCTTTACCCTTTTTGTCATCCAGATCTTTTCGGAATGGCTTCTTTTCTTCTCGAGGTTGTCTTACAAACTTTCCTCTTCTTCTAAAGAACTTCTTAAAATCTCTAACGGCCGTGGCATACTCCTCATCTTCACTACTGGAGCAAGATTCGTCATCATCACTTGATCCCGCCTTTGATTTTAGAGCAACGGATTTGATCTTCTCCCTTCTTCCTTTGATGATCTCCGAATCTTTCTCCATCACCATTTCGTGTACTTTGAGGTTACCGATTAGCTCGTCTAGTGACATTTTTGAGAGATCTTTTGATTCTTCAATAGCGGTTACTTTAGCTCTCCATTTGGGATGGAGTGCTCTAAGAAATTTCCTGACAAAGTTCTTACTACGAAAAGATTCATCAAGTGCTTTAAGTGATGTAATGATAGTATTAAAACGAGCAAAACCACAATCAATGGTTTCATCTTCAGGGATAACAAATTGTTCATATTGTTGAACAAGAAGATCAATTTTGTTATCCTTGACTTATGAATTACCTTGATGTGTAACAATCAAAGATTCCCAAATATCTTTGGCGGTTTCACACATAAAAATTCTTTCATATTCTTTTCTAGGTAAAGCATTATAAAGCATCATTTTAGCTTCATTATTTTTAGCAACTAATTTTTTTTGTTCATCAACAGAAATATCCTTTGTTGTAGAACTAAAATCCCCTTTAACAATAACAAACCAAAGATCTATATCTTTTGATTTTACATATGTTTCAAAACGGTTTTTCCAATAAATAAATCCATTGATTTCAAAGAGTTGTGGTCTTTGCATAGATTGCCCTTCTTTAAAGTTTTCAGAATCCATGGATCGTTTCAAGTTTATAAAATACAAATTATTTTAGAAATTCTTGAGCAACGAGGCTCTGGTACCAATTGTAGAAAACTAGAAGGGGGGTTGAATAGTTTACCAATTAAAAACTTTGTTTTAAAACTTATTGAAAGATCAATTTATATTGATCTTAGATATGTTAATGAAATATGCAAGCAATATGTAAAGAGTAAATAAGGAAAGAAATGATCAAACCACAACAATTTGTTTATAGTGGTTCGGTCTACAAGGACTCTTTTTCCTTGCCCTACTCCACTCCCCGAGTCTCACACTCGAGAGTTTAACTTCACTAGTCAACAAGCTCCTTTCACCTGCGGAGAAAACCTTTACACTTCGCTTACACTATTTCTGACACTAAGCTAGATGTCGAGCTCTTTCCAAGGGTACAACCACTCCCACACACAATGTATTTTGAGGACTAAAATACTAACCACTCACACTCACAAGATTATGATGGTTTAATACAACAATGAAGTATGAATCAACACAAGATCATACAACACTAAACAAACAAGACTTCCAACTTCTCGTTTGAAGCTTGAATGTGACTTGATCTTCTTTGCTACAAAAGAGATCACTAATATGATATGAAACTGAGTTAGAAAGGTTAGAGAGAAGATATGTAAGAGAGTATGATAGAAAGGGATGAAAAACTACTTGGTTTGGCTTTGCTATTTATAGCCAAAACCATCAGCAGGCACCACGGACGGCGGACCCCTTGAAAGGGTTTCGTCCGTTATACATTTTGGTGCCGCCAGGTCTGACAGCAAGATATCAAGATCTTTGCCAAAGTCAACCATATCTATGTAAGATTGTGTAAGATATGAAGAGTATAAATCTACACAAAATATCTAATGAAATCTTCCAATGATTTCCATGATGCATCACATGATGTCATGTGTTGTTTTTCTATTTTTAGAAATATGCAAATACATAAGTAATGTTTAGTTTTTAAGAAACTAAAACATTCTAAAAACTAGTATCATACATTATACTTAGAGTCATATTAAGATATGATTAGTCACAATGTAAATGCTTAAATGATGAAGATATTGTTTGAAAAAGCTTGTTTTAATATCTATTAAACTTGACAAGCTTTAAGCTTTATACAAATTAAATTTACTTTTGTTGTTAACAAAACTTAGGTAAAGATAAAAAATATAAATAACGTTTAATGACGATATTTGTATTAATATCTTCCTTTGCATCATAAGTCCCAGCTACTAACATAGTTAACCTTATATATTTATATCATTCTACAATTTGTCGAGCTTATCTAATAAATATATGTTTATATTTTCTGTAAATTGTGTGATGTTACAGGTAGTGTTCACTATATAAGGAAGTGTAGCCTACTGAAGCTAGAATTTTGTAATAGTATATGAGGCCTTCATATGTTCACTCCCGTTACTGTTTGTAAGGATGTAATTTGCACATGTAATGTATAGTGTGCATTGTTGGTTTGTGGGAGTTTTAAACACGACAAAACGACTAAGGGTGTGTGAGCCGATGGGCGTACACACGATAAACACGAGTATACGTGTTGAACATAAATATAATCTTGAATTACGTACCCGTCATGCATGCAAATATTGACCCGATTATTATTGTGATCCATGGGCTGTTTTCGGATTGAACATGGGTCGAATAGAGTGAACAAGTCTTGGGCTTTTGGGTTTCCACTGATCGGGAAATATGGGCAGGAATGGGTTGGGTTTTGTTGCCTTATCGACCAAGCCACAAGCTTGGCTGTTAGGACGGTTGGTTACATATATATACCAACCCCTCACCCATTCCATTGTACGCATATCTTTTATCACCTATACCCTAAAACCGATCCAACTTCTTCCCAGCTGAAAGTCTTAGTCGACTAACTTCAAAAGTCCATTAGGGGTTGTGTTTAATTTTGTTCCTAAACTTGTAATCGATCAAGTGTTTAGGTGTGAAAGATTGGAGGGTTTTCTTGTTGGTTTCTAGTCGCAAAACAACAACAAGGAAGGTGATTTATTTTCTGGTTGTGGGTATTTTTCTAGGACTGGAAGCACAAGATATCGGACCGACTTGTCCGATATCGGGTATAATATAAACAACAACTTCTTGCTGTTTTAGAGTTCTCGGACAGAAGTATAAGCAAGTTCTTTGGTTTTCTGTACGTGGGAATACAAGTGGTCAAGTGTTTGATTGGTTTATTATTTACGTTCTCGACTAGCTTTTAATCGAACGTATACGTTATCGGGTGTGTGTGTGTGATACTCATCGAGGTATCTAATTTTGATACTTGGGTTTCGTTTTGGTTTCTTGTTTGTTACTAAAGATCAATTGCCAAGCAAGGTTAGGTTTTCTATATCCCTTTTATTAATTAATTATTGTATTAATTATTTGTTTATTAAATACGTGCTTAACATAATTGCGTTAACTAGATCCAATATCCGCTGCGTACTCGTAGAGGTTAATGGTTAACTGGTTCTAAAATCCCAACTGTGGCATCACGAGTCAACTCGTTTTTGCGATTATGGGTTACACGTTTCTGATTAATAAACATGTTTAAAAGGCTACATGAAACCTAATTTAGTTATTTGTTTTATTTTATTTTGACAATTATATGCAATACTTGTCAATTTTTAATAAATAATAACTTGTTACACACAAATTAAAATTATATTGATAATTAGAATTAATTTGTTAATTAGAATTAATTTGTTAATTAGAATTACATGTTAATTATAATTACTTGCTAATTAGAATTAAATGTTAATTAGATTTAGTTCATTGTTAATTAGAATTATTATGATAATTAGAATTACATATTGTTTATTAAATACATAAAATTGCGTAATTACTTGATAATTGAGATTGCCATGCTATTTTATGTGTTTTTCCCGCCACAAGACCCACTCAATTGCTTTTATAAGTGATGTATGGGGCGATCTAGGTATTATATCCTGGTGATGGTCTTATGGTTCTCCGTTTGGGGAAGACTCGCAAGAGTACTCGGAACAATATGTGGTTATTTATGTTGATGTTTATGCTTATATGTTTGTGATTCCTATATGTGCATCATTACTTGCTTTGACACCTAATTGTATGCAATATGGAATAATACATATCGTAACAATAACATTAATATTGGTCTTTATTTACACGTCTAAAATACCATGCTCATTGTGACCTGCTATTTGATTCGTGAAAAATTGTTTTTGTAAAATAAAGGGACCTAATATATGAAACACGTTTTCAATAATTTAAAAACTAGACGCTATGGACACTTGGGATGTACGGCTCACCCACTAGAACAAACTCAAAAGGGGGTTCAAAGAGGTGCGCACAGTCGCACCAAAAAGGATGTCTAAGGTTATGCTTCAGCGCTTACCTGGTCCTCTGCCTCCCTGTGCGTTCGATTGGAGCTACCGTGAACCATGATGATCACTACAGTATCATTACCAAAAAGTTTTTAAAATAAGTGTTACAAATTTTTTTTTGCATGCTTCTTTGTACACGACCTTTACCACATTTATATGTGCATACCTATTTGTTAATTTTAAGTCTATGCCATCCAACTATGAACACGTACATTTGGATTGACTTTTCTGGTCATACCTAAGGGCCTTTCCAACCCATGGTAATTATTTCTCACTGGTCAGACCTATGGTTATTTTTACACGTTCTTACTTGTTCGACTTATCTCGAGTTGGCTTGGTCAGACCTTGAACCCGAGGCATAAGATGAGAACTAAACATGCTTTTGACATTATTACTTGATACTAATGCCTTAAACAGTCTCATAAATTCTAAGAGTTGCATTATGCAATTAACGCTTGTCGCTTACCTCTTGTCTTATTTTTTTATACACTGGTCAGACCTATGGTAATTAAATGGGGTTGCAAGATGGATCTTAGTCTTATTAGTAATTAATTGGGTAGTTAATTCTTTTAAGAATGTAATTATCAAAAATACTAATTATTTGAACTTTTCAATTGTAGATGACTACTTCAGTCAGAAACAGTTCGGTACTCAGGAGTTTCTTTGAGAAACAAAAAATCACTGGACCTAATTTCATTGATTGGTATCGCCAGCTTCGCATTATACTATCAGCTGAAGATAAGGAAACTTATCTGGAGCATCCTATACCTGCAACACCTGTTGCTACTCCTGGCCATCCTATCCCTGTTGAAGCCCTTGCAGCTCACACTGCTTGGGTCAAAGGCTCAAAGGATATAGCTTCATTTATGCTCATGACCATGGAGTTAGAGATCCAATGAAATCTAACTCATCTTGGTGCTTATGACATGCTTCAGGAGTTGAATTCTATGTTCTCCCAACAAGTAGAACAAGAGCTTCTACAAACTGCACGTGAATTCCACACTTGCAAGCAGGAAGAGGGTCAATCGGTTAGCTCATATGTTCTCAAGATGAAGAGCTACATTGAAAATTTGGAACGTCTTGGTCACCTAGTTACTCTGAACTATGGAGTTAGTCTGATCCTCATCGGTCTTTCTAAAGAGTACATTACGTTTGTGCAGAACTTTAATATGCACAACATGGGGAATACTGTGAATGAACTACATGCTATGCTTAAACAACATGAGCAGACGTTGCCAAAGAAGGATGCTGCACCTGCACTACATTATGTACATGGGGGTGGTGGTAAGGTCCAGAAACACCATAAAAAGAATAAATCATTTAAGGCTGCTAAGGGGAATCATGGAAATGGAAACAGCAAGTTTGGTTATGCCACTGAGTATAAGCCATACAATGCTTCTTCTTCTAAATCCAAAGCCAAGATTCCTCCACCACCCAAGAAGGATAATCCAACAAAGGACGCTATCTGTCACCAGTGTTGTGAGACAGGACATTGGAGAAGGAATTATCCCCAGTATCTCGCCGAGTTAATGAAAAAGAAGAAACAATCTCTTGCAGCTAGTTCTTCAGGTATTTTCACTATAGAACTCTACTCTTTCCCTAAATCATCCTTAGTATATGTTAGGATTCAAATATTATGTGTTTGATGATTCGGGTGGTCTTGGGAGATCAAAATACATGTTAGCCATTAGAGAGAGAAAGTTAGAGAGAGAGGGTGTTCTTGCTAGAGGTTTACACAAATGAAAGATTAGATTAAAATGAAGCACTACCCCTTCCATGGATGGAAGGGGTATTTATACTTACAAATACACGACCTCCTATCGGCCTGTGGATCAGGGATACAGTGGGTAAAGACCCGTCCTTCCTCCACGGTGTTGCACTATGCTAAACTAGACTAAAAACTAACTAATAAAACAATAAATAACGTAACTAACGATTTGTCTACGAGTTAACTTATGCTAGATAACACTTGGGGTGACCGACACTTCACTATGGAATTTTCTAATTCCTAACAATCTCCCCCTAAGGGAGGTCACCCCATGTTTTACATTTTGAATCCTAGCATTCTATTTTATCTTCAGTCTTGAGCTCGTAGACTTTAATTCTTCACTTTCGCAATCTTTGTGCTTAAGTAGTGCAACTTCAAAGTCCGCATTGAATTGTACTTCTAGTGGAGGCCTTTAACTGATCCACATCTTTGATGATCTTTGAGCTTTCTTTGAGATCATCAGCCACAGTAAATCTCTCTGGATCATCCATTGTAGTGTTGCCTTCATGTGAAGTTGTGACATTTGGACCGACATGCTCACACTTTTGAATCATGACATCTTTCCATCAGAGTAGCGGAAGCCTTACTGGTTCATGATATTTGCAGCAGCGAAGCAGAAGCATAGTATGAAATATCAGAACCAGGTTATGTAGATATGCACCAGTCATGATTTCTTCAAATTAAGTGTGGATGCTGTGAGCATGCGGCTTTGGATTGACTGCTCAATTCTGATCAGCTGCAACCGTCCAAATGTACCTACAAACAACAGTTAGCAATAAAACACACGAAAGTGTCTTTGATCACTTTCGTTGAATTGAGGTACACGGCCCACGGTTACCCGTTGATCAGTACAAGTACTGCCTGTGATCAGGTAGGATTCCTAAGAATCTCCTTGACAGGGTTTCGCAGCTGTTCTAGCTGTTCTCAAACCGGAACGTCTCAAAGAAGACAACACGGAGTGAGTGAACCAGCGAATTGAGATTCACTGATTGATGAAAAATGATTTGAAAAACAATCGTGTATTGCTTGAAGAAAGAGTTTTGCAATACGACGAAGGTTTTATGAGAAAGATCAATTTTCAATCAAAATACTTTTTGTATTAGAGAATGAGTACACATTCGACGTGCTTGCGAAAAGAAGAGATTCGCACATCGAATGGTTTTTCTAAAAGTATTTTTCAATCAGAGATACTTTTTGAATTTGAAAACATAAGTACACATTCGACGTGCTAGAGAAAAGAAGGTTTGCACATCGAATGGTTTTTCCAAAAGTATTCGTCAATTCCAATCCTGGACCAAGGTTGATTCAAGAATCAATCTCCCCATCGTTTCTATCCAGTTGTCACAAGTTTGATCTTTTGCAAGATTTCACATGTCACCCACCAAGAGCTTGTTTGATGTTGGCTCTAGAAGGATTTCCATCTTCATCGTGAATATTTTCATATCACTCGGATGTTCTGGCAATACCACAAGGATAATGCGTAGGACTCTTAATATATACTTACTTTCCACATAGTGTGAAACAGCAAGTCTTCAAGAATTTAGTGTCCTAATGAGATATTGTGGATGATCTCTTGGCTCTAGACTCAAGTGTGCATTTTTGGTTCCTGTGCCAGAGACTAGGGAGAGGGTCTCCTTCTTCAATATCAACAATCTCTAAGAGAAAGTCGATAGATTATGTCGGTTCCCCGTGAGAATGAAACAAGCCCTTTTAAGAGGAACTTGAGTAGCTTGGGAAGTTTAGTGCAGTGCGTCACTGGGTCCATGACGTCTTGTCTTCAATACCGGCGTTACCTTAGTAACCACCAATAGCATATGTATTGAACCCGGTTACTGCCCTAAGGTTGAATTGATGGAGGGCTATTTCTTTTCACCCTTTTCTCATTCATTTCTTTTTCATTCTTCAACCCCTTCAGTGCTTACCGAGACTTCATTACTAGAACCTTGTTGGGTTTATTCCAGTACTAGCTCTGTCTCAGTCCGCACTCTTCCCATTCCTCACTTTTCTCCTGTTTTCAATATACCTAAGGACTCTACACTATCTAGTGGATTGTCCCTGGGTAGATCCCTCCGGTTCTGGCGGATCGTGGGAACGAATACCTAACCTAACCATCCTTATAACTCCATGCATAAAGTAAATTGGTTGGTCTTTTGGTATTGTTCTTTCCTTCATGAAACCAATTGAAAAATCATTTGGAAAAACAATCAAGGTACTTGTGATACGAGATCAAAGCATTTTGTACCTTAATAGTTTTGATCATTTAGAAAACCTCCCCCTCAACATGTGCGTATGATTTAGAAATTGTTCAGCACAAGGAGGCAAGAGGACTTTGAAATATTTTCTTTGATCACACTTTTCATACGAAAAAGCCATTTGATTTTCATGGTAAAATTCTCCCCCTCAATATGTGCATAGGATATTTTAAAATATTTTATCACATAGAGGCAAGAGTTCTTTTGAAGCACATCCACAATCACAAAATCCATTAAGAAAACCATTTGAAAACACAATCAAGGTACTTTATAATCTCTTTTTAAAAAACTTTTGTACCTCGATGGTTTTGCTCCCCCTCAATATGTGCTTCGAGATTCGAAAGCGTTTAGCACATATGAGAGAGCAGCCTGCACAACTGAATCAAAACGATCAACTTTTATCAAATTTCATTATTAAATCACAAATTCTCCCCCGATCAAAAATATCAAATCCTTTGAGATTTTGGATCCCAAGTGATTTAATTAGGTTTAGAAAACATGGGAGAAAATGTGGCCTTGTTTAAATACTCATCTGGTTTTTGGATAAATCCTCCTCCTCAACATGTGCATTGTGTATTTGAAATTGTTTGGCACATGGAGGCAGGAGTGCCTTTGAAGGACTAAAACCAATTCCATTAAAACAGATTTGAGATTTAAATCACGATCTCTCACCCGATCAAAGATTTCAAACCATTTGAGATTAGTGATCCCAAAAGATTTAAATAATTTAGAGAATTTTGGTGAAAAACGTGGCAAGATTTAACTTTGAAAGATGACTGATACGGACCATTTTAAGACATTAAAGATTGTTAGTGTCAGGTATGATAGTTTTTAAGAGATCTTTTAAGTAAAACAAAACAATTTCACAATCAAACAAGAACAGAAAAGATTTCATTTTGAAAGACCTTGATTCTAAAGAAAAAATCATACCATGACATAACATTAAATCTTTAGATCACCACTTTTTGTTGTACAAAACGGAACTTTTGTGAAGAAACATCGTTTGAAAATATTTTATTTTAAATCACTCTCCCCCTCAATCCATGACAGAAGTCAATAATTGAGTGACTTAGGTTTTGATAACATGAAGTCCGGTGATTTTCAAAAATTAGTCCAATATATTTTCAAAAACAATATTTTTCCATTTTCAAAACAATTTTAATCAAAGTATTTAGAAAATTGTATAAAAATGGTATCCTGCACAAAGATACGTTAGGTGGTTGAGAAGCTTCTGTTGTTGCTGTAGGGTTTGGAAGAGAAACCGTCTGATGATGCAGTGAGACTTCTTCTTATGTTGCATTTTGAATGCCAACTGAGGTCCAATTAAGCTCCGTTTCTTCAATCACTTAGAAGAAAACCATCTGCTGATGCAGTGAGACCTCTTACGTTGCATATATGCCAACTCTCCATAGAAGTCCAGTTAAGCTCCGTTTCTTCATTTGTCGACACAAGAAATCGTTACCCTTTCCTTTCGGCATCCAATCATATTCATCTGTGGGATCCGGATCGGGAACATTCTTATAACCAAAATACCTGCATACGTTAGTGAACACACATACAAATATATGGTGGTCGACATCACCCATAACAGCAATCGACTAATCAAAGTCAATTCAACATAACAATCAGATCATATATAGCAAGGGAATAATGTGTTCATCAAACTTTAATCATCTAAACCTAACAATCATATCCTAGAAACCTAGTCCTTCAACATAGGCAATTGTATTTTACAGATAAGCACGTAGGATGATTAAGATAACCTCGTTAGATGATACAGATTTGAAAACATTCTCCCCTCTCAATCAATGACTCATTTTCAAAAAGGTTTAAACGCGCTGAAGTCATTGATTGAGTTTTTCAATTTTTACGAAAACTCCGAATCTGATTGATTTTACAAGCAACTCATTTACCACCATTTTGAACACATCAAATATTTTTCTGAAGAATTATAGACGGAAAAACATTTGTGTAGGAATAGCAGTCCTTCGACATACTTTCCTCATTTTGTTTTAGGATAAGTGCACGAAATTTGTGAAAAACGTTTAAGCGTAGCACTTTCCTTCCTTTTAAGAGCGGGTTGCTATCAGAAATAATAGCAAGCCATGGTTTAAGCGCGGGTTACAGTCTGAAGTAACTGCAAGCCATAGTTTGAAGCCCGAGTTACAGTCTGAAATAACTGTAAGCCATATTTTGAGACATGTTTAGAAAAGAATATTTACACCTCCTGCTCGAACTTCATCTATGGTCCCGTGCCATTATTGAATGACATTTCTAAGACTGTAGATGTTATCGATACCAGAAGACATGTCTTGAGAAAAACATATTTTTGGAATTTTTGAAATTTTTGATTTTTATGGTTTTTGAAGGTTTTATATTTTTCTATTTTTCTTTTTGTTGGTTTTATATTTTTCTATTTCTTTTTGTTGGTTTTATATTTTTGTATTTTGTTTTTCGAATAAATATTTACAAGGATAGAATAGATGATATAGTTAAAGAAGATGATGATACGAGTACCGAGATAAGGATATCGAGCAGCCCCGTTGTAGAAGATAAAAGTCATCATCCCTTAAACATTCACCACCAAAGCTTCCAGGGCACCAGAATAGAAGATAGAAAATGGGCCTTTGAGAAAGAGAGACTTTGGCAGCTTCCCCCCAAACCGAAAATCCTTTAGCTGAGCAGATTCAAAGCTTTCTTTCAAGCTTCTCTTAGCCAGGTGCACAAAGAAGCACACCATTATCATCGAACTTGCTGCTCCTTTTAAGAATAATCACCGTGATTCTTCGTTCGAGGTTATATCATCAACAAGAAAAGCAACGTATCATCCCACACATAAATAATCTTCTCAAATTTCATAACCACTGAAGTCTGAAGCGATCCATTCCAAAAGGTGTCAAGAGAGCAATTCCCCCAAGTAGTTAAATTGTTGCAGTCAGCCTCTTTGTATAATGCTCTAGAACTCTCCCAAATACACTTCATGAGGGGAATGAAGAACACCTTCCCATGTTCACATTTTTCTTCCCTGATGAACGTGTATGAAGCTCAAGAACCCGAAGTACACCAATATCCAAGAACTCTCCCGAATACACATCAAGAGGGTAATGTAGAACACCTCCCCTATGTTCACATCTTTCATCCCTGATGAATGTGTATGAAGCTCAAGTATCCGAAGTATACCAATACACAAGGAATGAATAACTGATGACATTGAAGAAGCAAACCAAGTCACTGATTATCTCTGCGGGTGACAATCTCTGCGGATGTCAACACCGGAATAAGTGATTATATCTCTGAATCACTGATTAAGCACTCAAGTGAAACAGCTGAGCATCCCCAATGTACACAATCTCTCTCCCCTGATCCTTGAGACACCATCGAAATCACCACATACTAGTGTACCTCTGTTATCTTCAGAAACTTTCTCTAACATCACTTCCCCCACGTAGTTGGAATAATAACACAAAAGGCCTTGATGAGTAGAACCTTGAGTTTCTCTGCGGTCATGACAATTGTTTTCCCGGGATATCTTCAATCACTTAGAAGTATTAAGCTCATCAAGTTTACTCGCCATGAGTCAAACCTTGAGTTTCTCTGCGGTACTAACATTTGTCTTCCCGGGATGTCTTCAGTTACTTAGAAGAGTTAAGTTCATCAAGTTTACTCGCTTTGTGTTTATATGTGAGTCTCCTTACGCCTTGCTGGTTTTTGACACTTCAGAATCAGCAACTCTTTGTAAGCCCAAATACTTGAAATTTGTTGAGAATATTGCTTGAAGTCTTTGTGAGAATCAACGTGCTGAAGACTCACTCTGACTATTTTTATCAACCCTTATGTAGACAATTTGAAGTGACCACTGATGAAGAAAAACCGATATACCCTACTTGAGACTGAAGTCAACTTCCCCACATTTGTATCTTAAACTTGCACCTAATGATGGAAGAACGGTGTAGAGAATTTATGCTTCAAGCAAATCTCTAAGTACTCACTACCCAAACAAAGTATGAGACATTAACACCTCTTGCGATTATCCACACCGTCATATGCGTGTGACACTGAGTAAAACAAAGTAACTCCTAATTGTGATAGTTAACCAGGTCTTCAACCATCCACCTCGACTGCTGGTAACTAGATAAACCAAGTCTTCAACTCAAATTCTTAAGCCAGAGCAAGTTATCAAATAAGAACACGCCTTTGTGAACGTCAACTTCAATCTCAAATAAGTGATAAATGATTAACTCTGAAGTAATCACCTTGTGTCAACTGTCCAACAATAGTCAATATCAACGTCTCGAGTAGTCACTGCTAAAGAATGTGAGCAAGTCTAATTGGGAATTGAATCTGACTTATAACTTTCTCCCAATTAGTGCTCTCCCCTAAACCGACAATCTGTTTGATAAATGCCCAGATTAAGAAGAAGTCTTTAGATCGTTAAATGCAACTCGTCTTTAGTCTTCTAACATGTAGCAGAAAATGTAGAACAGACTGTAGACTCGACCTTCTTCAAGATTGTCCAGTTGGGGAATAGATAGTTACCATCTTCAACTCACACCAAAAAGAATTCCACCAAAAAGCATCCCAATTAACTTACATCTTGCAAATCCCCTTAACTAAAATCCCTCCCAATCAAACAAGAACAGAAAGATGTTCATCAAGGAAATCAGCAATCAGGCCGCAACGAACACACAAGATGGTAACACCAAACTACCAATCACATCAAACAAGAACAGATAGATTGTTCAGAATCATCATGTTGCTGTATACGTGAAGCATTAACCGGAAGCACTTTGTCGATAAACTCATCAATCCGAGTGAAGATGTCAACCAACGGCTCTTAGAAGAGAAAAACTACATGTGAAGATGACCCGATAAGAAGAAGCTCGGTTCTTACATGAGTTTAGAGCCGTATGACCATTTATATTCTCTAATAACAATCAACAATGCAAAAAATTCACACTTCTTCTCCCCCTCAAGAATTGCATACGGAGATGCCATTCTTGACTAAATAAGTGAACATCATCCAAATGTAGTCTATTCACACTTCTCCCCCGCAAAATTAGCACAGGATGTCGCCATCGTCATTATAGTTGAGAAAGTGGAATCAGAAAACAATCAACAGTAGCCCGGTTCACTTAATGACTGAAGCGCATGGAAAAAGTATGAAGCATGTTGATGAGAATGGTCATAATAGAGAAGATTTCTCTTCTTCAGAAGATAAAGCGCACTGACACGTACACTTTTCTTTTCTTTAGGGAACGAGGCATGAACTGATGTGTTCATACGTCATAAGAAGATTTCTCTTCTTCAGAAGATAATGCGCACTGAAACGTACACATTTCTTTTCTTTAGAGTACGAGGCATGAACTGATGTGTTCATACGTCATAATCTCTCTCTTTTCAATCTCTTGGCAAAATATGTAATCAACCCCATTATCATTCAGAAGGCTCTTTGTAGTGACAACTGATGGAGATAACCCAATATGATGAATTTGACCCTGAAGTAAACTAACCCGAACTCGTGACTTAAACTTGCACATGTGTAACAAAGAGCGGTGCCGAGAAATCATGCTCCATTGAATCTCTAAGTACTCTATACTCTTCAACCAACCAACCATCAAGTAATAGACGTACATCACCTCTTGAAAATCCACAATAGAATGTGACACTGAGCACTACAACGTAACTCCTTAAAGTGATAGTTATTTTGTGGTGGTATGAGCCCAATTCCCCCAAGTGGTAAAAGAAAAGGTAAAAGACACCCAACAATAACTAGATTTCCAAGTCTTCGTTTATGATAGTAAGCTCGAACAAGGATCATGAAGAATCTTCATCCAACCATCCCCTATACCTTCAGATACTAAGTACACTCGCCCGTGATAATTCACTTCAACCTCAAATAAATAATATTGAATTAACGCCGTTGTCACATCCTCTGGTTAACTGCTCAAATCTAGCCTTCTTTGACATTTAAACGAACTCTGATAATGGTTTCATCCCGACCATGGTTAAAAGCACATAACCCCGTAAACTATGTAATAACCAAATTGCCATGAAGAAAACCCAAACACACACCCAATTCATGAAGTACACCCTTTTATCCCTTCTTTGAAGCAGAAACCGTAGCATCAGCATCAAGAAAGATCCAAAATTACACTTTCTCTTCTCCAAGATGGTTCCATCATTACGGGATTTTACAACTCTATGGTTTAAACCAATAAATAGTTTCTTTCGCGGGATTTTACAAAACCAAGAATAAACCGTAAGATAGATCCGGAAATGCACTTTACTAATACCAGGATGTTTCCATTGTCACGGGATTTTACAAGTCTATGATTTAAACCGAGAAATAGGTTCTTTCGCGGGATTTTACAAAATCAAGACAAAACCGTAAATAATGTCAGCTTGAATGTGTTACGACGACTTTGGTTTCAGAGAATATCAGTTTTAGGGGAACATGCAGCGGTTCATCAACGATCCATTATCCAACATCATCAACATCAACAACCATCCAATCAACACTTTGGAAAACACATCAATCACGCAATCTGTCGGCTATTGTAATGACCACATGGAGAAGTAAACCCGATATACCAAACTTGATCATGAAGTAAAATTCCCCAGATTTGTCACTTAAACTTGTACTAATCCTTCTGAAGAAGAAACGGTGTACCCGATGTACAAAACCTCTTGACATTCTCAACTGAGTGAGACACCGAAGTGATAGTTACGTTGTGGGTCAAGAAAGAATCACAACCGTAATTAAATAGCCAAGTCTTTATCACCTTCTATAAACGCCCAAACAAGTCATCTTCGTGGAAAGGTAGAAAGAAGGAAGATGAAATAAGTAGAAGCGTCCGAAAAACTTCACTTCAAAGCCAAATGAGAAATATCGAACAACAACCCCGTAGTCAACCGTGTTTAACCTTCAGTGCAAGCCATGACATGATTTTATCCGTGAATAAAATGTATGCACCAAAGTACCAAGCCGTAGACCACAACGAATTTCATTATCACGTCATATCACATTATCATAAATCTCATGAACACTGCACATCTCAAATATCATTATCAAGTCGCTTCAAAGCTCATAACTCAACACAACTCATAATTATACAAATCTTTACACAAGATCCAACATAAGCACATCCTGATCTTAAAAGTCCATTAGGAATTAATGACTCTTAAAATACAGGTTTACTTAGTGTCCAAAGACATGGTACGAACTCATGTAGAAGATCCGTATTATCAGGCCCATTTCACATCATTAACTCTTTAAGAGTAAGAGTAAGAGTTTGCAAATATCTGAATCAATGTGCTTCCGTATCATGAAACCAACTCAAATAATCACATATACCCAAATAATCACGAGATTAACTTTATGACCACATGCCTACATAATCACGTATACCCAAAGAGCATATAATAAGTCGTTGATACCCAAGACGTGACACGTTATGAAATATATTCATGGAAAAGCACGTGAAAGACAACACCAATAACGACTATACTATCACGGGTATAAAGCTGATTAAATGTCATAATATTGAGCCCCATGAATAAACAACTTCATACTCGGCCCATCCAAATAATGTCCACTTCATTGAAATACACGGATGTCAACAGCTCAAGTCATGGCCCAAGATTTGACTACCCTAAATTTAGGGTATTTAACCCCACTCATAGTAGTTACCCTAAAAATCCTCACATCACAAAACCTAATCTCCAAAAAATCGCCTCCCATCTCAACATAAGTCTCAAACCCTAAATAATCTCTCAAAAATCCGCCTCAATCTGCTCTTCTCATCTTTCTGCTTCACAAACACAAAGACACTCTAATAATCCGTTTCACTCACCAACCCTAATCATCATCTCAAAAACTTACCGCCTCCTATCCTTAACAGTTAATCACGCAGCCAACATATTATCCTATCTCAGACGAAAACCTTCAAGATTCAAACAATATCACGATAAGCACACCATCATGTTTCCCACAGGGTTGGCTGGAGCATGGTTTCGTCTTAGCCACAGGGATGGCTTGAGGCGTAGAGACCGTCTTTGAGATCAAACCAAAGGTAGGGTTACTTATCATTGAAATAATATGAGCACCGAACCAAGAAAGAGAGTGACTTAATAGTCATTTCTCTTATCTTATTGTTCGAATAATAATCAGTGGTAGGATACCATGATGTTTCGATAACACGAGACATTGATCAATGAAGAAACGTGTATTATGGATATGACCTCATTAATATCCCAACACAACTCTGAGATCTCGTACATATTGTCATATAATAAGGTTTCCGTTTTGAGCATAGTTGTAGATGAATCTTTGAGTCGAACAAGAGAGTGGAGAAAAACAAACTGTTTTGTTCCATTCTTGAGAAGTTCGGATAGATTTGAAGCGTGTCTTCATATATTAGATCGATGAAGAATATTTCTTTCATATGCATGACCCTTGAAGTGTTTCATTTATGTTTGATAGCTATGAAAGAAAGAGTTGAGATCTTGGAATGTTGTTATATTTTCGTTTTTGAGTCTTGTGTAAATGAGAGTTGAAGAGAATAGTAATTGTAGTTTATGATTGAAGTGGGTTTAGTTGTAGATGTAGTATTTTGGTTTTCGATTGAGACATTGCAGTTCGAGGTATGTAATCTGAGGTCGATTATTGAGTCATGGTATGAAGTGTTGTGGTCATGGTTAATTCTTTCTTCATCTCTTTCTGTCAAAACCATTTTACACAAGTCGCCACGACTAACTCGCCAAGGCCAAGTCGCCACGGCTAACTCGCCAAGGCCAAGTCGCCACGGCTAACTCGCCAAGGCCAAGTCGCCACGGCTAACTCGCCAAGGCCAAGTCGCCAGGCTAAGTCGTAGCGACTTGTAAAGACAAGTCGCTATAAACAGTTCAGTGCATCTGGACAGGTTTGTGTTAAATCGCTAGCTAAGTCGCTAATGACTTTTTTGACTCAAAAGTCAAAAGTACCACAAGGACAGTTATCACGATTATACAAGTCGCTAGCATGAATATTCATATTTTCTGATGAGTTTTCCCGACCAGCAAACCCAGAAAACATTCATAAAAATGCATCCTTTGACCCATTTGACCACTGCTTGGACATTAAAATCTGACCATAATATTTCACTATATGGTAACAACAAAAATCGTATGGGGACTGTTTGGACACCTTTAACACAACCAGATAAAACTTAATATCCAATGACGTATAAACTGAACAAACAGTTCACAACATTTTTTGACCAAACAACCATGTAAAAACATGTATAGACAGTTTACCATTCTTTCCAACCAAAAGAGTACAAACCAGTTAACCACATAAACCAAAAACCACAATAACCATGGTACGAGACCACACAAATCAAAGAAACACAATAACCTTGGCTCTTGATACCAATTGTTAGGATTCAAATATTATGTGTTTGATGATTCGGGTGGTCTTGGGAGATCAAAATACATGTTAGCCATTAGAGAGAGAAAGTTAGAGAGAGAGGGTGTTCTTGCTAGAGGTTTACACAAATGAAAGATTAGATTAAAATGAAGCACTACCCCTTCCATGGATGGAAGGGGTATTTATACTTACAAATACACGACCTCCTATCGGCCTGTGGATCAGGGATACAGTGGGTAAAGACCCGTCCTTCCTCCACGGTGTTGCACTATGCTAAACTAGACTAAAAACTAACTAATAAAACAATAAATAACGTAACTAACGATTTGTCTACGAGTTAACTTATGCTAGATAACACTTGGGGTGACCGACACTTCACTATGGAATTTTCTAATTCCTAATAGTATATGACACTGTTTGTGGTACTCACATATGTAATAATACTCAGGGTCTAAGGGGTAGTAGGAAGCTGAAGCCAGGAGCTTTAAGTCTGTACGTGGGCAATGGTCAACGGGTAGAAGTTGAAGCTATTGGAATTTATTATTTATCTCTCCCTAGTGGATTAGTTATTGTTTTAAACGATTGTCATTATGCTCCCTCTATTACTAGGGGGATTATTTCAGTTTCTCGTTTGTATGAAGATGGTTTTATTAACCGTTTTGAATCGAATAATTATATTTCAGTTACTAAGAACAATGTTGTTTATTTTACTGCTATTCCTCGTAATGGTATTTATAAAATTGAAATGTCTTGTTCGAATACAAATAAAAGTTCTATGTTTGTTGTAAGCAATAAAAGAGCCAAATCAAACTTGGACTCTGCTCTCTTGTGGCATGGTCGTCTTGGACACATTAGCAAGAAACGCATGGAGAAGTTGCAACACGATGGACTTCTCAACTCATCTGACATTAAATCTCTAGAAAAGTGTGTCGCTTGTATGTCTGGTAAGATGGCTATAAAACCTTATTCACATCAAGTGGAAAGGGCTAAAGATCTACTTGGACTTATACACTCAGATGTATGTGGCCCATTTAGAATCACATCTAGACAAGGAGCAAATTACTTCGTGACTTTCACTGACGACTATAGTCGGTATGGTTTTGTTTACTTGCCGAAACATAAACATGAAGTGTTTGAAACATTCAAAGTGTTTCAAAAGGAAGTAGAAAATCAACTCGGGAAGACCATAAAATCACTACGTTCTGATCGTGGAGGTGAATATATGAGTCAAGAGTTTTTGGATCATCTGAAGGAGCATGGGATTATTGCCCATCGAACTCCTCCTTATACTCCACAACACAATGGTGTATCTGAGAGGAGAAATCGAACCCTGCTTGACATGGTGCATTCTATGATGAAACAAACTACTCTTCCAAAGTCCTTTTGGGATTATGCCCTTGAGTCTGCTGCACGCATTCTCAATATGGTTCTAACTAAGAAGGTTGAAAAGACACCATATGAAGTATGGCATGGGCAAGCCCCTAAGCTGTCTTACTTAAAATTCTAGGGTTGTGAGGCACTTGCTAAGCGTGATACACATACCAAACCTGACAAACTTGAACCTAGAGCTGTTAAGTGTATCTTCGTAGGATACCCTAAGGAAACTATGGGATATTCTTTCTATCTTCCATCTGAGAACAAAGTTTTTGTTGCTCGAAATGCTGAGTTCTTTGAGAGTAATCTTATGGATCTTAAAGCAAGTGGGAGTTTAGATGATCTTGAATTACTTCAAGAAGAAGATACAAATCCTTCTTTAGACACTAGCATTCATCACGATGAGGAGGATCAAGAAATTAAAGAACCTCAAAATGATATTGTTCCCATTCGAAAGTTCAATAGGACATGTTGTGCTCCTGACCGTATGTGTTTATACATTGACGCTAAGGAACATGAGTTAGGGGATCTTGGTGAACCCAATAACTATAAAGCTGCATTGCTGGATCCTAAATCCAAGAAATGGCTTGATGCAATGAATGTGGAAATGCAATCCATGAAATACAATGAAGTCTGGGTCTTAGTTGAGCTTCCTCCTAACTGCAAGATAGTTGGCAGCAAGTGGCTCTTCAAGAAGAAGACTGACATGGATGGTAAGGTATACACCTTTAAAGCTCGTCTCGTAGCAAAGGCTTCACTCAAACATACGGGATTGATTATGAAGAAACCTTTTCTCCTGTAGCATACATTGGAGCTATAAGGATTCTCATAGCCATAACTGCATACTATGACTTTGAGATATGGCAAATGGACGTTAAAACCGCCTTCCTCAATGGACATCTTTACGAGGAGGTCTATATGGAGCAACCTGAGGGTTTTGTTGATCCAAATATCCTAACCGTGTATGCAAGCTCAAGCGTTCCATTTATGGACTTAAGCAAGCATCGAGGCAATGGAATAAACGTTTTGATGATGGGATAAAGAAATTTGGATTTTCTCAAAATCAAGATGAGTCATGTGTATATCAGAAAGCTAGTGGGAGTTATGTCACTTTCCTAATTGTATATGTTGATGACATATTGCTTATGGGAAACAATATTCCAATGTTACAAGATGTAAAATCCTATCTTGGAAGATGTTTCGCCATGAAAGATTTAGGAGAAGCTGCATATGTTCTTGGAATCAAGATCTATAGAGACAGATCTAGACGATTAATTGGTTTGAGTCAAAGTGCTTACATTGAGAAAATCTTGAAAAGATTTTGTATGGAGAACTCCAAACGTGGCGCGATCCCAATGCAAGATAAGCCTAAATTGAGTAAGTCACAAGGTGCTGAAACACCTGCTCATCAAGAGCGCATGCAAAGAGTTCCTTATGCTTCAGCAATAGGTTCTATTATGTATGTTGTGTGATGTACTCGTCCTGATGTTGCGTTCGCACTGAATGTGACAAGCCGGTTTCAACAGAATCCAGGTGAACTTCACTAGACTGCTGTGAAAAATATTCTTAAGTATTTACGCAATACTAAGGATATGTTTTTGATTTATGGAGGGAAAGATGAACAAGGGCTCAGGGTTTCTTGCTACACTGATGATGGATATCTGACAGATGATGACGACTTAAAATCTCAGACTGGATATGTATTTGTTTTAAATGGAGGTGCTTTTGATTGGAAAAGTACAAAGAAAAGTATCTTTGCTACTTCATCTACTGAAGCTGAGTATATTGCTACTTGTGATGCATCAAAAGAGGCTATATGGATTCGTAAATTCATTTTTGGGTTGAACATTGTTCCCACAATTGAAGAACCTATAAATACGTATTTTGATAATACTGGAGCCATTACTATAACTAATGAAAGCGGAATCACTAAAGGTGCTAGACATTATCGCGCTAAAGTTCATTATCTTCGAGAGACCATTGAAATGGGCGATGTGAAGATATTAAAAGTTCACACAGATGACAATCTAGCTGATCCATTTAGGAAAGCTTTGGAATTCCCTAAGCATTCTAAATTGACTAGAGATATAGGTTTGGTACATGCTAGTAGTCTCACGAAAACTGTGTGTTAATTAGTATTTGGATAATTTGGAGTTGTAAGACAGTTATTATTTTCTGATTAATAAACATACGAGGTATTTGTTATTATATTCATATAATATGTTATTCCATATTCGCATGTTTAATCCATGAAATGATTTATCATTCTAAATATGTCCATTTTCGGTTAACAATATGGGAATATTATTATGATAAGGCAAATGTGAGTGTTGGTTATAATTCTAACGAGAATTCGGATTGTTCTCGCCAAACTCATATGTATTCACTAGAGATGCATATTGGATTCCCCAACTTTCAAACATTTACTTTTGGATCCTTGTCATAAGTAAAATACTGAAAATGGTTTGTTATCTTCGTCCTTAGACTTGAGATGCAAGTAAGTTTTGTTATGTGTGGATATCATTTTATGTAAGTATACGCAAAACGCTATCTGAATAAGGTAGTTATAAAGGCTATATTTTTGAGTGATGTGAAGCAGCATCCACAACACTTGTAGTCAATAAAGGATTTGTTACTCCACTTGATATGTGCAGAAAGATACCATGGCGCCTCTCCAGATTTAATCAGATAACTGTCTGGCCAGACCCAAAGGGTAATGCAAGATGATTCTTGATTACATTTGGTATATCTGAATTAAAATCTGTAACGAGATTCTAAATGGTTAAACTATATGGAATGATTTGAGATCCATAATCCATGGTTTAACAGCATCTATAACAAAGGATGATTACAGCAAGACATTAAATAACCATGCTACTGAGAAACTTTTACGAAACTATTCTCTCAGACACTTTTAGTTAAAAAGCGAGTGAGAACGTTTGCTAGATGTTTCCGTTGTTAGTTTTGTGTGCCATTGACACAACAACTCCCAAGTGGGAGCTGTTGGTTTGTGGGAGTTTTAAACACGACAAAACGACTAAGGGTGTGTGAGCCGATGGGGGCACACACGATAAACAAGAGTATACGTGTTGAACGTAAATATAATCTTGAATTACGTACCCGACATGCATGCAATCATTGACCCGATTATTATTGTGATCCATGGGCTATTTTCGGATTGAACATGGGTTGAATAGAGTGGACAAGACTTGGGCTTTTGGGTTTCCACTAATCAGGCAATATGGGCAGGAATGGGTTGGGTTTTGTTGCCTTATCGACCAAGCCACAAGCTTGGCTGTTAGGTCGGTTGGTTAGATATATATACCAACCCCTCACCCATTCCATTGTACGCATATCTTTTATCACCTATACCCTAAAACCGATCCAACTTCTTCCCAGCTGAAAGTCTTAGTCGACTAACTTCAAAAGTCCATTAGGGGTTGTGTTTAATTTTGTTCCTAAACTTGTAATCGATCAACTGTTTAGGTGTGAAAGATTGGAGGGTTTTCTTGTTGGTTTCTAGTTGCAAAACAGCAGCAAGGAAGGTGATTTCTTTTCTGGTGGTGGGTATTTTTCTCGGACTGGAAGCACAAGATATCGGACCGACTTGTCCGATATCGGGTATAATATAAACAGCAGCTTCTTGCTGTTTTAGAGTTCTCGGACAGAAGTATAAGCAGGTTCTTTGGTTTTCTGTACGTGGGAATTCAAGTGGTCAAGTGTTTGATTGGTTTATTATTTACGTTCTCGACTAGCTTTTAATCGAACGTATACGTTATCGGGTTTGTGAGTGATACTCATCGAGGTATCTAATTTTGTATATCATTTTATTAATTAATTATTGTATTAATTATTTGTTTATTAATTACGTGCTTAACATAATTGCGTTAACTAGATTCAATATCCGCTGCGTACTCGTAGAGGTTAATGGTTAACTGGTTATAAAATCCCAACATGCATGGATGAGAGGAATGTAGTCTTCTATTACTTTCAATGTAAATTGCAAAGTCTTCTATTACTTTCAATCTCCATACACAAATGGAGATTCTTGAGAATGAGTAATAAAGTAAAATGTCAATTAGATAGATTTGAGCTCGAAAACTATTGATATAATGCAGAAGATTTCTGTTGTAGATTGTATACGAAGTGAACGCTCAACATTCAACATTATATAATTATTTACGATTTTTTATAGGGAACAGTAAGCATTTTATAATACTATTAGCTACTTTCATCATAGTTACTTTTGTCTAACTTTGTGAATCTTATCATTTGATTTTCTAACTAGATAAAATCTGATCTAAATATACTTGATTAGAGTACTGCATAAATTGTAGTATTGTACGTGGTATTATAAAATGCTTTACTGTTTTATCGAGTATATTTGTGAATCTTTATCATTGAATGTGCAAGTACTAGATGCTAGAGTACGGTTCTTCACGGGTGTTCTATCACCCATATATGAGCTCATTATTTTATTTCACATTGATCATGAAAAATAGAAATAAAACACATAACCTTCCAAAATAATTAAAATAGAGAATATTCAAATAAAATATAAGAAATTTGGACCTTGGAATGAGGGTGAGGACAGAGTTTCACACGTTATTCGGCTATTATTATTTTTGTCCTTTTATTTGTTAAATTTAAGATTTAAAAGCACAAACTCTCATGCTAAGTTGGTAGTATTGAATAATAGCAATAAATATTTTGTTTGTCTATAAAGATCTAGCAAAATAAAGGTGACGGTGTTTTTATATGTAAATTTATATAGTGACTGATACTAGCTAGTTAGCTCTAAAAAGTGATTAAATAATAAGAAATTTAGCTATCCGTTTTCATGCAGACTAGCTTGCATCGATCTCGTACTTGTAATTTCAAAGTCGCTGTTTTCTAAACACCACCCAATTAAACTATTAAACCATCATCAGACAGCCTAATGGTAAGACTTTTGGTTTTCTCACCAAAGTTTATGGGTTGAAACCTTACTAATAAGTGTACATTCATGCAACGGTTCCAAGATTAAACCGGTGAAGCCCATACTTATAAGTAAAAAAAACTCGCTCTCTCCACATAACAATCCAAGTAACCTTACTTACACCTCCTTGAAGCCTCATCTTACAAGAGAGATGCAACCAAAACATATCATCATAATCAATTTCAAGTTTACTATAACTTAATTTGAGACAAGTGATGCGAGGCATATTATCGCCAATGTAACATAGGTATATCATATTGGTCTTTATGCCGATGTCCATTTCATATTGTGTTCTAGTCTAAATTATCATTTTTGCATGATATACTAATCTTGAAGCCCTAAACCCTTTAGACCATCTAAATATCTTGATGCATGTAACATCCAAGTCTACCGCTGAAATTTCGCCCATTTATAATACTCTAGAGACAAATTCACTTACTTAGATCAAAATCCCTTGATAAAAAATAATGAAAATCATAATTGCAATAAGCATAACCTAATATCGTTGCGGTCGGTGGCCGAAAAACGTACGTACGATGAAGCTTCCTCATTACAACATTAATAATGTGATTAACACCCAAGTACAAAGAATCTTAATCCAACCAATTTCATTAACTACTAATCATAAGTGTTCTATTCAATATAATTAACTTGCAAAAACAGTTTGATAATTAAAACAGTTTATCGGGCTCAACGTCCCATGCATGTGCATCATCATACATACACCTATTAAGTTTATCAAACATGTATATTTGACGCAAGTTATCATTTCATAAAACATTGGTATTCAGATTTAAGAAAATTCTGTACATAAAAATATTACACGTACTGTTACATGAGCACGATGTAATTTGTCATTTGGCTAAGAGTGAAACAGATAAAATATGACTAAAATGACAATAAGATAGAAATTTTTATTAGTAAATTAAGTTTATATAGACGAAAATGTGTGGACTAAAATAAGGGTAATGATATGTACACATTGAATTTTACTTTGCACACATACAATTAATGAATAAAACAAACAATACCCCCATGTAATTTTATGTGTGCAAAGTAAAATCCTATGTATACATATCAATTCCCCTAAAATAAACAGATGTCAATTTTGTAGTTTTAAAATTAATAAAAATTTTAAAATAAACGGTTAAATGAGTTGGTTAAAGCATAATGAGGCAGACCCGGGATTCGGGGTGCTGAGAACCCGGTTTATTTTAACTTATATTCTCAGTTTATTGGGAAAACAAAGAGGATGAATGAATGTAGTCAACAGAAATATATAAAAATTATCAGCCAGCTGTTTATTTATTTTATTAGTTTGGTCAATTATAAATTACAAACTGAACACAATGACCAAGAAAAAAAAAGATTGTTTCTAAGATTACACTCTTTCAATTTGAAAAAAATAATGACATGCAAGATGGTATGTAAACAAAAAAAAATGATATTAATTAAAGTATTGAAATATTTCTTTTGGGGATAATAATTTAAGAGAATTTTATTTTAAAACCAAAGTTGTTGATCTCAAAATATCGTTACAAATGATATTTGGTAAATCAGTATTTGGAATATTTCTTTTTGCATTTTAAAATTACCTAGAGCAGCAAGCTTGTATTTGACGAGACCCAAGGAGCATAGAATATAACTTAGGTAAGTTCTTTATTTCATGTTGGACGTAATAAAAATATTTTTGACTATTTGTCTGGGTACATGAAACATTACATTGCTCATCAAAAAATATAAAAAAAACCTTAAAGATGCATATATTCAGGATTAGCAGTAATTTGATAGACTGATATTTTATATAAGGTAGTAATTAAGACATAATCCTTTTTAACAAAAAAATTACATGTTTCAATAAAAACTCAAAAATTATAACTAACTTAACCTAATTATCATCACAATCACTATTATGTTTTATTAAGCGACTTTAACTAGCATACGATGTTTTGGTTAAAACTACATGTAATAAGGCTTATGACCATGAGTTAACAACCTTGACCACGAGTGTCACTTATTTGGGCTTGGATTAGTCGTCCCGACAACCTAACAAAGAAGTACTTTTTTGTAGTTTTTTATGTATCAAAGTATGTTGTAAGTATATTTGTGTTTAAATGTGATATGTTCGTATAGTGATATATCAACTACTACGAAAATTTGCTAATTGATTAGATGATGAAAATAGAGGGTGATACACTTGTCATACCCCGTAACCTTTTATTAAACATGTATGATTTCTTTAGAATCCAATTGCTAAAAACTAGTTAGGTCAACTTAAAAAGCAAAATTGTGGAATGAAATGCCTTCATGCGTGCTAAGATTAGGTGACACAATCATGGTGAAATTATTGGAGACGACCTTTTTAGGTTGTTTTGTCATTTAGCGAGGCATTACTTATGAAATGGTGAACAAGAATTAAAATTTGATTAACCAAAAAGCTTAGATGTTTTTATTGTGGTATAAAAATTTATTTGTCTACGATTTAGTGGTTTACATTTATAGCTCTGAAAGTTTATTATAAAAATCATCTATTTATATTGGAATTGGTTACACACATCTCCTTTAATGGATTTTGGCAACCCCTTCTTTTTATTTTATCTTTTTTATATTTTTATAATTTTTTTTATTATAATACTATTAAACTGAAAATACAAAACATAAAATATATGTTTAATAAATCAAAAAGTATTTAAAGATATAAAATACAAAAAAGAAAATGATAAAAAAAAAGTGTCTTGTTTTTAACAGAAAATACCGGTATTTCATATGAAACACTCAAGGCTTTATTTTCACACACGTACATTGTGATTAAACTTGAAGATTAGTAAACTACACGACTAACCACATATGGTGGTTAAAAGATACAATCGTCTCATGCTACAAAGTTCTGAAGCTATTTGATATATATCATTACAAAAATGAGGTGAAGAAGCTACGACCTCGTTAAAAAGCTGTCAATTTTGTGTGATGCGTCTTAACCAAGTACGTATTCCAAGCACCACTTGTCACAAACAAAATACTTATACTTTTGAATGGGATACACTATTCATACGGGGGCTATCGCCGTAGGCCTGCCCCTATTTTCAGGGAAGATTCCCTTTGTCCCCCCACTTTTTTCAGTACAACACAGTTTTTTGTCAGTTTCTGTTCCGTATTTCTGACAGTTTTAAGCGTTTGGCTTATTAAACTTTATATTTACAGTTCCGCATTTTCAGGTTTATAGCTTTTTGATATAAACAAAATTATAAAAATAAAATCAAATTATCATAATATTATTTTTT
>BPTQ01000009.1:93106085-93165712 GCA_019973895.1 Chrysanthemum seticuspe | reverse complement strand
CAAGAGCTCGATAGCCACAATTTCCATCACCCTCCGCGTTAAAGATCCCTAGGATCCAGCGTCGGAAAAGAGCTGGAATTTCAGTCATACAATATTCGCTAAAGTAATCTGGAACGTACAAGTGGTGTCTTAAGTCGCCCTCGCTAGGTCCTTCGTTAGGTCCTTCGTTTAAGTCTGGGACGTTAGAAGGCTCTCCCACATAAGAACTGTGTCTCGCAGATTCTTTATTTACTTCTGGGACTTTTTTAGGTTTTGTGTAGCTTCTGCGGTGCCTTGTGGGGGGTTCTTCGTTCAAATCCGGGATATTTGGTTTAGACTTGGATTTGTTGTCCTTTGCGCTCGGACGTCTACGATTACTTTCTTTAACAGCAGGTTGTTGGGCTGACGCAGATTCAGGAGCGTATATACCTCTGAGCATGTTTAACATATTTTTTTTGACAAACGACGATGCTCTGGTATAAACACTTTGGAATTTCTGTACGTCATCTTGACAAGAAAAATATTCAGGCTCTTCAGGCCCTTGAGGCTCTTGAGGATATTCAGGCTCATCAGGCTCTTGAGTATTTCGGACAACAGGCCAGGGAACGCTTAGTGTTCTCCAAAAATTATCAACAAAATCAAGCGGAATTGGCAATCCTGTATTCGAAAAAAGGAACTAGTTAAAATTATCGGTATTGACGGGAAGAATAACTTGATAGGCATAAATTTTAAAATACATACCGTTTGCTTGAAGCCAATACAGTTGGTGATAGCATGGTAAACCATACACTAACCGCATCTGATGACCACATGCATGTGGGTTAACATCCCGTTTACTTTCTGCGAGTATGAGCCTTAAAGCATCCATTGAAACATTATACCGCAATTCGTTAAATAGAGTGCTCTTACAAGCATGAAGTTTCTTGATTTTGCTTATATTCAAAGAGGCTCGTATCGCAGTTTCTTGCGCAGCTATAATCTTGTCGACCGAACACAACAACGTGTCTAAGCTGGACTGTGTGGAGCCCAAGTATAACTTCAACAACGCGTGTTGACCCTCAACTCTACATGTAGTTGTTTGGCCGAAGCTGCGATATTGATCGGTAATGTACGACACAAACATGCGATCGTAATCTCGCAGCCAATTACGAAAATACCGTAAAACATCTGAGAAAACAAAGAATTACTAAAGTGAGAAAACAATCCGAGTAGTTATTTATTAAATAATAATAAAAAAATGTATTATTAAATAACAATTCGAGTACCCTTTTTTCGGACCAATAAACCACGTAGGTGCTGATAATAATGCATGAACACTTCTTCGGTCGGAGCTGTAATCATCGAATCCCATGTCAATCTAACGGACTCATACTCCTTTAACGTATCGAATCTGTTTCTGCAATGCTTTAGCACATTTTGATTGATATGCCATCGGCAGAGTAATCTGTTAGCGTTTGGGAATTCTTCTGCGCATGCCCCAAGCAACGCTAAATCTCTGTCGGTGACGATAACCCGCGGGTAGTATTGTTCTTGTATCACCAACTTAACACATTCCAACACCCATTTGAAATTTGGCTTTTTTTCCTTGTCCAAAAAGCTAAACGCCATTGAGAATGTTGTGTTTGTTGGAGTAACCCCAACAACTGTAAAGAATGGCAGTTTAAACATGTTGGTGTTGTATGTGGAGTCCATCAGCATGATTTCCGGATATGTTATCCACAGGGCATATGACGTCGGGTGAACAAAAAATATTTCATCGAGCTCATTTGTGTGGTCATTTATCCTAGGGTAATATGTATAACCTTTACGTCGCAAATGTACTAAAAGCAGTTGTATCGGAGTCAAATCACCACGATTGTCGCGACGTATCTTTTCTTGTGCATTATACACCGTTTTAATGGTAGACACGTTATTAGGATCCATCTCTTTTAGTGAAGAAAGTATAATTCGTGGTGCTACATGCTGTTTTGTCATCTGCCTCACAAAAACTAACTCACTTTCTTTTAATTGCATGGCCTGTGAAAAACCATGTAACGAATCTGGAAAATTATGATTATGCCCCGGACACTTAACCCTCAATATCCAACCATTAAAACGTTTTATAAATTTCGCTAGTAATCTGAATGGGCAATTACATTTGTCGTACTAGTCTGTCGTTGAAGTTCATCTTCTAAACCTTCACGTGAAGACGTCCCATGTCTAGAACACAAAAATTCGATAGAGTACTTATAGCCTCTATCTGTTTTATTTTTTCCAATAACAATAACAAAACCAATCGATTCAGCAGTAGATCGCACCCAATTAATTAAATCAACTTCAGTACCGAACACCTATACAATATAAAAACACAACAACCTTTATAAAAAACTTCGATAAAAAATACTTGTACAAATTTTTTTAAAAAACTTTTATAAATACAAATTTTTTACAAACTTTTATAAATAATTTTTATTATCTTTTTTTATAAATACATTTTTTTTACAAACAATTATAATACTTTTTATAAAAACATGTTTTTATAAATATTTTTAAAAATACTTTTATTACTTTTATTACATTTGTATTAATTTTTCTTTATGTATAACTTTTTATAATACAAACTTTTATTAATACAACATTTTAAAAACTTTTAATACAAACTTTTTATAATACAAAGTTTTTATTAATACAAACTTTTTATAAAAAAATTTCGTTATTAATACAAAGACGTGTGTGTGTTTTTGTGTGTATACGTGTGTGGTGCTTAAGTGGTTTACGCGTTTCATTTTGAAACCGTGTGTGGCGCACATGGTTTCTGTCTTTTGCTGGTGATATTCGTCCTTTGCTGGCATAATTATCTATCTCTCTCTTTCACTTGGTGGTATTATCACTCTCTCTCTAACAAAATTTTAGATCTTATGATTTTTGATCTAAAATCGTTGATCTAACAAGTGTAAAACTTGTTAGATCTTGAATCTGAATGGGCATATTGTTAATACAAAGACGTGTGTGTGTTTTTGTGTGTATACGTGTGTGGTGCTTAAGTGGTTTACGCGTTTCATTTTGAAATCGTTGTTACAGTTTTTTGATCTGAAATCTTTTTACACTTGTTAGATCTAACAAGTTTTACACTTGTTAGATCTTGAAGCTATGGTGGTTTTGTGACTGGTATATTTTTCGTAGTTAAGTTTTTAGATCTGAAATATTTTTTAGATCTTGAAGCTGTGGTGTTTTGGAAATAATCTTGAGGTTGGTAAAAAAAAACTTTACTTTTTTTGATTATTTGAAAAGATTTCAGATCTAAAAACTTTGATCTAACAAGTTTTACACTTGTTAGATCTTGAAGCTATGGTGGTTTTGTGACTGGTATATTTTTCGTAGTTAAGTTTTTAGATCTGAAATATTTTTTAGATCTTGAAGCTGTGGTGTTTTGGAAATAAACTTGAGGTTGGTAAAAAAAAAAAACTTTACTTTTTTTGATTATTTGAAAAGATTTCAGATCTAAAAACTTTGATCTAACAAGTTTTACACTTGTTAGATCTTGAAGCGATGGTGGTTTTGTGACTGGTATATTAATATGTTTCATTATGTTTTGCAGGTTTGTGGTGCCTGCATAGCATGACCCTTGAAGGCCTACGCAGGCACCCCATGAAATCCTTGGCAGACACCTCATTTAATCCTGGTCATTACTGGATGGTAAAGTGATTCACTTTGCAACTTTAATGAAAAAAAATTAGTGTTTTGGTATAAAAAAATTTCATTACTGGATGGTAAAGTGACCATTCAAGGTCATTTTGCAACTTTAATGAAATAAACTTGAGTTAAAAAAAGGCAATGATGATTTTTTTTTTTTTTTTTTTTTTTTTTTTTTTTTTTTTTTTTAACTTAAAAAGAGTTTTGGCGAGGCAAAACTGAATTTGCAGCCAACATGAGCTATAAAGTTAATAATCTGAGCCTATTGATAAGTTTACCTCTTGTGTGTTAAATGGTGAAGTAGACATAGACATGGTTGTTGCTTGTTGTTGTTGATCTGGACCACTAGTTGCTGTTGTTGGTTGAAAGTTGTTGGTTGTTGGTTTCTTCTTCTTGTCCTGGACCACTTGTTGGTGTTGTTGCTTTCACCTGGGATTATATGGGGTGCCTGCCTAGGATTATATTGTTGTTTGGTGTTGTTTGTTGATTGTTGTTGGTGTTGTTGCTTTCACCTGGGATTATATTGGGTGCCTGCCTAGGCCACGCCTTTGAGAATCTTAGTACATTGCCTTTGAGAATCTTGTGAACTTTTGCAGTACTTGGTAACTTGTAAGAATCATGTTCAAAACGTGTAACTTGTGAAACCTGTGAAGTTCATGTGAACTGGTAA
Source organism: Chrysanthemum seticuspe (assembly GCA_019973895.1). Taxonomy (NCBI): domain Eukaryota; kingdom Viridiplantae; phylum Streptophyta; class Magnoliopsida; order Asterales; family Asteraceae; genus Chrysanthemum; species Chrysanthemum seticuspe. The sequence goes on along the minus strand of BPTQ01000009.1, from coordinate 93,161,391 downwards.
CTTGTGAGTGTCTTGTGCTTGTGCAGTTTGAGACTTGTGCAGTTGTGAGGCTTGTGCAGTTTTAAGGCTTGTGCAGTTTTGTTAGGCTTGTGCAGTTTTGTGAGGCTTGTGCAATTTTGTGAGACTTGTGAACTGGTGACTTTGTGCAGTTGTGACTAAAATTTTTCCGAGGCGATGATGATAAAAACCGAATGGACGGTAAAGTGGGATCAAATCTCACTTTGCAACCTTCGGGTTTGAGCCTACAAATTTTCCGAGGCGATGATGATTTTTGAGCCTAAAAATTTTCCGTGGCGATGATGAAAACTGAATGGACGGCAAAGTGAGATAAAATCTCACTTTTGCAACCTTCGAACTGAGCCTCAAAAATTTTCCGACTACGGTTTTTTAAAAAAATTTAAAACTGAATTTATAGCATAAAAAAACTTGTATAACCAAAAAAAACTTGTAAAAAAAGTTAAAAAAAAACTTGTTAAAAAAGTTATAAAAAACTTGTAAAATTGTAAAACCAAAAAAAAACTTGTAAAAAGGTTATAAAAAACTTGTAAAACAAATAAAAACATAGTAAAAAAAACTGTAAAAAAACTTGTAAAAATAAGTGGTATAAGTGGTAAAAAAATAAGTTGTAAAAAAACTTGGCACAGAAATCGAGAAATCAAGAAATCAATTATTGGTACTAATAATTGGCACGGAAATCGAGGCACCCCTTTACAAAGATGCAGCCACCCCTACCATGGGGTGCCTGCATAGGAGGACCGTTTCTTTTTATTCAATAATTTCAAAAAATAAGCACAGAAATAAAAAAGAAGTGAAAATAACGTTACTTATTAATTACTCTCCAAGGACAAAACAAGTGGTGCTTATATACTATGTCCGTACATTAATTCGATCTAGAGTAAGTTACAAAGATGGTACCTGTATTTATAGTTGCCTTGCTTTTTCACTTCATTAACATCTAGAATTTTATAATATAAATCAGTAATCATTTACTATCTTTTGTCGGTATAATTATTTACAACATAAATTAGTAATCATTTACTACATTTGTCTTCTTCTATTCTCAATAAATTTAGTATACATGCATTGTCGATCAGAATATAGAGTTGCACATGCGGATGCCTCGCCATATCGGTACGCCCCCCATTTTGGGTGACTATCCGGGAGTGGCGAATTTCCGTCTAGCGTCACATAAATGAAGTGAGCACCGTCCCCCACACGGGCAATCACAAGGGGGTCACTTTCTTGTGATAAGTCTGGACCGAAAAAAAGCGAAAAACACGTAAAACTTTGTCGCGGGGATATAGATACAACTGGCCGGTTAATCAGTGAAGCAATAACCAACCCCGTGTAGGCATACTCATCCAGTAGTCATGCGGTGCAAATCCAAGACGAAACCATTCTACCGAGTTCCGAATTTGTTTAAAGCCATCATTCAACCACATACTTGTGTAATATTCCCAACGACTGTCTAACTCTTGCATTAAAAGAGCTCGAATTTCGGACCACCTTTCTTCTTGTAGACCAATACCGACGACAATGCACCGAAACCCACAATTTCCGTCACCAACCACATTATAAAATGTATCGATGGAAAAGCTCAGGAATATGCTCCATCAAATATTCGCTAATATCATCTCGAACGTATAACCTATGTCTTCTACTTTTTTCAACGTTGGGACCCATGTATGAACTATCTATGGCAGGTTCTTTGTTCAAGTCCGGGACTTTTTTAGATCTTGAATAACTTCTTCGGTGATCTGCGGTTGGTTCTTTATTCAATTACGGGACTTTTGTAGCCTGGGACTTTTTGTCGTTTGCGCTCGGACGTCCACAAGTACTTTTGTGAACAGCAGGTTCACGTATATCAACAAATTCGGGATCGTATATCCCTCTCACCTTCTTTAACATATTTTTCTTGACAAACGACGACATTTTGCCAAAAACATTCTTGAATTGTCGTATGTCAGTTTCACAAGAAGGACCATCTTTAGGCATAGGAGTACTGATACTAGGCCACGGAATAACTAGGGTTCTCCAAAAAATATCAATTCCCTCCAGTGGAATGGCCATTTATGCATTCATTAAAAGTGACTCATATAAATTACCGATATTAATGGGGAGAATAGCTTGATAGTCATAATTTATATACTTACTATGAATTCGAAAGTAAAGCAGTTCGTGAAAGCATGATAGCCCATAAATTGACCGCAATTGATGATCACATTCTTATGTGGTGATCAACCGTTGGAGTTCTTCGAAAATGAGTTTGAGAGCATAATTGGAAACTTTATACCACAATTCTGCAAATAGTGGTATATTACATTTATGCATTTTCTCGTTTTTGCTTCTATTAAATGTTTCTTTTATCGCAATTTCTTACGCAATGATAATCTTATCGATCGAACTCAACAACGTGTCAAAGTTGGATTGTGTGGTGCCCAAGTATAATTTCAACAACGCATGTTGACTTTCAACTCTGCATGTTTTTCACTCGCCATAGTTGCGATATTAATCGGTAATAAACGCGAGAAACATGTCTGAATAACCTTGCAACCAGTTATTCAGATATGAAGAAATATCTGAAAAACAATGAATTAATAAAAACTCATTCGGGTCTTATTTATTAAATAATAAAAACAATGAATTAATAAGTAAGTACATGCATGTTCGACCAATAACTGTTGTAGGTGGTCATAATAATGCCTGAATATGTCACGTGTCGGAGCTTTAACCATCCAATCCCATGTTCCTTTAAAACTGTTGGTAATGATGGTGGCTTTGATTTTTACCATGGTAAAATTTTATCATGGATCTTGGATGTTTTTTATGGTGGTTTCTTGGCTGAAAATTTTATTTAGTTCTAAAAAATTTTATTGTTAGATCTTTTTAGATCTGGTTGGCTGTTTAGATCTTGAAAATTTTTTTGTATCTTGAAAAAAGCAGTTATAAAACTGCTTATGTGCTATGTGCTTATGTGCTTATGGTTTTTAGATAAACACCATGGTTCTTGTTATGATTGGTTGTTTAGATCTTGAAAAAAATTTAAATAAAATCCATGGTTCTCGTTATGGTTGGCTGTTTAGATCTTGCAAAGTTTCAAGATATAAACCATCGTTCTCGTTATGGTTGGCTGTTTTTTAGATCTAAAAGCTTTTGTTAGCAGTTTTAAAACTGTTGGTGATGATGGTGTTCTTGGATGGCTTAAGATAAAAACCATGGATCTTGTGTAAAATTTTTTAGAAAGGTTTCTTGGTGTTCTTGGATGTTTTTATGGTGGTTTCTTGGCTGTTCTTAGTGATCTGTGGTTTGTTAGATTTTTTTGATCTATGAAAGAAATGTTTAAACTGCTTAAGCAGTTGTGATGGTTTCTTGAAACTGCTTATTATCAAATAAGCAGTTGTGATGGTTTCTTGAAAGTACTTATTATCAAATAAGCAGTTGCGATGGTTTCTTAAAACTGCTTATTATCAAATAAGTAGTTGTGATGATTTCTTGAAACTACTTATTATCAAATAAGCAGTTGTGATGGTTTGTTGCTTATTATGAAAAAACTGTTATTTTCTAAACTTGGTTTTTTAAAATGGTTTCTTAAAAAAAACCGAGATACGGCAAGGATGATAAATAAAAAAAAAAAAAAAAAAAAAAAAAAAAAAAAAAATTGTGTTGATTGGCATGACACAACTGAATGGACGGTAAAGTGATTTTTTTTTCCATTTTGCAACCTTCAAATTTGCATCCAAAATGATAAAACGACAACAATATGAGCCTATTAAAAATCTCGATATGTATTTTTGTCTTTTTTATAAACGTAACATATTTTTGCATGTAGTATTGAAAATGTGTAAAATTTATTACCTCTTGTCTGTAAAATAGTGAACTCGCCATTGTTATAAACCCGTAATAGCACTTGTTCCTTTCTACTAACTTGTTACTTTTTTTTTGTTTTGTGAATGCAAGCAAGTATTGATATTGTAGCTTTTGTTTTGTGAATGCAAGTTTGATCACTGCTATTGATATTGTAAGCAAGTATTGATATTGTAGTGTTTTGTGAATGCAGTTTATAATTTCAAAAGATAATATTGAATAGTGAAATGACTGACTCACTCGTACCAAATCACATAAAACACTCATGTGACTCACTTAAGCAGTTTCACAAAACTGCAAGACTTTTTTAAAGTCAACAACAACAACAAAGGCACAAGGACTAAGTTGAAAGACAAAAAAAAGTAATACTTTATCTCTCCCAAAACGTGAAAGAGAAAGAAAGAAAAAATCCAACTAAAAGACAAATACACTTTATCTCTCCCAATACGACCAAACATAAACACACCCATTTTCAAAAACTAGCCGTTTAACCGAAAAAAAACTTTTTTTTAAAACAAATTTACCACTTTACAACCTTATAAATGCTAATCTCAAACACACTTCTAAACACACAATTTCAAACACAACTCAAACAACTTCTCATCAATATTCATCATGTCAAAAAAAATACTCCCACATCAAAAAACCGACGATCCCGACTATCCCAAAATGCCCCGGATTTGAATTTCTCGCCGGATCCACCGTTTCAATTAACCGGGATAACACCACCACCAAATCGACGTATTCAATTTCGTGCACCCGCTTTTGAATATCCAACACAACTACCACAACCGAGTCAACAACAAAACCCGTTTTACGTTAATCGTCCATATGTAAATCCATATCGTCTTAACATGGATTTCTCGCAGTCTTCCCAATCGAATCAAGTGTTTTCACCGCTTCAGGGTGTTAATCTTGATATAGATTTGGAGGATTATATGCATGACTATCAGACTCAATAATACCCGACTCAAAACTATCCGAGTAAAGATGTTTCGATGGGGAAAGGTTCGGGTCACGGTTCGTACCACAGTTCCATGCCTCTTGAAGACGATGACAATGACGATGACGATGTTGAAGAGACATCACCCGTCAAGCCAAAGAATCCTTCGAGATATGCTACAAAGGCGAAGGACAAAGGCAAAAAGGCCGAACCAAACAAAAAGACCGAACCATGGACAAAGGAGAAAGAGATTGCGCTTTGGTTCATGTGTCGGAAAATTCCTTGAGAGGAAACTCTATCACCAAGATTGGGTTTTGGGATGAGGTGATAGCGTACTACGAAAACGAAACTGGTAAAGAAAGAACATACGACTCGATTCTTCCAAATGGAAGAATAGGGTTCGTAGTAGGGTTGGGAAATTTTATGCAATTATGGATAATATCAAGGGGAATCATGGAAGTGGTGAGAATGATGCAGATGACTACTCAAAAGCTCTTAGAGAATACCTTGTGATTTACGGTCATGATTTTACATTGGAGGAGTGTTGGAAAATTTTGAGGAATCATGATGCTTGGAAGAATGTTGAGATGCCTGCTTTCAGAACAAAGAGTCGGAAGAAATCTAAGGCTTCGAAAACCACCTCCGGATCAACAAAAGGTCCTTTGAATTTCTAAAATGTGGATGATTCTGATGAGGAGGAAGAGACTAGAGAATCACGACCAGAAGGTTGTGACGCAGCCAGGAAGAAATCATCCTCCTCCTATCGTGATCCACCATCATCAATTGTTAGTTCGGTAGCCCAAAGCTTTTTCAAGTTCAAGCCATCAAGACCGGGGAAAAAGAAGGACATAGAAGAGTCGTACTTAAAGTTGAAGGAAAAAGAGCTGGAGATGCAAGAGGCAAGGGCTAGGCGAGCCGAGGAGTTGAAAAGAGAGAAAATTGAGCTCCAACGAGAACAAATGGAATTCATGGCCTAATCAAAACGGGAGCAAGACTTGATTTTTTACAATGCAAAAATAACCCAAATTTGCCCCCATGACAACAACAAGAGCTTTTGGATATTAAGTCAGCAATCAAGGCATGCTACACCTTAGATTATTAATTTAAGTTTTTAATTTAGTATTGTAATGTTTAAGTTTTATTTATTTAAGTTTTCGATTAGTATTGTAATGTTTTATTTTAATGAAGTTTAAATTTGTCGTTTAAAATATTTGAATTAAAAAAAAAAAAAAAAAAAAAAAAAAAAAAAAAAAAAAAACCTTTGTCGTCACTGTGACAACTTGATCGTCGTCAGATCGTCGAAGAGAAAAAGCTGATGTGGCATAGTCGTGTCTGATTACGACTGTGCATAGCCTAAGTACAAGCAAACATGTATTAGTCATCCCCTTATTGTATACTAATAAGACGAGGTAATTTAGCCTGCGTGTTGTAGTGGCTGCAACAAAATATTTTTTAGTTATGAAATAAAGGTCTCATTTAGGTAATCTATAACGGAAAATGAATAGTCATAACTAATTTCATATATAAGATACCAAACATCTAAGATGCCGATATGGATAAAACTACATGATAACATCAAATAGTCCTGAGTTTCTAAGCGTTAATTTCCCCATATATCGTCACATTTTGAGTAAATTATTAGTAAAAACATCCCTTTTCTTTATTATTTCATTTCAGGACACATTCGAAGTAAGGAAGCGGCAATTGGACGTTTTCAAGCCCTATTGATTATACTGTCTCTTAATTACGGCGTAACCAAGTGATGAAGTTACGACGCAACTAATGATTACGAAGGCTACGGCGTAACCCTCAGCTCAGGTTACGCCGTAACTACTGATATGCACTAAATTAACAAACACCACGGCGTAGCCCTCAACTTAGGTTGCGCCGTAATGAAGAAATACACTGGATTACAGAAGCTACGGCGTAACCCCAGCTAAGGTTACGCCGTAACTAATGGATAAGCACTGAAGATTGAAGGAAGTAACGGCGTAAATACGTAATAAGGTTATGCCGTAACTAGTTTGAAGCCTATAAATAGTCGATGGTTTAATCAGTTTTAGATATCTCTCCTTTCCCAAACCTTCTAGGGTTTGGGGAGATCAAAACAGAGAAGAAGAAACATGGTTTAGGAGCACTGAATAATGAAGTCCTCGTCTACGATTTCCTTTGTATTCGAGTTTGGATTCCTTTTATATTTTTCTAGAACTTATACTATGAATTCATATCATTAATTAAAGTTTGCATTTATGTTATTGTTATTCTCTATAATTCTTTATAGACATTTGCTAGTCTTTTCATAGATCGCTAGCCTTGGTAGTATTATAAGCTTGGTAGTATCTAAAGGGTTGGGAGATATGACCAACTGACCCCAGTCTGATAGATAGCGAAGTATGGGAGGAATTAGCCATAGTACGACCACTCTTCGTGTGCGAATTGACCAAATGATCACTTATCAAGTGGAGGTGTTTAAGAGGTTAGGGGGAATCTAAGTTCCTAACGGCCGGGTTCCCACCGTCTAGATCTAGTAGATTTAGTGCTTAATGACTGCTATTAGGTTGCCGAATGATCCCGGGTGACCTGCTCATCTTGGTGAGGAATCTAAGAACCATAGGCCATGACGAATCGACCAAAGGAGTCTGGTGATAATTAACACTATATTGAATCTTGTTATCGGGAATCAATTAATATTTGTATTCTTTATTAAGCTTCGTTTATCTATCTCTTTTCCCTAAATTTTTGGTGTCTGTGTAAGTAGAATAAAAGCTTATCTATGGATTATATCAAATTTGTCATACCCATATATTATCTAATCATCTTAGTTCTTTCAAGGTCACAGCTCTCTTGGGACGATACTCGGATTTACCTAAGGCTTTACTACATCTGATCGGGTACTCTGTCCGTTAGTATGTGTCTATCCTAAGTTATCTAAGTTTTATAAATATTAAAAGCAGGGTGAAATAGCACATTAGCTTTTTGGCGCCGCTGCCGGGGAGAAGTTAATGAAAGATCTAAGGTATTTCATATTCAGCTCATTAAGAGATTTGTGCACTTCCATAAGGTACGTTTCTATATCTCTCTTATTGCAATTATACATAATTCGTATTCTGACGCTATTAGTTACGGCGTAACTCCTTTCGTGGGTTACGACGTAACCATATTGCAATTTATTAAAATTATTATAAAATCTTTTTGACTAATTAGTTACGACGTAACTCTTTTCAGAGTTACGACGTAACCACTATACAATCAGATATATAAAAATCTGACCTTTGATTAAAATTAAAAATTTAATTACGGCGTAACCCTTATTAGGATTACGACATAACCCTTTTCACAACCATTTAATTTTCTAAAAATATTAGCTACGGCGTAACGATTCTATCGAATTACACCGTAACTATCTTGGCGATATAAAAACCTTACGGAATAAGAACTAGGTTTTACACATACACTTTCACCGCCTACCCATACAGTAAATTTTTCTCCAAAATTTTTTTCCATCAAGACCACTTCATCTAATCATTCTCCATGGCTGGTAAGTTCTATCACTACTCTTTTTTATTTGTTTATGTCAATTATTTCAATTAGGGTTTATATTTTAATATTTTAGGGATCTTGCCTCTTTGAATTAATTATTGATACTGGTTTGATTACTTGACAATTTTGGTGATTTCCCCATGTTATTTTGATTCGTGTCCTATCACTACGGTTCGATTTGGGTATTTTGGCTTTATTTATATTGGGTTTTGGGTCAAACACAAACTTAGTGGGTTAGGCGCGGTCCCTCAGCACTAATAGGTTAAAATATTATCAAAACTTTTTAGCACTTGGAAAAAATTGATGGTTCCGGCGTAATCTATTGCGTAATTAAAACATCTGAGGTGCTGAGTTTCTGGGGAAGTTACGGCGTAACTGGGGGTTTAGTTACGCTGTAACCATTATATCTGTATTTACGACGTAGCAGTTTGATGTAGCTATGCCGTAACCATTAAATCTGTAATTACGGCGTAACTTTTGTTTTGGTTACGCCGTATCTTGACATCAGTAAGGTCTGCACTTACTGTTATTTGTCTTATTTTCAGGTGCTAACAATCCCACGAATTGACCTAGGTTTTTTGCACATCCTGATGCTGGTATTAGGCAGTTGTGCGTGGAAGTTTTGATGCATTTGGTACTTTGGCAAACAGGATAGCTTGTAGGAAATTAAGGGGAAAGAATATCAGTCAACCCGAGGCACTTGATTTTGATGCATTTGGTACTTTGGCAAACAGGATAGCTAGTAGGAGATTAAGGAAGTTTTGCAAAATTAAGTTCACGTGTAATGCTGGGGAGTTCACGTGTAGTGCATGGTTGAGGCTATTCAGGATCACGGAGCCGGTCATTCCGGAGTACGTCCGTGAATTCCTTGCTAGTGTGGAATTCCGTACTGATATTGGTGATGATGACATGGAGTCAATGTTTTTCCAGCTTGGGGGTGTTTGGAGAAGTTTGACTCTTAAGCAGTTTACTACGAGGATGGGTTTGTATACTGAGGAGGAAATGGAAACTGAGGCTTTTAGACGGTTCTATAACACTTGTTGGAGAAGAAGGGATGAGAATCAAGACCTTGCTGCTTATTTCAACCAAATCGCTGTCATGGATGGTTATGATTCGAAGAGCCCACCATCCTACGTTATGGTGAGAAGCCCCATTCGTCGACTGGTGCACCGCTTGCTTGCTTGCTCTATTCGAGCAAGACACTCCGCCAAGGAAAAGATGACTATGGATAATCTTTACCTAATGCAGGGCATGGAAGGGGGGAACCACATTGATGTTCCTTTCTATTTGGCGAGGTTTATGGCTGTGGGTGCTAAGGGGTTTTCATCTAGGAGTCCTTTGCAGGGGGCTCACTTTATTGGGAGGTTGGCTAGGAGTTTTGATCTTATGACCGATGCAGCTTTAGCTAGGGTGACCCGAGGTAGGGAGACTAGTTTGATAGGGCTATCTAAGCTAGTCGAGTTCGGGATCTGCAACCAGGACATTTATGGAGCAATTGAGTTGGCTAGGACTGCCCCGAGGAGAGAAGAAGGGGAAGCTAGTGGTGTTGGGGGTGATGCTGAAGAGGTGGCCGAGGAGCAGGCGCCCAAGGGACGAAGAAGGACCCATGTTAATGTAGGGGAGAGGTTGCAGATCATTGATGAAAGGATCGAGGGAATGGCAACCCATTTCAATGAGGAGATTGAAAGCCTCGAAGTGGGTCTTTATGGTCTTAGTAACCAGTTTGACGGTTTTACAGGTACATTGGATCAGGTGCAGCAGCTCCAGCAGGATTTCTTTCATTGGAGTGCGGATCGGACTAGCCAGATGCTACAGCACATGCATTTGAGCCACCCTAGGTGGGAAGGTCCTGATATCGGAGTCCAAGGAGGAGTGGCATTCATGCAGCCCGACGCCACTCCTGGAAGCACCACGAGCACTCCTTATGAGCCCTCCCAATTCCACTCAATGGATCATGATCTTCCTAGGGACGAGTGATTTTCCTATTTGATGAAACAATTTGAAACAATTTTAAAACAATTTGATACTCATGTCTGTAATAACTTAACTATTTGGATATTTGTATGGTCTATCACCCATTGTACCCGTCGGGTACAAAATTTTCCTTATATGTTGTGCAGGTTTTGGTTCTGTGATGCAGTTACGGCGTAACCTTAGGATCAGTTACGCCTTAACCCCTGCTGCAGTAGGCAATTTTTGAAGCAACACAAATAGTTAAGGCCCGTCCCCGGAAACGATACGCATTAGCCACCCCATGACCCACATTCAACCTTTAGTGAGACATCTTGGGCAACCATTCGAGAGGGGAGTTTATTTCTTTCTTGATTATTTTTCATTTCTATTATATTTTTCCTTTTTTCGTACAAATGGGACTTTGTACACTTCAAGTGGGGGGATAAGAATAAAAATAAACTGTATGATTACTTATCTTTCTTGCCCTAATTTTCTAGCTGGTTTCAAAAATTTTAGCTTATTTGAAATTTTTTTGTCATAATTTTAACCAATCTAGAATCACATAAAGCCGAGTACACTATAACCCTTATTGCCATTGGTGAGATTTAGCCTTTTCGTTTCCCCCATTTTACCCAAATCTACCATAAATTGAGTGTGCCGATAGTATTGTAAACTTTAGAACTTGGCTTTTACATCACTTCGAGACCATAAACGAGTAGTGTATCAAGTTAGCTTGGTGCATTTGGAAAAGGCGATTTGAAAAAAGTAAATGTTTTAGGATTAAACCCAAAATAGCCCATATGTGTTCACTTGTGTGCGTTTGTCGATTAGTCGCATTGACTTTTCGACCTCCGTGTTAACCCTTTTTGTTGCACTCACCTTTAGTGCAAGATACCCCTAGTTACACCCTTTTTGAGCCTATCATTTCATTTTCTAACCCTTATTTTCGTTACACCCTTACACCTTAGCCTACCGTGTAGTTTTACCTTTTTACCTTGAAGCCATTGTTCACCCTAGTTTGAGGTTCAAAATAAAGTTCCTAAAGGCGCACCTCATCATCTACATCTTGCTAAAGATCGTCAAAGACCCCCCCAAGTTATCACCTTATGCTCAGTTCAAGTGGGGGGAAATATATCATTGCATCTCAAGCATATCGTTGCATATGCCAAAAAAAATAAAAAATTGAAGTATTATTGTTAATAGTGCGAAAAATTATAAGCACTGCATGAAGAAATTGGAATTGAGAATAATCTTCTCGATCACATTCGAAGGTTGGAAGAATAGTTCAAGAGTAAACAATGGTGGATTCCGGTGACATGTATTGACCATATGAAGATGAACCTTGGATTATTGGTGGGAAGGTGGCAACTCGGTTTTAAGCTAAAACTATTTGTTTTCTTTTTCCTTTTCACCCATTAAATATCCCATGCCTATCTGATAACATCAAATAGTCCTGATTATTAAGTGTCAATTTCCCCCGTTAATGCTCGTTATTTATATCATTTATATGGATTTACGCTTGTTTTCCATTATTTTACACTTTCAGGTAAATTGCGAGCATTGGAGCTAAAGAGACGCGGAAATGGAAACATTACTAAGGATTTATCACAGTATGTCTATTTTGAAGAGGTTACGGCGTAACTCGTCTCTCACATTACGCCGTAACTATTGCGTGACCCCGAAGTCCAACTCATCAAGAGGTTACGGCGTAACTCCTTCCAAAGATTACGACGTAACTCCATTAGGTCAAAAGAGGTTCCACGCCGCGGATACTTACGCCGTAACTACTGCATCACTTGCGACGTAACCAGGATTATTGAAGACTACGGCGTAACCACTTATAAGGTTACGCCGTAACTAGCAGATCTAGTGCATTTACGGAGGTTACATCGTAACTCATCTTTTGGTTACGCCGTAACCCAGACCTGGCCTATAAATACCCACGAATTCCAGCATTTCTATTCATTCCATTCCACACACAATACTCTGAGAACGTGGGAAAATACTCAAGGAAGGTCTAGGGAAGCATACGGAGCTGTTTCCAAGGGAGAAGTCACACCATTACGATAAGCTTTAGCGTTTATTATTTCTTTTACTTTCAATTCATGTATTTCGTACATTTGAATATTGAATTGATGTGCATGATTAATATGAGCGGCTAAGCACCCTTTGGTGCTAGCCTAGTTATGATTCCTTAATTGTTTTGTTTACGTTTACCTTTACTTCCGTACAATTATTTTTAAGTGTATGCATGCATAGTTCTTTGGTAGTCACCCCTGGTTCGGTAGTTTTGAATGGCGGTAGAGGCCAATTGCCTAGGAGATATGACCAACTGACCCTAGGTGAGCGGACTGAGACGGGAAGGGTAAGATATGACCAACTGACGACCCATTCTACTTGTGCGATTTGACCAACTGATCACCTATCGTTTGGATGAACTTAAGAATTGGGGGGTGTAGTGTCTAAGTTCCTAACGGCCGGGCACTCACTATTTAGAATCTAGCATGTAGCGGTACTTAATGAATCGGCTTAGGGGACCAGGAACAACAGGACTTATGACGGTGCGCCTGATTTCTCCTGTGGTGGCATCTTTGCTGATAGGTTAGGGCGAATTGACCAAATGTTGTCCTCTCGAATTTGACCCCACCTAAAGTAATTGGAAGTAGGTAGACGTAGACATAACTAGTTAGGAGGATTGACTAGGTTAGCACCACTATTCCTCTATTGATTTACTTTCTACCATTTAATTGCTTTTATATTCTGCATTCGTAGTTTAATTAATTAAAACCATATCAAACCATTTATATTCTGTGACAATTAGACTTAATAATTATCCGACACACATAGCTCTTAGGACGACCTCGGCTTTACCATTTACTACACTACACACGACCGGGTACACTGCCCGTTAGTGCATTATGGTAGACTATAGGTATAGCGAGACACTATAAATATTAAGACCTGGTCAGTAAAACCTGCATCACTATCCTTACCCTTTTTTTCGTGAAGTGTGTCTAGGTGATGCATCGAGCAATCCTTGATGTCTTGGCCATAGATTTGGTCATGTATCATTGATTTTGTCTACTTCGCCGTGACACGTTAGTAATGACACCACCCTTAAGCCTTTGAAACTCAACCCAACATTGCTTTCTAAAATTTGTCTTAACCTTAGCTCTAAAGGTGGAGTTGTGTGTAATTGCCAAGCTTATGATACAATACTTACTATGTCCGTGCAATTGAGTGATCACCCCGAAATTAACACTTAGAATAGGATGAGTGAGAGTGTTTTCGTTCCCATTTCGTGAGGTGTTCGGCTCTTATTAATATTCTAGCATGGAAATTAAAACTGCGAATTCTTCTAGGATGTATCTTTTGCAGTCTAAATTGGTCTACTTGAGGGCAAGTAGAGTTTAAGTGGGGGGATATTTGATAACATCAAATAGTCCTGAGTTTCTAAGCATTAATTTCCCCCTATATCATCACATTTTGAGTAAATTATTAGTGAAAACATCCTTTTTCCTTATTATTTCATTTCAGGACACATTCGAAGTAAGGAAGCTGCAATTGGACGTTTTCAAGCCCTATTGATTCAACTGTCTCTTAATTACGGCGTAACCAAGTGATGAAGTTACGACGCAACTAATGATTACGAAGGCTACGGCGTAACCCTCAGCTCAGGTTACGCCGTAACTACTGATATGCACTAAATTAACAAAGACCACGGCGTAGCCCTCAGCTTAGGCTACGCCGTAATGAAGAAATACACTGGATTACAGAAGCTACAGCGTAACCCCAGCTAAGGTTACGCCGTAACCAATGGATAAACAATGAAGATTGAAGAAAGTTACGGCGTAACTACGTAATAAGGTTACGCCGTAACTAGTTTGAAGCCTATAAATAGTCTATGGTTTCATCAGTTTTAGATATCTCTCCTTTCCCAAACCTTCTAGGGTTTGGGGAGATCAAAACACATAAGAAGAAGCATGGTTTAGGAGCACTGAATAACGAAGTCCTCGTCTACGATTTCCTTTGTATTCAAGTTTGGATTCTTTTTATATTTTTCTAGAACTTATACTATGAATTCATATCATTGATTAAAGTTTGCATTTATGTTATTGTTATTCTCTATAATTCTTTATAGACATTTGCTAGTCTTTTCATAGATCGCTAGTCTTGGTAGTATTATAAGCTTGGTAGTATCTAAAGGGCTGGGAGATATGACCAACTGACCCCAGTCTCATAGATAGCGAAGTATGGGACGAATTAAGCATAGTACAACCACTCTTCGTATGCGAATTGACCAAATGATCACTTATCAAGTGGAGGTATTTAAGAGGTTAGGGGGAATCTAAGTTCCTAACGGCCGGGTTCCCACCGTCTAGATCTAGTAGATTTAGTGCTTAATGACTGCTATTAGGTTGCCGAATGATCCCGAGTGACCTGCTCATCTTGGTGAGGAATCTAAGAACCATAGGCCAAGACGAATCAACCAAAGGAGTCTTGTGATAATTAACCACTATATTGAATCTTGTTATCGGGAATCAATTAATATTTGTATTCTTTATTAAGCTTCGTTTATCTATCTCTTTTCCCTAAATTTCGGGTATCTGTGTAAGTAGAATAAAAGCTTATCTATGGATTATATCAACTTTTTCATACCCATATATTATCTAATCATCTTAGTTCTTTCAAGGTCACACCTCTCTTGGGACGATACTCGGATTTACCTAAGGCTTTACTACATCTGATCGGGTACTCTGCCCGTTAATATGTGTCTATCCTAAGTTATCTAAGTTTTATAAATATTAAAAGCAGGATGAAATAGCACATCACTACATTAATAATATAAAAGCATTTGAATCTAGTCTCTAAATATATGTGGTTCCATATTTTACATGAAATGTTTTATAAGACTATTAATATAACATTCCCAATAATTATATGTTTTTCGGAGTAAAAACTTAAAGATGATGTGAAATGAGTCAATGTATAATTTTAATAAATTTAGAGTTAATTACTAAACTTAGACTAGTCGTAATGGGTGGTCGATTTTGTAATCGGTCGCCACCCAAAACACGTCCCCTTCCTCTGTGAGCAAACCAACGAACACATCCCTTCTTGTAAATATTGAGGATTCGGTCGGCCAAGTGAATGGTTTATGAGTGTATTGTGTTGGTTTTATGTATTAAACTGCTTTTGTGAGGTATGTTTTTTGTGGGCGTTTTACAGGTATTTTATCATGTATTTGATCTTAGATAGAGAAGCTGAGTTGGCAAAGACATTTGGTCACCCATTTTGTCACCGTTACAACTAGTATCAAAAGGTATTAAAGTGATAAATTTATTGACTTTAAAGGCTTATATGTTATTTTCTTTAGTTTTTAAAGTTTTTGAAAAAGCACTATAAGTGAATAGTGATTTGCATGTTGCAAATTGATATTTATAGAATTTCATCATAAAAGTGAATGAGGTCAATCATTCTCATATTGTTACTGTGTTTATAAGGCTACACATAAGAGCGCTTTGTGTGGCTTCATCGTAGCTCGCCGTCAGCTAAGGTGGCACCTCGCCATGGCTCGCCACCACACCGCCCCCTTCATCGTGGCTCACCGTGGGGTGCTTCGCCGTTTGCACGACGAGGTGGAAGTTGTCATTTTATTTTATTTTTTTATTTTTTGTTGTCTTTTTATTTTTGGAAAGGATAGATATTTTTGAAGGTGGAGTGTTTTTTTTATAAAGATTGAAAGGTTCGTGGAGGAAAAAAGAATGCAAACATAAACACATACTGATGAAAAACACAAATTACATTGAACATTTAACTGAAAACATGAAATACATAATACGCTTAAACATTAAAAACTACATCGCATACTGATGAAAATAAAACTACTAAAACTTAATAAAACGAATCGTCTGAGTCCCAACCCTCAGAACTTGAAGTGGGATGTCGAAGATCCAATCCATTAGTATATGTTGTATTTTTTTTACCAATGTCGTTTTTTTTGGTATCGTGTTTATTTTTATTATTATTGTGTTATGTATTGTATTTTTATTTTTAATGAAATGAATTTAGTTTATTTGGAAAATTGAATAAAAAAATAAAGTGGTAGTGGTGGGCCCCAAATGAAGAGGTTGAGGTTTGTTATGAGGGAGGGGGTTTGTTGTGGTTAGTTGTGGGGGTTTGTTATGCTGATGTGGCGCTGAGGTGGCGGTGATGAAGAGGTATGATCCACCCACCACACCCAGCCTTCTAATGAGGTCAATCATTCTTATTTATCTGTCGCGTCAGCTTTTTTTTTTGAACAATTTACAGACGATTGGTTGTTATAGTAATGGGCGACCTTCATTATTTTTTTTTCATAAAAAAAACCTTATCTTTTTATATTTTCAATTTAATAATTCAATTTCAAATTAAAGGTTACAGTACGAGTGGGATAACCAAAATTCAAATTGAAATTAAAGGTTTACAGTATGAGCGGAAGGATTCAAAATTCAAATTCAATTTTAAATTCAAAAAGTTCCCTATATATACCCACACTCTGCTTTGATTTTCACACACACATACAACTTCTTATCACAGATTCTCAACAATGTCTCAAGAAAACTTCTCCCAACAATTTCTCAAAAAAAAACTTATCCCAAAAAATTTTCAACGAAAACAACTTCTCCCGACAATTTCCCGAAAACAACTTCTCCCGACAATTTCACGAAAACACGGTGAACATTCCACCAACAGATATCATTCCGGTTCTCCCAACGGAAGAGAAACTGATGGAGGAACAACAAGTCAATCCGTTTCAACTAACTGAGGAACAACAACGACTACTCGCTCAGGATGAAGAAGTATTAATAGAAATAAAAGAAAACGAAGCACGAGAGGAAGCTGCTTGTAGAGAGCAGGAAGCAAGGGAAGCAGAATACCACATAAAACAACTTGTTTGACATTCTGGAAAGAGAGTATGAAGAAGGCAGGTTTGCGGATGCAGATTCTCCTTACGACGAGGGTTACAACACAGATTTTTCGTTGTAATTTGTATTTTCTTTTTCATTTCTGTATCGTAGTTTGTATTAATTTGTAATTCGTATTTTCAATTCAATGTTTAATGTATTTTCACTTCCGTATCAAATAGGATATAAATATTTTAACATTACACTACCAAATTTAAAACACAAAACACAAAACACAAAACAAAACACAAGTATTGAAAAAAAAAGGAAAACAAGGAAGTAACGAAATAAAAAAAACTTTGGACGAAATAAAAAAAAAACACAAAACATGGGACGATCTAGATCGTTTGGACGACCCAAATCTCTCAAAAATGACGATCGGTCGATTGGTGATTTTGTGCCACAAGAGGGAGGATCGATCGCGACCACATAGTCGATCGATCATTTGTGTATTACTGTGTGTAGCCTAAATAACTTTAGAAATGCTATAAACTTCACAATTGACTAATATGATAAAGAGGATAGCTTCACTACAATTTTTGCAGCTAATTAGTTGCAATCCTCTACTAACACACAAGAAATGATTCAGAGACTCACAAAAAAGATTTAAGAATCCGTAATTTATAACACAAAATTATAGCCAATTGACTGCACAAATATATTCTATATAATAAATAAAGGAATATGCCATTGATAGTTATAATATCTGTGGTTAAGATATCATAAGAGGCAATAATTGTTTGCACTCGTAAATAAATTTACCTACCTCTACAAATAACTAGCTCAATCAACCTTATTACTACTTTTTTGCACATTTTTATTTCTTAAACATAGTCGTTATAGCTGCAGTTAACAAAACCCATAAATAAAAAATGTAAAAAATGTTATCATTCTTGAAACGATCTCAGTAAAAAATGGCGGTTTCACAAAAGAAAAATCAATATATTTATTTTAACTTTTAGAGTTATGTATTAATTTAGAGTATTAAAAAATCAATATTTAATTTCTTAAAAGTATGTTTTTGAATAACAAATAATGTTTGAATTTATAAGTGTTTATAGAAGTTTGCTTAATCAGAAAACAAAGTGATTTGATTTTATTACCAAAATAAAATATGCTTTCTTTTAGTGAGAGGTTTACCTAAACTAGGTGAACTCTAATTTAAATCACTTAATGAGTTTTTATAAAGATGATGTAAGTGTTTAAAATGCATTTTATAAAATGATTCAACAAATTTTAAAAGATGATGAAAGTGTGTTGATGCAATGTATTTAAAATAAATACAACTTTGATCACTAGGCTTGTTTGTAAAATCATATTCATACCTTATTTGAAAAGTAAATGAGGTTCGAAAAAGAATTATTAAAATTTTAAATACTTACTAACTCCAGAATAAAGTTTAAACATTCTCAATGATTTGTTCGATATTTTGATCATAATGAAACATAACAAACATATTCGAACCTGTGTTGAAACATGAGAAGACTCGAGAAGTCAATAGGTGTTGAGGAATATATGTTTGGTGATTTATGGTTACAAGTAACTTACACATTTATGTTATATATTTGTCATCATTAAAACATAAAAGATCAATTAGTTCCAATATTTTCATATTTGCACTAACACACATAAACGAGTCAAGCTCAGGAAATAACTCGAGATCCAAGTTCGAGCTTTACAAAGAAGGATCAAAACAAGCCGGGCTTTTCCATTTCTAAACGAGTCAAGTTCGAACTTTGTCAAACTCGGACTTGATTCGGCTCGGCTTACACCCTTATTCAAAAGCAATTATTTTAAGCGGAACATGTAGCCTAAGCAATGGTTTAGCAAAAAAAATACGAGTCCTAAAATGTTGGAAAAAGTAGACCCTAAAGTATTCGCACATATAAATATAGATATTTCGAAGATATAAATCTATGAGGAAATTTCAAATGCTTACTCTTATTTTGGTGCTTACCAAGGGACAAATCCTCACCATCCATTTAGTTTGATCAAATGGTGGGGGATAAACCTAAGATTTAATATGGAAACCTAAGTTTATGTTTTTTTTCTCTTTTTTCTTTGTCTTTCTTATTTATTAACA
This sequence comes from Chrysanthemum seticuspe, assembly GCA_019973895.1. Taxonomy (NCBI): domain Eukaryota; kingdom Viridiplantae; phylum Streptophyta; class Magnoliopsida; order Asterales; family Asteraceae; genus Chrysanthemum; species Chrysanthemum seticuspe. The sequence goes on along the minus strand of BPTQ01000009.1, from coordinate 93,142,061 downwards.
TTTATTTATTTATTTTTTTAATTTTTTTTGGGAATTCACGTTTTTATTTCAAATTAATGTTTTTTTTTTTTTTTTTTTTTTTTTATTATTATTTATTTTTATTTTTTTTAATTTTAAATTCACGTTTTTTTTATTCAAGTTTTTTTCTGTATTCATACGTTTTCGTTCGTTTTTATACGCTTTCGTCCGTGTTCATATGTTTTCGTCATTTTTTTAACGTTTTCGTCTAATTTCAGCCGTTTTCGTCTGTTTTCATCCGTTTTCGTACGTTTACATCCGTTTTCTGACGTTTTCATACGTTTTTGTACGTTTATATACGTTTTCTTCTGTTTTTAGACGTTTTTGTCCGTTTTCATACGTTTTCGTTTGTTTTTACGTTTTCGTCCATTTTTAGACATTTTCGTCCGTTTTTATACGTTTTCGTCTGTTTTCATACATTTTCGTCTGTTTTCTTACGTTTTCGCCCGTTTACGTCCGTTTTCATACGTTTTCGTCTGTTTTCTTACGTTTTTGTTTGTTTTCATACATTTTTGTCCATTTTATTACGTTTTGATACGTTTTCGTCCGTTTTCTTTCATTTTCGTCCATTCTTCATACGTTTTCAGACGTGTTTTTACGCTTTCATATGTTTTCGTCTGTTTTCTTATGTTTTCATTCGTTTTCTTACGTTTTCGGCCATTTTCATCCATTTTCATACGTTTTCGTATGTTTTTTAGGTTTCCATGTATTTTCGTCCGTTTTTAAACGTTTTCGTCGTATTTTTACGTTTTCATGTATTTTCGTCCGTTTTATACGTTTTCTTCCGGTTTCAGACTTTTCATACGTTGTCATCCATTTTTTTACGTTTTCATCTGTTTTTCACTTTTTCGTCCGTTTTCATACGTTTTCATCCGTTCTTATACGTTTTTGCTGGTTTTTATACGGTTTTGTCCATTTTCAGACGTTTTTGTGCGTTTTCATACGTTTTTCATTCGATTTTATACGTTTTTGTCCGTTTTCAGACACTTTCATTTTGATATTTGTAAGTGACACTTATTTATCTCTTGTGATATAACACTGTAAAGAAGATGAAAAGTATTACATTCTTCATCATGTATGTGTTATCAGGTGTGATAATCAACTAAGAATGTGATGGTTGTGTTTTTGAAAATATTTAGGAAGATTTTTGTTTTTTATGATATTATGAAATATTAGAAAAGATGTTCAACTGAAAACAAGAGATGTTATGATACTTTTGTTAGACTTGTGGTGGATTTTTCTATTTAATGAATACATTGTGCTTGTTTCGATAGGTTTTATAGCGGGATTTGAAAATATCTATGGTTGAATCAGCAAACTAAATAAGTTATGGTTGAAGATAGCACACATCTTTATAAACAAACCGAGGAAGCTCAAACAGTTGTGATGTCGCATGTGATATCACCTCACTTGTGATATCACACGTGATATCATGTGTGATAACACCGTTGATATCACTTGTGATATCGTGTGTGATATTATCGGTGATAGCATGCGTGATATCATAGTTTATATCACTTGAGATATCACCAGTGATATCACTTGTGATATCACCAGTGATATCACCTGTGATATCATGTGATATCACAAGTGAGGTGATATCACCTATGATATCACAGGTGTTTGAGCTTACTCAGTTTGTTTATAAAGATGTGTGCTTTCTTCAACCATAACTTCTTTAGTTTGTTGATTAAACCATAAATATTTTTAAATTCCGCTATAAAACCTATCGAAACATGCACAATGTATTCATTAAATAGAAAAATCAAAATAAGTCTAACAAAAATTTCATAACATCTTTTGTTTTTAGTTAAACACCTTTTTTAATACTTCATATTATCATAAAACACAAAAATCTTTCTAAATATTTTAAAAAACACAAATAAAAAAAATGAACAGAATCATCACAGTAATATAATAAGTGATGTTTATTATCATTTCTTTCATATATACTTGGTAAAATACTAAATTCTTACCACATTTGGTATGAATTTAATATTTCACATTCTTAGTTGAGTGTTACAACTGATAACACATATATTATGAAGAGTGTAATACTCTTCATCTTTCTTACAGTGTTATATCACAAGAGATAAATAAGTGTCACTTAAAAATATCAAAAAGGAAGCATACTATGAAAATAGAGACTTGACATATTCTCAAAATCAAACAAGTGTTGCATTAAATTAACATTTTTTTGAACAAAATAAGAATTCACCTAAAGAGACTTTATTCCTTTTAGTTCTACTAAGAGTATAATGTCACAACTGATAGATAACATTGGTTGCTTTAAAAAAATGTGCGCTTGTCAATTGTGATGAAAGGCACAAAAACTATCTTGTAACTGAAAATTATAAAAATATTAGAAAACACATAGATGATAATATATAAAAATATACAGAGTAATGAAATATCTCAGGTGATATTAAAGGTTAAAAAACATACTTGTTTGTTTATGAAATATCATAAGTGATATTAGACATTAACATTTTTATAATAAAATATCACAATTGATATTAGACATGCAATATAATAAAGTTTAATAATAAGAATGAAAACATATGAAAATAGACGAAAACGTATAAAAACCGCAAAAACGAACGAAAACGTATGAAAAGGGACAAAAATGTCTAAAAACGAATGAAAAGCGTATAAAAATGTATGAAAACGGACGAAAACGTATAAAAACGGATGAGAATGGACGAAAACGTATGAAAACGGACGAAAGCGTCTAAAAAGAGACGAAAACGTAAAAAAACGGACGAACGCGTTTATAAACCTATGAAAACCGATGACAAGAAAACGGACAAAAACGTAACAAGACAGACGAAAACGTATTAAAACGGACGAAAAGGTATGAAAACGGACAAAAACGTAAGATAACGGACGAAAACGTTAGAAAACGAATGAAAACATATGAAAACGGACAAAAATGTAAGAAAAAGGGCGAAAACGTAAGAAAACGGACGAAAACGTATGAAAACGGACAAATACGTAAGAATACGGATGAAAACGTATGAAAACGGACGAAAACGTGTGAAAACGGACGAAATCGTAAGAAAACGGACGAAAACGGACAAAAACGTAAGAAACAGAAGAAAATGTAAGAAAACAGACGAAAACGTAAGAAAACGAATGAAACATAAGAAAACAGAAAAAAAAAAAACGTATGAAAACGGTCGAAAATGTAAGAAAGCAGACGAAAACGTATGAAAACGGACGAAAACGTAAGAAAACGGACGAAAGCATATGAAAACGTAAGAAAACGGACGAAAACGTAACAAGACTGACGAAAACGGACGAAAACGTATGAAAACGGACGAAAATGTAAGAAAACAGACGAAAACGTATGAAAACGGACAAAACGTAAGAAAACAGACGAAAACGTAAGAAAACGGACGAAAACGTATGAAAATGGACGAAAAACGTAAGAAAACGTATGAAAACAGACGAAAACGTATAAAAAGCGAAAAAACGGACAAAAACGTATGAAAACTGACGGTGGAAAAAAAAGAAAAAAAGAAAAAAAAAGACGTGAAATTAAAAATAGTGATTAAAAGAAATACAAATAATGAGAAAATAAATAAGAAAGATAAAAAGAAAAGAAAAAAAACATGGACTTATGTTTAGACATATTAAATCTTAGGTTAATCACCACAATTAGATCAAATTAGATAGAAAGTGGGGATTTATCCCTTAGTATGCAAAATTTTTTGAATATGCAAAATAAAGTGCCTCATAAATCTATATATTATAGCAAAGCTAAAATTGTTTGTTGTTATTACAAATGTCTTCTGATAATTATCGGTTTAATATGTTCATTCATTTGGTTTTTGGTGCTATGCCCAAAAACAATTGGCACATGTCTAATCGTGAATAACTTTATTAAATGGAAAGAGTTCCTTTGGATTTAATCTAACCCTTTGTTTTAAACGTATAAATTAATATCATACAATTAATATGAAAAAAATGATTATCTCCCCTGTGTGAGCATGTGAAATTACAATGAGCATGTTCAAAGCCTAAAGTTAGGCATAACTCATGATTTGGTTGACCTTTTTTTGTTTAAAGACACATACACATATTTAATTCAAGTAGTTAAGTTACATTACGTGATTCTAATAAGTTAATGATTATGTTTAGTCTATATATACAAATTAACCCATAAAATTGAACTTATTGTTTGAGAAAATGAGAAAAGATATAGATAACAATGTAGGGAACATGTACGCTTTTATTAAAAAATCAAATTACAAATAATAATAACAGAAAATAATTAAATAATAGACAAAATGGCCAACGAAAATTAAACGAAATCAGTAAAGATCGTGGCACGAGACTCGTGTTAACACGATTCTCTTAAAACAGATTCGTCTTCTATTTTCTATGGCACAACGGTCAAAGCTGATGTATAGCCGGACTAGACACACTTGCTTGAAAGATCACAGAAACTCTGCGTGTTTCTGATCGAAGATACTACTGGAATTCGGTCGTTGTGGAGTTGCGTTTTTCTGTGTCTCAAACTGAATGAATTCGGGTTTAATTTATAACCTTTGCATGTCTTGGTTAACAAGACAGAATGTTTGCTCCGAAATTAAACTGACATGCAAATCCGTTATTACAATAACTCGATTTGATATATTTTATTTAACACAAAATATTCTGTAAAACTTGTCCATTAAGTTCAAATTTATTCCTAAAATTTTACAAAAAAACTGAAAGGAAACTCGCCGCAAAAAGAACCGCATGTAGGTGAGGTTTCGGAGTTGCATTCGTGTCCGCAGGTCGCACGGGCTCACATGATTTCAGAAGCTTCGAACCCATTTTGGCCTAGAAATCCTGAAATATGCACCCCCTGCCCGCACATGTAGGTGTTGGAGTAAAACCAACTAAAAGATTTTGATAGCCAATACCAAGATTTCCTTATAAACACCATTCCATTTCATTCATGGGGCTATGTGGGATACTCTCCCAAATCCCAATTTGTGTGTTTCAAGTTTCTCACTTTGATACATGATATCTCATTCATATCCACTTCATTTTTTACACATTTTAGCTCGTTGCGAAGCTCTCGTCAAGGAGAATGCAAAGCTACCAAGAAATATTAATATATATAACATATACATATATTAAATAGTATCTAAAATTAAAAAAAAAATATTTTGCAACAACCATTTTCTAACAATCCCCCACATGAATGGAGATCGGTCGAAAAACACACAAAAGTTTCGGTGAAATTTCTGTAGTTAATTCCTGCATAGGATAGGTAGGTGTGACCCTTTGAACCTTTCATTGTGAGATACACTTAGTCCCCTAGATCTGATTTGACGCGATGTCCTTGAACTCAGCCTTTGTTTACGTAGACGATAATACACTTCACACAAGACTCTCCCTGACATTGTCAAGTCCTCATAGTCATGTTCGTTATGGTCATGAACACTAGCTTGGTTCTGCAAGAGCTCTTAGGAATTGCGCCCCCCACAATTCCTTTCAAAGAGACCCCACTTCTCTCTCACATAGGTGATTTCATCTTGAATCATTGAAAACACATACTTTTAGATTTCATCTTGAATCATTATGCTTTATGATTTCACCTTGAATCATTAAAGCCATATGTTTAACCTCTAAACAAGTTACATTGTTATATGAATGGACTAGGAAGTTACAAATTAAGTAACTCCCCCACATTGACGTGGCTTCCCTCACATTTATATGATTAGGTTGTCTTATTGAACCCGGATCTTGGGATCTCTAGTCAATTGGGTTAGGTTTTCCTTCATATAAAATCATTCCTTTAAAGGCTTTAGTCCCATTCCTTTAGACGACTTCCTAACTAACTCTCTGCTTAAGCCTTTCGTAAGCGGATCCACTATGTTATCCTTTGACTTCACATAGAAAAGTGAGATAACTCTTGTTGAGAGTAGTTGCCGTACCGAATTATGCCTATGATGGATATGTCTGGAATTTCCATTATACATTATGCTATGAGCTCTGCCAATTGCCGAGTTACTATCACAATGTATATTAATGGCCGTTACCGGTTTAGGCCACCTTGGTATGTCCTCTATGAATTGGCGTAGTCATTCCGCCTCTTCTTCGCATTTATCTAACACGATAAATTATGATTCCATCATGGACCAAGCTATAACTGGTTGCTTGGAAGACTTCCAATATATAGTTGCACCTCCTAGTATAAACACATATCCACTAGTCGATCTAGAATCCTTTATGTCAGATATCCAGTTTGCATTACTGTATCCTTCGATAACAAATGGATATCTACTATAATGCAGCCCATAATCGTGACTGTATCTCAAATAATGAAGTACCCTAGTCATAGCTTCCTAATTTGTATAGCTTGGATTACTAGTATACATACTTAGCCTGCTAACAACATATGCTAAGTCAGGTCGGGTACTTGTCATTAAGTACATTAACATGCCAATAATTCTTACTCTAATTAGGCAACACATGTGCCTCTATTTTTAGATAGATGCTAACTGGTGTCAATTGGAGTTCTAGCTAGGCTGAAATCCCCTGCATTATGAGTTTAAGAATTTTGTTCACGTAAAGTGTTTGACTTAACATAAGTCCATTCTGAGCTCGTATGATCTTTATTCCAAGGATTAAATCAGACAAACCCATATCCTTCATGTCAAACTTTGATTTCAACATGTCTTTAGTAGATTTGATCATCTTGTCGTTACTGCCAATGATAAGCATATCATCAACATATAAACACAAGATTACATATCCATTATTTGTATCTTTTACATAAACACACTTGTCGCATTCATTAATTTTGAATCCACTCTATAGCATGGCGGGGTCAAATTTTTGATGCCACTATTTGCGAGCTTGCTTTAAGCCATATAATGACTTAACAAGCCTACAAACTTTGTTCTCTTGTCCAGGAGCCATGAAACCCTCAGGTTGGTTCATGTAGATTTCTTCTTTTAAATCTCCGTTTAGAAATGCTGTTTTCACATCCATTTGGTGAACTTCCAAATTTCTTAAAGCGGCAATAGCAAGTATCATCCTAATCGAGGTTATTCGCGTAACAAGCGAATATGTATCAAAGTAATCTAGACCTTCTCGTTGTTTAAATCCTCTTGTTAGTGCAAATATTACGATATTTAATCTATACATTCTCATTTATTTTGTTGATGACAAACATGTAACTTGTAATACATAACGTAAAATGTATAAGTTACTTGTAATTACATATTGTCTCAACACCTCTCGACGACTCAAGTCCTTGTATGCTACAACACAGGTTCATACATGTTTGTTATGTTGCGTTATGATCAAACCCCCAACAAACCATTAAAACATGTTTAGTTAAATCGTTTATGTATAACAACTAGTGTTTACATATTGGGTAAATATATACATAACTAGTATGTATTATAAGGGGTAATATAACTGGGTAGAAAACTTAAGTATTTGACCCATTGACCAAATACATTGAATGTAGTTGGGTAAAACCCAAAGTCCATAACCCATACCAAATGTCTAGATACATTGTACCTTGGTGAGCACTCAAAACCATGGACTAGATACATTGAATCTACTTGGTACCCATAACCCATGACCCATACCCAATGTCTAGATACATTGTACCCTTGGTGGGCATTCAAAACCATGGACTAAATACATTGCATCTTATAGATACATTGAATCTACTTGGTACCCATAACCCATAACCCATGACCCAAAATCCATGGGTAAAAGGGAGCGTCCCACGGATCCCCAGTAATACACTGGACGGATCACTCAAGGGAGGGATCCGTGGGATCCGGGGAACAGTGGCTAGTTTTCTTCTATAAATAGTGAGTCATTTCTTCATTGTTCCACACACCTTCACACATAGTTTCTCTTCACCAAATCTAGGATATTTAGATCATTAGGAAACATGTAAACCACCCTCATCTCATATGATCATATTGCTTCTAACTCTCATTTGTTGTAAGCATACTCCCGAAGTGATCCTCCAAAGCAAGCTTAGAGATCTTGCTTCCTTACCTACTGAAGTGATCACCCATCATAAGATACAAGCACATGAAGATCTTATACAACAACCTTGGGAAACTTGTCATCTTTATTCATAGAAGACTAACTACATCATGCTTTGGGTTCTTGATGTTTAGTCTAGGAATTCATATCCATTAGACACATTGTCTTGGATATTGTCTAGTATCATATTTTTGTATCTATGACTAGACTAGATGGTTTATGTGTTTGTGCCATAAAACACAAGGTTTGTTATGTTGGGCCACAAAACATAACGGGTGTCATAGATGTGTCAAAGGCATTAGTGAAGAGTGCTGAAGATCCGTGTTGAAGGCATTAGTGAAAGGTGCTGAAGGATCGTGTAAATGGCATTAGTGAAGAATGCCTAGGTCGTATAATCGATGAAGTGCATCGTTATACATATAGTATTTGTCTAGATCCAAGGATGGTGATATCCTTGATAATGTTGTAACAAGGAGTGGATCTCCTTGAGATTAGGTGTTGTGTTGTGATGGGTAGTAGTTCCTCCATAGTAATGGAACTAGGTGCTTAGCCTAGTACCTAATAAATGGTAGGCGACGTTGTGTAGGTGTGGTTCACCTTGGAGTGAAAGAACCCGGTGGTTAGCCTAGCACCGTATAAAGGGTAGGCGACATTGTGGTAGGTGTGGTTCGCCTTGGTGTGAAAGAACTCGGTATTTAGCTTTGTACCGGAAAAAGGTTAAGCGACGTTGTGAAGGCTTCTCCGCCATAAAGATATTGGTGTAGTGTTTACAAACTCTCGAGTAGGTGACTCGGGAAGTGGAGTAGGGCAAGGAAGGTGTCCTTGTAGCCGAACCACTATAAATCCTCGCGTTGGTTTGTCTATCCTTTTACTTATCGCTTTACTCTTATTCTTGCATTACATTGTTTATTTTCTATGTGGTTGATGTCTATGTTTGTGATACATACTTGGTCTTTTATATAGTCACAAACTATATTTAACACTTTACATATTATGGCACTCTTGATCAAGAAAAAGCAACCGGACTAATAATGGTGAAACTTGATTTATAATGAACCATTAATCTTGCAGAATCTTATGTGATATTAAGGGGTTGGCCTTACATGCCGTAATGCGTTAAATGCATCCTCGCGTCGAGATTTGCAAATGCAATGGTTTATACTATATTTGATACAAAAAGTTTTAAGTTTGAAACGGAAACGTATTCACCCCCCCCCCCTTCTACGTTTTCACAATTGGTATCAGAGCGGGTTGGCTCTAGTTTTTAAAACAAATGGTTTTCAAAACGAGTAAGGTCCTCGTATCAAATTTTTGGTGAAGTCAAGCATAATATGAAAAGTGTTTTGTTGATTTTTTTCTTTGAAGTTTTGTTGTTAGATATATTGTTAATCAAACTTGAATAAAGGTAAAAATGGTTAATATAACTTCACTAAAAAGTCTACAAAGGTTAAACCTTTTCGTCGGGTCAAAACGTACATTTTTGTAATTCTGTGTCAGATCCGCGGATCCCTCAGGTTACACTGGACGGATCCCTCAAGCAAGGGATCCGTGGTACAGAAGACAGTTTTTGTCTGAATTTCAAAAATTCATAACTAATTAACCGTAAGTCGTTAGAAGTAGTGCCACCTATCGTTTTAAAGGTAGTTGAGTCTACTTTCATTTAAAAATAATTTCATAAACTAATTCAAAATAAAAATTTACAGAATCATTGATTTATAATAGAAAGTCATTTTTCGGTCATAACTTTTGCACAAACTTTTGATCTAATTGGAGACGGATGTTTTCATCTTTGAATAACAATGTGTCCTCTTTTGAAATTAAGGTTTTGATCATATTTATAAAGGAAACTAATCAAGCTTGGTATACATGTTTAACACAAAGCGATGAAAAGAACTTTCGTATGCTATGCTAAATGATAAATTGTTTCCCTTGCATTACTTGATTATTTGCTTATCTCAAATAGCTTTTGTGCTTGGTTGATTGATTAACATATGTGGTTTCCTTACCTTGCTATTCATTCTCTTGCTTGTCGATTTAGTAATTTTCTACTAATCAATGTGCTACTTGAAGGAGTGTTTGGGATAACATCTAGTTGTGTCGAAAATGTTAGTTTTATAGGTTGAAAAATGTTTAAAACATATAACACACTAAAATGGCTTTTTGATTGAGTTTGTCATGTGTGCAACATAAATGTTTTATGTGCCTATATGATTTCTTGAGTTCATATTTTCTTGTATCGTTTTCTAAAAAACAACAAGAATGTACATCGGATCATAACCTACACTTGTGTTGATGATGTACTCTCCCGTTTTCCTTTTCATGATCTCTCTCTAAGCTTCATAGTAGGATTGACAACTTGATTATTTCATCCAATATACTCAAGTAAATTATTTTGCAACGCAAATATAATTGTTCATATCCGAAAGTCCAAACTCGAGCTTTCCAACAACATATGTTGAACTAGCTCATGCAACCATTTTTTTTTGTTCACCATATGGACAACTTTTAATTTTTTGACACCTTCGTCACCTTAGTTGTTTCAAGTATAATATTAATATAAACGAAGCAAAGTATCATCATTGTTACTCTTCGATAGGACATTGTAGGAATATAAATTTTCCTAACTTGAGAATGAATACTGGAGAACTTATTGCACTAGAAACTCAATTTGACCTAACAGTTGAATGGCTTCCTTGAGAGAAGTTAGGTATGTGGAATCGCCCATAAAAATGGTCGTGTTTAGCCGTAATTGAGCACCGCTAGTAATAGTCTCATATTCATTCTCTCACTTGAGAAATTTATACTCCTATGTTTTCCTAAAGTAAGTTTACAATGGAAATACTTTGCGTTGTCTTAGGATTACTAATCAAAAAAGTTGTAAAATTAATTTTTCTTTTAGTTAATCACAACCACTTGCATCATCAAGCGATTATCTTGCTTTGATTGAGAAGAGCTACATGAATTCATGGACGAAGCTCATTGTATGCTAATCACCATCCATAATGACTAGATTGTCCTAAACTAGCACCTCACAACTCTTTTGTCTTGAACACCATCATGTGCTCTTTTCTTTCTAGACACATACCTTGCATGTCATTGTTAGTGTAAATTATTTACTAATCTAGACCGTAAATCTGTTTTGGGCTTCTTGAATAGTGCTTGTTAAGTTTGCTAAACCCTTGTGTCATTTGTGAGCTCGATCTCATTTGATTGCCTATATGTTATCTCTACATGCTCTCTTTGCTTTGCTTAATGTGTATACATGTATACTTGCTGTAGAAATCATTAGTTTCATAATTCGAAACATAGAGCAAAATTCTGCAACTATTCTGTTAAGAAAATCTGTCTCTGACGCCGGATCCCTTAGATGTAACTAGACGGATACCTCAAGTGAAGGATCCATGGGATCCGGGTGGACAGAAGTTCCTTTTTAGCCTCCTTGCATCAATCCAACATTCTAGACCTTATTGGACTAGTTAAACATGCTACATTAGGATCACTTCAACCTTCCTTAGGCTTAGTTGATCTCACATTCACTCATGAATGATTTAGGATCATATTCAAAGTATTTTTGATTTAGCATTACTTCGAAACTCACCATCTTTCCGCTCCAATGTTTACACATTGTTCCTCTCATCTCAAAACACCTAGTTTGATATTTCTCTCAATTTTAGCAAATTGATTTTAGTCATCCTTACCTCAAAATAGGCCAAAAACTAGGTTTTAATTTCTTATGATTTTTAAGGAATTCTCCAAATCTCTCTTAAGTCATCATCTGATCTCTAGGATCATTTAACACCACTTGACACTCTCAAATTTCTTAGTGTCATCTTTGATCATCCACTGATGCTCATAAAGCCCCATTTTCCATAAAAGGCAATCATTAGCTACCATCAATCATTCTCTCTTGATCATTCAAGTCCATCTTCTTATAAGACACTTAATAGGCTGAGTAACTTAGGATATGTAGGTGCTAGATCTTGCTAGAACCCAATCACCTCTTTTTCACCTCATCTGTTAGCCGGATCCCTAGACTTAAGCTAGCCGGATCCCTCTAGTGAGGGAACCGAAGGAACCGTAGAACAGTAGGTACATTATCTCTTTAGATAATCATTTCAAATTTCCTTTTTCCACACAAGCACTTGTTCAACACTTAGGATTATCATTTTCGTATATGTTTATAAATGAGTTGCATTTATATGATTCTATACGTGTTCTTTCTTTTCGTTTCATGATTTTATGTGAATAATTTATCCATTTGTATAAATGTTTTCCTTTTGTACTAACTCTTTTGGATTCCTGTAGGATGACAATGGTCGATTTCATCATCAAGTCAAGTTGTGCTCATTCGCACATTTTTTTATATATTCCTAATCTTGCATCATCCTAACCATCTTACTCCACTTTTATCACTACTCGCAAAGTCATCATGTCTACCACCTCTATTGAGTCATCAACCAAGTCAAAGATTTACCTTGATACCTTTCATCATCATCCCTTGCTAATCTTGAGTCTTTTTATTACCTAGTAATACTTGACCCCTCATCACCTCTACCACAACTTCCATACCTCTAAGTCATAATGATGATTTCTATCATTATCACCATGTCTAAGGTCTAGTTCATGAACTACGTGATGAAATATGTCTCATGTTATACCACATCCTACTTGTGTCAACCACAACCTCAAACCACAAGCTTATTGTGTCAACCACATCCTACAAGTGCCTCACTACCACTACAATTCATGGTCGCTAAACCATCCTCCACAAACATCTATGTTGTCAAAAGCCAAGTGAATTTCGTAATGAAATGCGTCTCATCCCTAAGCACATTTTTTGTCTTACCTTGAACAAACCTTACAACCTCTAAACCAACCATGATGATGCAAATAGTATGATTATTCTCTTTTTGACACTAATCCTTTCTTTGTAGGTTCACTCATATACATGGGTTTGTATATGGAGCACTTGTCTTCGGACGAGGTTTACTAATTTTTTTTTCTTGTAGGTTCTTCTTGACGCCCTCGAGCTAGGGGGAGCTTTCGTCGAGCATTTATAAAGTGCATCATATGACTTACTCGTCCAAGGACGAATATAATTTTTCACCAACTTTTTGTTTTGTAGATTTTCAAAACACACTAGGAGTACTTGACGCTCTCAATAAAGGGGAGTTTTTTCGTCAAAGCTAAAACATTGCAAATTTTGCAATAATTTTGTCTTAGCCGTCCTAAAATACTTGACGCCTTTAACAAGGGGGAGCAACCGTCAAGGGGGAGCATGCACACATTCATTCTTCAAAATTTCTTTTTGTTTCAACAAAAGGGAGATTTCTTTCTCATCATATATTTTTCCTTTTTCTTTTCTTCTTAACACTAACCTTGATGTAGGTTAAGCCTAAAAAATTTGATCCATTGAGCCGTTGGCAATAATGGTTAAAATTCAAAGGATCTTTCTATTTTTTGTGTGTGTGATTCTCTAGGTTCCTCTTAAAGGCGAGATCACCACCTTTTGAAGACATGCAAGCTCAAGGTCATGAGTTGCTAAGCTTCGTCATTAGTGTTTCGTGTAGAAGGTATTGGCGTGGTGTGCCAATTGGAGCAATAAGGTGTTTTTATTTTAACTTCACTAGGGATGATGCAAACTCGCCATTCTTGGGAGAAAGGACACACCCTTTTTGTTTCGACAAAAGGGGGAGAAGAGTGTAAACGGAGAAGGTAATGTATAGGAAGTACGGACACAAGTAACTTTGACATTTTACCTATCTATTACGTTTACATATATTTTGTCATCATCAAAAAGAGGGAGATTGTTAGTGCAAATATTACGATATTTAATCTATACATTCTCATTTGTTTTGTTGATGACAAACATGTAACTTGTAATACATAACGTAAAATGTATAAGTTACTTGTAATTACATATTGTCTCAACACCTCTCGACGACTCAAGTCCTTGTATGCTACAACACAGGTTCGTACATGTTTGTTATGTTGCGTTATGATCAAACCCCCAACAAACCATTAAAACATGTTTAGTTAAATAGTTTATGTATAACAACTAGTGTTTACATATTGGGTAAAAATATACATAACTAGTATGTACTATAAGGGGTAATATAAATGGGTAGAAAACTTAAGTATTTGACCCATTGACCAAATACATTGAATGTAGTTGGGTAAAACCCAAAGTCCATAACCCATACCCAATGTCTAGATACATTGTACCTTGGTGAGCACTCAAAACCATGGACTAGATGCATTGCATCTTGTAGATACATTGAATCTACTTGGTACCCATAACCCATGACCCATACCCAATGTCTAGATACATTGTACCCTTGGTGGGCACTCAAAACCATGGACTAGATACATTGAATCTACTTGGTACCCATAACCCATAACCCATGACCCATGACCCATAACCCATAACCCAAAACCCATGGGTAAATGGGAGCGTCCCACAGATCCCCAGTAATACACTGGACGGATCCCTCAAGGGAGGGATCCGTGGGATCCGGGGAATAGTGGCTAGTTTTCTTCTATAAATAGTGAGCTATTTCTTCATTGTTCCACACACCTTCACACATAGTTTCTCTTAACCAAATCTAGGATATTTAGATCATTAGAAAACATGTAAACCACCCTCATCTCATATGATCATCATGCTTCTAACTCTCATTTGTTGTAAGCATACTCCCGAAGTGATCCTCCAAAGCAAGCTTAGAGATCTTGCTTCCTTACCTACTGAAGTCATCACCCATCACAAGATACAAGCACATGAAGATCTTATACAACAAGCTTGGGAAACTTGTCATCTTCATTCATAGAAGACTAACTACATCATGCTTTGGGTTCTTGATGTTTATTCTAGGAGTTCATATCCATTAGACACATTGTCTTGGATATTGTCTAGTATCATATTCTTGTATCTATGACTAGACTAGATGGTTTATGTGTTTGTGCCATAAAACACAAGGTTTGTTATGTTGGGCCACAAAACATAACGGGTGTCATAGATGTGTCAAAGGTATTAGTGAAGAGTGCTGAAGATCCGTGTTGAAGGCATTAGTGAAAGGTGCTGAAGGATCGTGTAAATGGCATTAGTGAAGAATGCCTAGGTCGTATAATCGATGAGGTGCATCGTTATACATATAGTATTTGTCTAGATCCAAGGATGGTGATATCCTTGATGGTGTTGTAACAAGGAGTGGATCTCCTTGAGATTAGGTGTTGTGTTGTGATGGGTAGTAGTTCCTCCATAGTAATGGAACTAGGTGCTTAGCCTAGTACCTAATAAAGGGTAGGCGACGTTGTGTAGGTGTGGTTCACTTTGGAGTGAAAGAACCCGATGGTTAGCCTAGCACCGTATAAAGGGTAGGCGACGTTGTGGTAGGTGTGGTTCGCCTTGGTGTGAAAGAACTCGGTATTTAGCTTTGTACTTGAAAAAGGTTAAGCGACGTTGTGAAGGCTTCTCCGCCATAAGGAGATTGGTGTAGTGTTTACAAACTCTCGAGTAGGTGACTCGGGGAGTGGAGTAGGGCAAGGAAGGTGTCCTTGTAGCCGAACCACTATAAATCCTCGCGTTGGTTTGTCTATCCTTTTACTTATCGCTTTACTCTTATTCTTGCATTACATTGTTTATTTTCTATGTGGTTGATGTCTATATTTGTGATACATACTTGGTCTTATATATAGTCACAAACTATATTTAACACTTTACATATTATGACACGCTTGATCAAGAAAAAGCAACCGGACTAATAATGGTGAAACTTGATTTATAATGAACCATTAATCTTGCAGAATCTTATGTGATATTAAGGGGTTGGCCTTACATGCCGTAATGCGTTAAATGCATCCTCGCATCGAGATTTGCAAATGCAATGGTTTATACTATATTTGATACAAAAAGTTTTAAGTTTGAAACGGAAACGTATTCACCCCCCTCCCCCTCTACGTTTTCACACCTCTGATTACCAATCTTGCTTTGTACTTGTCAATGGTGCCATCGACTTTCATCTTCTTCTTAAAGATCCATTTATAGCCTAGTGGTTTGCACCCAGGTGGTAAATCTACGAGCTCCAAAGTATGATTTTGTAAAATAAAATCTATTTCACTTTTAATGGCTTCTTTCCATTGAGCCACTTCCGAGGAAGTTACCGATTCTCGATAAGAAGTAGGTTCATTTTCTACCTTAAAAGAAACATAATCGGGTCCAAACAATTTCTCGGTTCTTGCCCTTTTGCTTCTTCTAGGTTCAACTTCTTGTTCCTTGGTTTGATCTTGTCTCTCATCTTGGAGATCATTATCATCTCGTTGTCTCTTATCTTGGACAACTTCATCATCTATTCTAGATGAACTTTCAGTTTTCTTCATTAAACAAGGAAATATATTTTTAAAGAATGAAGCCTTCCTTAATTCCATTACTGTACCCTTTTATATATCAGGATTTTTTGAATCATGTATAATTAAACGATAAGCACTGCTATTCTTAGCATATCCAATGAATATACGATCCACAGATTTAGGTCCAATCTTTTGGGCTTTGTGTGCTGGCACAACTACCTTTGCTAGACACCCCAACACTCGTAATTACTGATATGATGGTTTTCTTCCCATCCAAAGTTCTTAAAGGGTCTTTTCTTTAAGCCGTTAGATTGGCTTCCCCCCACATGTCCTGGCTTAAAACAGAACTTATTAACATGGCATTAACCATTTCTTTCAAGGTACGGTTTTCCTTTCGGCAATACCATTTTGCTAAGGTAAATAAGGAGAGTGAACTCGTGTCTGATTCCATATTTCACAAATAGATCAGTAAATAGAGACACATATTCACCTCCTCTATCACTTCGTACAACCTTGATTTTCTTACTAAGTTGATTCTCAACTTCGTTTTTGTATAGAACAAACTTGTCTATAGCTCCATCTTTACTTTTTAGTAAGAAAACATAACAATACTTTATACAATCATCAATAAACGTGATAAAGTACTTATTGCCACCTTTTGTGGGTAGTGATTTCAAATCACATATGTCAGTGTGTATCATATCAAGTGGTTCGGTTTTTCGTTCACTCGATTTGAAAGATGATCTTTTAAGTTTGGCTTCAACACAAGTTTCACATTTATATTTTGAATCCATATGGAAATTAGGTATGCAATAAAATTTAATCAAACAACGCATTGAATTAAAATTTACATGTCCAAGACCGCCATGCCACACATTAGAAGACTCAATCAAGTAAGCAGAAGAATTCATTTATTGATATCATTCTTAACAACCATTACATTGAGCTTAAATAGTTTATTCAGGGCATATCCCCTACCAACATACATTTGATTCTTAGAAAGAACTAACTTATCAGACTAAAAAATAAGATGAAAACCAAACTTGTTCAACAACCAGCTAGACACAAGATTCTTGCGAATCTCTGGAACATACAATACATTAGTCAAGTTGAGCTCTTTCTCAGATGTCATCTTCAAGATTACATCTCCTTCGCCCTTGATATTATTAGTTGCAGAGTTGCCCATTTACAACTTCTCTTCACTATCAACCGCTCTGAAAGAGTGAAACATATTCATATCAGCACACACATGACGGGTAGCCCAGTATCAAACCACCATTCCATGTTTTTGGAACCTACCAGATTAACTTCAGAGATCATGGCAATAACGTCAGACACCATATAAATCATGTCTATATTATCATTCACCATATTAGCCTGGCGTGGAGTCACCCGCTTCGACATCTTACAGTTAGCAGCACGGTGACCCGACTGGTCACAGTTGAAACACACCCATTGCAACTTCTATTTCACAATTGCAAATTTAGGAGCAAGGTACTCAGACTTCCCTTTGATCTTCTTGTCATTATTTCCTTTTCCTTTGCCTTTACCTTTGACATTGGACTTTGAAGATGACGAAGCATGCTCAACCATATTTGCCTTGGCAGAATCAGGCGTATAAGTGTTTTTTTAGAGCCAACTTGTTGTCCTCTTAAATACGAAGACGAACAACCAAGTCACTCAACTCCTTTCGCTTATGCTTTAGGTAGTTCTTAAATTCTACCCAGCTTGGAGGTAACTTTTCAACAATAGCAACAACTTGAAAAGTTTCACTCAAAGTCATTCCCTCAGCATGAATGTCGTATAGCAAAACCTGCAGATCTTGAACCTGATTCATCACAT
The DNA here is from genome assembly GCA_019973895.1 of Chrysanthemum seticuspe. Lineage (NCBI taxonomy): Eukaryota > Viridiplantae > Streptophyta > Magnoliopsida > Asterales > Asteraceae > Chrysanthemum > Chrysanthemum seticuspe. The sequence continues at coordinate 93,123,839 of BPTQ01000009.1, read as the reverse complement.
TCTTTAAATTATCCACCTTGTAATCCAAAAAATGAGTTACCACAAACTTCCTTTTACCACCATCCTCAGTTTTGTACTTGCGTTCCAATGACTCCCGTAATTCTTTGGCAGTATTGGTCTTGTAGTACACGTTATGCAAAGAGTACACCAACCATTCAGAACATAGGTATGACACAAGAAGTCTGAATTTTCCATGCTTCCATGGCTTGAACAGCCTGTTGATTAGAGGATTAACCTTCTCTAGGAGGTTACACATAAGGTGGATTCTCTTTTAAGAACCGCGCAAGGTTCAAAGTAGTGAGATAGAAGAACATATTCTGTTGCCACCTCTTAATATTTTGCCCATTGAGTGTTTCTGGTTTCTCAACATGATTAGCAACCGTGTTGGTAACTGGTGCACCAGGTACATTCACAATATTAGTTACAAGAGGAGTCACAATAGTTTCGTTTATCATCCTGAAAGATTAGGTTAGGAATTAGAAATTCCAGGTATTAAAGAGTCGGTCACCTCAAGTATATGTAATCGTTAAAAAGCTCGTAGTCGTAGTTATTTTAAGTTAAGTAGTATTTAGTTAAGTAACACCGTGGAGGACGGACGGGTCTTTACCCACTGTATGCCTGATCCACAGCCCGTTGTGTGGCGTTTTATGTAAGACTATAAATACTCTCTACCTCCCAAGGTAGAGAGTTGGAGCTCATAATAATATCTTTCACTTTCTCTCACTAAGTTCCCTAAACATCTAACTTTCTCTCTCTAGAACTCCACTTATACGCCCACTTTGTGTTATGGTTTGATGTAAGTGAGAACCAATATATTACAATTGGTATCAAGAGCCATGGTTAGATCATATCTTGCACATCTTTGGATTTCTAGTGGTTTTTAGGTGGTTTTTGAGTTTGAAAAAGTTTAGTGGTTTGTGCTTCATTTGGTTAATTTCTTGTGTTAAAGCTTGGATTTTGTTAGTACTTTTATGTTTAGAATCATCACAAGTGTTTAGGTTTTCATTTGGTAAGCTTGAATCATCTTGGTTGGGTTGTTTTTGGATTGAAAAGTGATGTTTGTGATGTTTTCTTGCTAGCGACTTGACCTACGGATTTCTTTCTTGCTAGCGACTTGCTTTACATTTTTGTAGCGAGTTGCAGTTTGTGGATTTAGCGACTTAGGCCTAGCGACTAACAGTACAAGTAGTGGATGCTCCACTACGGGTAGCGACTTGGTGTTAGCGACTTGGTAAGTAGCGAGTTGCTATTTAGCGACTTGATTCCTTAGCGACTTGTATCTTAGCGAATTGCTGCCAAAATTTTGCTAGCAACTAGAGGCTTAGCGAGTTGCTATTTAGCGACTTGTCTTTTGTTTAGCGACTTGGGACTTTAGCGACTTGGTGGAATAGCGAATTAGAAGATAGCGACTTGGTGCATAATTTTCTAGCGACTTGGGTGATTTCTTTACGGTATTCTCTTGATTTAGTAAAATCCCGTGAAAGAATCTATTTCCCGGTTTAATCATAGAGTTATAAAATCCCGTTTAATTTGTCATCATGTCTACCAAAGTTTCTACAATCATCTCCACTGTTGCCGAGGATTTTCAAGCAGCTGGTTCAGATACTCGTCCACCCATGCTTGAAAGAACTGACTACGATTCTTGGGCTCAACGAATCAGATTGTACTGTCTTGGAAAGGAAAATGGTGTCAACATTCTCAAATCCATTGATGAAGGACCGTATCGGGTTGAGACGACTAGAGATGTACTTGATACTGCTGAAGATGGAACTCTGATTTACGGAATGGACAGACCAAAGATGTATGATGAGCTTGATGATAAGGAGAAAAAGAGATTCGATGCTGATATAAGGGCTTCTAACATTGTTCTTCAAGGTCTTCCTAAAGACATCTACAAGCTGATCAATCACAACACCGAAGCAAAGGCAGTATGGGATAATGTCAAGATGCTTTTCTCAGGTTCTGAATTAACTATGGAAGACAGAGAATCACAACTCTATGACGAATTTGAACACTTCAAGATGAAACCAGATGAGAGTGTCTATGAGTACTATGTGAGATTTCATAAGCTGGTGAATGATATGAGGAACATCAGAATGACTATGCGTAACATTCAGCTGAACTCAAAATTTGTGAACAACATGAATCCCGAATGGCACAAGTTTGTCACTTCTGTGAAGCTCACTAAAGGTTTGAAGAATACAAACTATGAGCAACTCTATGCCTTCCTTCTTCAAAATGAGAGACATGCCATGTTTGAAAAGAGGATTCTTGATCAGTTCAAAGGTCAGGGAGAAACAAGCTCTACAAATGATTCAACTGTTTTTTTCACAAATGATGGGATTACCACCAATGCTTCTCAAGTTGTACCCACGGGAGATGATAATCACAAACCCATTTCTGATCCAAGGTTCAAGCAACCTGATGCAAATGCTGTCATGGAACATTTCATCACTCAACTGACACTCATGGTTAAACAGAACAGGACACTTTCACCTCACACCAACAAACTTCACACCTGCAATGAGATCCGAACCTCCTCTAATCTTCACAACCATGCTTTGATCAGAGATGGGAAAATTATGGGGCAGTCAGTTCAAGAAAGGCAGTTTGATCAAAGAAAGGGTGGAGCTGGTAGAGGTTATGCTGCAAATCAGAATAGAGGAAGGAATGGAAATCAGGGTCAAGCAAAACCAATCAAATGTTATAACTGTGGTGGTGAGGGACACATTGCAAGGAACTGCACATCTCCAAAACGTCCACAGAATGCTGATTACTTCAGAGATAAGATGCTGCTTGTACAAGCTCAGGATAATGGTGCTGCTTTGGATGAAGAGGAATTGTTGTTTCTTGCTGAGGGGAATGCCAAGACCTATGATGCAGATGTGGATGAGCAGCCTATTCAGGAGATAGGTCACAATCATCAGAATGCCTTTCAAGTCGCTGATTGTGATGCATACGACTCTGATGTGGATGATGGACCTACTGCACACACAATTTTTATGGCTAGCATTTCTCCAATGGTTTCTCCCAAGGTCTCTTCTTCACCACAAGCTGGCCCATCCAAAGACAAACTCATCTCAGAGGTATTAAAACTATACGATGATGCTGATGTGCAAAAGATGCATGACAAAGTACTATCAACTGAAACTATTGAATCAAATATTGAAAATATGGGTAATATCAATGTTGTCCCATATGATCAATATGTGAAACAAAGTGAAAGTGAAGTTGTACCAAGTGATGCATCTTCTGCAGTCAACAATGACTATGTTTTTTATGAATTCACTGCATGTGCCCCTGATGATTCTGTAATTTCTGAACTAAATGCCTATAAAGAACGTGTTGCTATTTATGAACAACGTGCAAAATTTGAGTTGACCACTCGTGAGCAGGAAATGGATGACCAAGTGCGTACAATCATTAGAAAAAGTAATTTTAGAGAAGAAGTATTAAAACAAGAGTTAAATTCCTTGCAAGAAAAGCTTTCTAAAACTGCTAAACAAAAACAAGAACTTCAAGAAAATGTGAAAATGCTTAAGCAAGAATTTAATGCAAAGGAATCAAAACTCTTGAAAGATTTTTCTAATCTGAAAACTTTGAAAAACAAACTTGAAAACAAGTTGTACATACAAGGGAACACCATTCAGACTGCTCACATGATCACTAAGCATAGAGTTCTAAGCGATAAGCATAGTGTTCCCATTATAGATAAACCCAACCCTGAGTACGGGAAGATAGCAAAAGGCAGCTCAAAATGTGATCTATGATGGCAAAGAGATTCTTAAACCTAGACAAAAACCTAGTTGCATTGAGTGCACAGAGGAAGATAAGAAATTAGATGAAATCACTAGGGAGAAGATGAATAAGAAACTAAATGATCCTAAATGCAAAGAGAAGAAAGTAATTATCACTCCCCATGACTACAAAAAGGAGAATTGGATCTCCTTGAACATGTTTAAGCCTCAAACATTGTTGACTCCCGAACAAGTGTTCTGGAAAATGGACTTAGATAAGCAGAAAGCAGAAAATATTGTTGAAACAAACCCTCCCCTTAGGAAAATGCCTAAAGCAACTGTGTATCCTCCCAATACACCAATGCATCTAGTTCCTAGAACGATTGCTACTAAAAGCAAGATCTTAATCAGTCAATATGTTATTTTTCAACTATTTGTTGATTTTGAGAAAACTTGTAAGAAAAGGATCACACCCACTGGGATTACTGAAGGGGAAAGGGGTTTTGAACAAACAAAAGAATGCTACTTAACTAAGGTCATGCCTTTCTTTAAACTTCTAAAAGATCACTTTGAGAGTCTTAAAAAGGGGATTGAAACTGATATTAAGGGAATGGAAAAGGAATTTGATGCAATGATAGTTGAAGTTAGTGACTATGAGCGAGCACTAAAATATAATGAGATTGAGAGGAAGAACTTGCATACACTAAATGAGAACCTGATTTCTGAATGTATTGCTCAAGATGTGTTTTTCACTGCTACAAATTGTTCCATTAATGCTTCCCAATTTCATGAATTATCTGTTGCCCTGAAAGTCTCCCATGATCGTGTCATTGAGCTTGAAAAAACTAATTCTAAACTAAACGAGAAAATTGAACTGGATGATCACGACAATTTGGTTAAACATTTTTCTAAACTAGAAGTTGAGCATTTTAATTTACAACTAAAATATCAACATCTTAAAGAAAATGTCAAAACTTCAAATATCAAGACATCCTCAGATGCTCCAGAGTTTGATGCAGTTTTTCAAATTAACAAACGTGATGAACAGATTCTAGCTCATTGCAACACGATCAGAAAGTTGAAAGCCCAAATCTCTCAATTAAAGGGTCAAACGAACAATATGACAGGCTCCCAAATGCCTCCTCCTTTAGATTCTCAGAATTCTCAAACGTTTCATCTTCAAAACCTAGTAAATGCATTACAAAAGGAAAATGAAAGTTTTCTAGAAGAAAATGAAAAGGTTAAACGTCATTTCAATGAGTTATTTGAATCAATAAAGGTCACTCGTAACAAAAATAGCGAACAAATAGGTTCATTGCAAAAGGAAATTGAAAATCTGAAGAGTCAGGTAAAAGGGAAAATGCCAATGACCAATGGGGAGAATGGTGTATCAAAGATTCACCCTTGTAATAAATATGCTTTTTCTGTGAAATATGTCCCTCCTCATCTCAGGAACAACAAACTTGCTGTTCAAACATACTTCTCATCCCTTAAGGATTGCCTAGATTATCTACGTGAGATTGTTGAAGAGGATAAGTTAGAGAAACCTCATGATAATGCAATTGGACATGCATGCTTATATGCCAAACGATCTCAAGAAATCCTAGAATGCTTGATCACAATATGCCCAAAGTCCTTAGGTGAGAGAGTTAATCCTTTGATTCCATGTTCGATGCCTAATGCCAAGTATGATATTCATTCGATGCCCAATATTTTGAATGTGAACCTTAGTGTGCCTTTAAGTAGGTCAGATTCCAGATTTGTCAATGCTAAGAAAGAGAACTCAAGCGTGCCTTCTAGGAGTACAAATCCCAGCACTTCTAGTTTTAAGAAAGTGAACCTTAGTGTGCCTGCATGTAGTTCAGATCCCAGCACATCTAAACAGGTGATGCAAAGAGTAGTAAAACCAACTAATGTTCCCATTCCCTCTACAGGAGTAATCAGTGACATTAAAGGGAGCAGGTCAAAGTCTCAAGACAATACAAGGAATGATAGGACCTCGCAAGCTAAGAATGTGCACTGGAAAAGAGTAGAAGAACAATCTAGGAACTTTAAGTTTGAACCGAATAAAACGAATCGTGTTGATTCTAGTATTAGCCATAGGCGTACTGTAATTAATTTGAATTCTGATACTATTTGCAAACCTTGTATTGATGTCTGCTTGAATTCTGTTTCTAATCATGAATGTGGTGTTAATGTTTTGCCTAATGATGTTAATTGTCCAGTTAATATTGTTAATGCTAAAATTCATGCTAAGAAGGCTAAAAGGCAAAAACAAAAGAAAGTTAGAAAATAGTGGAAACCCACAAGAAGAACATTTAGTAAGATAGGTTATTATTGGCTACCTGTTGGGCATAAGACTAATCAGACAATGCCCACTAGAAAATGGATGCCTACTGGTAGAACTATTCCCTTAAGAAGTGAGCACACTGTGAACAGGGCTAATATAGACACTAGTACTGCATCTATTCACAATGATTCCATTGCCTTAATTTCTGATATGAATGCTTCTATTTCTGATGTGGGTGTTCCAACCATTGTTACTAACCAAATGGAACCCATTCTTGCATGGGGATCCCAATTATCCAGTTATCCATTCTTGTCTGTGTTCAACTGCAGATCGTTCAAATCGTTCTGTGGTACCTGCACTCAGGCTGTTCCAAGCATATGACTGGCGACCGGTCATGGCTCATGAACTTCGTGAGCAAATTCATCGGGACAGTTAGATTCGGGAATGATCATTTCGGTGCTATTATGGGTTATGGAGACTATGTTGTTGGCAAAAGTGTTATCTCCAGGGTTTACTATGTAGAAGGTCTTGGTCACAACTTGTTCTCTGTTGGTCAATTCTGCGATTCTGATCTAGAAGTAGCCTTCAGAAAACATACCTGCTTCGTTAGAGAACTTGATGGTAAGGAACTTTTAAGAGGTTCACGTGGTTCAAATCTATACACCATCTCTATCGAAGATATGATGAAGTCTTCTCCAATTTGCTTGCTGTCAAAGGCCTCTAAAACAAAGTCATGGTTATGGCATCGTCGTCTCAATCACTTGAACTTCGGTACCATCAATGATCTCTCCAGAAAGGACTTAGTTGTATGTTTACCTAGACTCAAGTATGAAAAGGATCATCTTTGTTCAGCATGTCAATTGGGAAAAAGCAAGAAGTATGCCCATAAACCCAAACCTACTAACTCTGTCACAGAAGTTCTTCATATGATTCACATGGATTTATGTGGACCAATGAGTGTGCAGAATATCTTTGGGAAGAAATATGTGTTAGTTGTGGTTGATGATTACTCTAGATTCACCTGGGTCAAGTTCTTAAGGACAAAGGATGAAACTCCTGATATCATCATCAAACTCATCAAACAGCTGCAGGTTCGACTTAACAAAACAGTCAGAATAATCCGAACAGACAATGGAACTGAGTTTGTCAACAAACAACTCAGTGAATTTTATGAAAGCGTTGGAATCAGCCATCAAAGAAGTGTTCCACGAACTCCTCAACAGAACGGTGTAGTTGAAAAACGAAATCGAACTCTTGTAGAAGCCGCTAGAACAATGTTGATTTACTCAAAGGTTCCAATGTTTCTCTGGGCTGAAGCTATTGCCACTGCATGCTACACACAAAATCGTTCCCTGATTCACACTGTTCATGGAAAAACTCCATATGAACTTGTCCACAACAGAAAACCTAATCTCTCTTTCCTTCGTGTGTTTAGTGCATTGTGTTATCCAACTAATGAGGGACAAGACTTAGGCAAACTTAGAGCTAAAGCAGACATTGGAGTATTTGTAGGGTATGCACCAAACAAAAAGGGATACCGAATCTACAACAAAAGAACCCGAAATATCATGGAAACAATTCACGTTACGTTTGATGAGCTGACCGGTCAAATGGCTCCTGGACAATCCAGTTCAGGACCCGCTCTTCAAAACAGTCACATTGGTTCATCCCTTGTTCCAAACTCCTCTCAAGAAACTCCATATGTACCTCCATCTGAAGATGATTTAAAGAAATTGTTTGATCCTATGTTTGATGAACTTTATGATCCAAGTACTAATGAGGTGTCGATTCCTACAAAAGAGGCTGCTCATATTCCTGTGAATGAAGTCAATCCCTCAGTCTCAATATCTTTAAGTCAAGAAGCACCTGCTGCTGACCCTTCAGTCTCATCAACAAATCATCATTCTTCAAATGTACATCATGGAACTGTTTCTGGCATCAATGATGAAGTTAATCCCTTTGCTACTCCTGAAGATGCTCCATTTGAAAACATATTTGCTCCTGAATCATCATCAGAACCATCTTCGTCAGGAGACATCGACTCTGCTACCTCAGTCCCTCAACAACTGCCACATGAACACCTTAGAAAATGGACTCACGATCATCCACTAGACAACATCATTGGAAATCCCTCTCGTCCTGTATCAACACGGAAACAACTTGCAACCGATGCCTTATGGTGCTTCTTCAACTCCGTACTATCTAAGATCGAACCAAAAGATGTTAAAACCGCCATGAATGAAGATAGCTGGTTCAATGCCATGCAAGATGAAATTCATGAGTTTGATCGACTTGATGTATGGGAGTTAGTACCTGCTCCAGACTGTGCTATGATTATTGCTCTTAAATGGATCTTCAAAGTGAAACTTGATGAGCATGGTGATGTGTTGAAGAACAAGGCTCGATTAGTTGCTAAAGGATACCGTCAAGAGGAGGGTATTGACTTTGAAGAATCTTTTGCTCCAGTTGCTCGAATCGAGGCAATCAAAATCTTTTTGGCTAATGATGCAGGTAAGAACATGGTAGTCTATCAGATGGATGTAAAGACGACATTTCTGAACGGAGATCTTAAAGAAGTCGTCTACGTCAGCCAACCTGAAGGATTTGTGAATCGAGAGCATCCTACTCACGTTTATCGTTTGAAGAAGGCTCTTTACGGTTTAAAGCAAGCTCCAAGGGCATGGTATGATACACTGTCAAAGTTTCTTCTATCTACCGGATTTAGCAAAGGAGCAGTTGATCCAACATTGTTCACCAGGAAGTCAGGCAAACATTTAATTCATGTTCAAATTTATGTTGATGATATTATTTTTGCCTCGACAGACCCAATGGAATGTGATTGTTTTTCAAATGAAATGAGTTCAAAATTTCAAATGTCAATGATGGGACAAATGTCATTTTTCTTGGGATTACAAATTTCGCAAAGTCCCGGAGGCATTTTCATAAATCAATCTAAATATGCAACTGAGATCTTAAAGAAATTTGGATTTGATTCAAGTGACCCTGTTGACACTCCCATGATTGATCGAACCAAACTAGATGAGGACCACTCGGGGATCATGATTGACCAAACAAAATATCGTAGTATGATTGGATCCCTGATGTACCTCACAGCTAGTAGACCAGACATCTTGTTCGCTGTTTGCATGTGTGCTAGATACCAGTCTAAGCCTACTAAAAAGCACCTTGAAGCAGTTAAACGGGTCTTTCGGTATCTCCAAGGAACCATCAATATGGGTCTTTGGTACCCGAAGGACACCGGTATGTCACTAACAGCCTATGCAGATGCTGATCATGCAGGGTGTCAACATACTCGTCGAAGTACATCTGGAGGTGCTCAGTTTTTGGGTGATAAGCTTGTGAGCTGGTCTTCAAAGAAGCAAATGAGTACTTCTATTTCCTCTACAGAGGCTGAATACATAGCCATGTCATCTTGTTGTGCTCAAATCTTATGGATGAGATCTCAATTATCTGACTATGGCTTTGAATTCAACAAAATCCCTCTGTACTGTGATAATAAAAGTGCTATTGCTCTCTCATGCAACAACGTTCAACACTCAAGAGCAAAGCATATCGACATTCGACATCATTTCATCAGGGAACAAGTGGAAAAAGGTGTGGTGGAACTCTATTTTGTGAGGTCTGAATACCAGTTAGCAGACATCTTCACCAAAGCTCTTCCAAGAGAACGTTTTGACTTCATACTTCCACGACTAGGATTGAAAAGCCTTCAACCTAAAACACTCAAACGTCTTCAGGAGGAAGACGAGTAGTAAAGGTCTATGCTCATCTATCTCTTGTAAATATCTCTTCAAAAAGCAAATAGAAAATTATAAAACTTAAAAAAAAAAAAAAAAAAAAAAAAAAAAAAAAAAAAAAAAAAATCCAAAAATATTGTCTGTTTGTCATGTTTTCCTCGGTTCGACAATATCTACGGTCTTTGTGTTGTCATTCAAAGAATGACACGGGACTTTAGATGTTGTCCGAATTCTTAAAAAAAAAAAAAAAAAATGAGAGAAAGAGAAACAATGGCTTACAGTTATTTCAGACTGTAACCCGAGCTTCAAATAATGGCTTATTGTCATCTCAAGCAGTAACCCATTTTTTTTAAAAGAAAGAACAGAGCCATACTTTATCATGTTTTTCAAAATTCCATGCTCAGATTCTATAATCATTAATCTGATGAAAACTAACTGTTTTGAAAAATAACTCGGACTCTATTTTTGATAATCATTTGGACTTATTTGTCAAAATATCAATCTCTCAATCAACAACCTATGTCATTGATTGAGGGGGAGAATGATTTCAATTAAATTAAAAAGTTATTTGGCATTCAAGTGTTTTCAAAAGATATTCATGCATGTTTTATCAATGGAGTTTAAAGTCTTAAAATCCGATCCTTATCAGTTAAAACGCTTTCATAATCAAGTCACAATTCTCCTTAAAAGCTTTCAAAATCAATTTAAATCTATAAGAGATCACAAATCTCAAATGATTTGATAATTGTGATCGGGGGAGAATGTGTGATTTAAATTGGATTTAAACTGATAATAAGGGAAATGGTTTTATAAGGATGAACATGCTCTCCTTCCCACATGTGACAAACGATTTCAAATTTTCCATGCACATGTTGAGGGGGAGCATCTATCTTAAACCTATGATGTATAACGTGATCACTTATCTCAATGTGCAGGTTCCCTCTAGTATGTGCAAAACTCTTTTCAAATCTCGAGGCACATACTGAGGGGGAGCAAACCTATGAAAACCTCATCCTTCCCAAAAATGCTTTATCTACTTGTCTTGATCAGGGAAGTGATGTTGATATCTTTTAGAAAATGGTAATCAAAGAAGTCAATTCTTTCTCTTGCCTCCATGTACAAAACGATTTCAAATATTTGATGCACATGTTGAGGGGGAGTTCTCGTTCTAAAATTATCAAAAACAATTCAGGTACAAAATGCTTTGATATTATATCACAAGTATCTGGATTGATTTTCAAATGGTTTTCAATTGGTTCAAATGGCAGATGAACAATACCAAATAGACCGACCAACTTTACTTTATGTACGGTGATATAAGGATGATAAGGTTAGGTATGTGTTCCCATGATCTGCCAGAACCGGAAGGATCTACCCAGGGACTATCCACTAGTTAGTGTAGAGTTCTTAGGTATGATGATAAAAGGAGAAAAATGAGATATGGGAAGAGTGCGGACTGAGACAGAGCAAGTACTGGAACAAACCCAACAAGGTTCTTGCTATGAAGTCTCGGTAAGCACTGAAGGGGTTGAAGAATTAAAAAGAATTGAATGAGAAAAGGGTGAAAACAAATAGCCCTCCATATATTCAACCTTAGGGCAGAAACCGGGTTCATTTCATATGCTACTGATGGTAACATCGGTATTGAAGACAAGACGTCATGGACCCAGTGACGCACTGCAATTCAACTTTCCAAACCACTCAAGTTCCTCTTAAAAGGACTTGTTTCATTCTCACGGGGAACCGACATTATCTATCGACTTTCTCTTAGAGATTGTTGATATTGAAGAAGGAGACCCTCTCCCTAGTCTCCGGCACAGGATCCAAATATGCACAAATTGTGTCTAGAGCCACGAGATCATCAATAAATCTCATTAGGACACTTTCAATGAAGACTCTCTGTTTCACACAATGTGGAAAGAGAGATTATATCTTGAGTCCTACGCATTATCCTTGTGGTATTGCCAGAACATCTGAGTGATGTGTATACATATTCACAATGAAGATGGAAAGCCTTCTGGAGCCAACATCAAACAAGCTCCTGGTAGGTGGCATGTGAGATTTATTATATAGATCAACCATGTGACAACTGAACATAAACAATGGGGCGATTCAAGCTCTTGAATCAATCCTGGTTCAGGTTATGGATTGACGGATACCTTTGAAAAACCGGTCTTTGTGCTTAAAATTTTTTTTCTTTAGCAAATCGACCGTGTACGGACATTTCAAATCAAAAGGTGTTTTATGATTGATAATTGATGTTCATTAAAACCTTCGTTGTATTGCAAAAACAATTTCTATTGAGCAATACACGATTGTTTTTCAAATATCTTTTCATCAATCAGTGAATTTCTATTCGCTGGTTCACTCATTCCGTGTTGTCTTCTTTGAGATGTTCCGGTTTGAGAACAGCTAGAGCAGCTGCGAAACCCTGTCAAGGAAATTCTTCGGAATTATACCAGATCACAGGCAGTACTTGTACTGATCAACGGGGAACCGTGGGCCGTGTACCTCAATTCAACGAAAGTGATCAAAGACACTTTCGTGCGATTTATTGCTAACTGTTGTATGCAGGTACACCCGACGTTTGTAGCTGATCAGAATGAAGCGGTCAATCCATAGCCGCATGCTCACTTAACACATTCATCTCAAAAGAAATCATGATTAGTGCATCAATGACTCTGATATTTTCACTCCATGCTTCTGCTACGCTGCTGCCAATATCATGAATCAACGAAAGCTTCCACTACTCTGTTGAGAAGATTTCATGATCCAGAATGTGAGCATGTCGGTCCGAATGTCACAACATCACATAATACCAACATCACAATGGATATCTCAGAGAATTTTAAGTAGCTGATGATCTCAAAAGCTGGCTCAAATTTACTATCACGTGGATCAGTAAAAGACCTCCACCTAGAGTAACCAAACATGCAATGAGAAGAATCAATGACTACGAGCTTCGGAGCAAAGTACTACATCAAGAATGCAAGAACAATCGTTAATGACATATCTGTTTGTATTCAATGTAATTTTAGTATATGTTTGAGGTGACCTCCCTTAGGGGGAGATTGTTAGGAATTAGAAATTCCAGGTATTAAAGAGTCGGTCACCTCAAGTATATGTAATCGTTAGAAAGCTCGTAGTCGTAGTTATTTTAAGTTAAGTAGTATTTTGTTAAGTAACACCGTGGAGGACGGACGGGTCTTTACCTACTGTATGCCTGATCCACAGCCCGTTGTGCGGCGTTTTATGTAAGACTGTAAATACTCTCTACCTCCCAAGGTAGAGAGTTGGAGCTCATAATAATATCTTCCACTTTCTCTCACTAAGTTCCCTAAACATCTAACTTTCTCTCTCTAGAACTCCACTTATACGCCCACTTTGTGTTATGGTTTGATGTGTAAGTGAAAACCAATATATTACAGATTACAAACACAAACAGTTAAATAAACTGTTACAAAAATCGGTATCTAAGGAATTCAATCGTAATTTCTATAGGCTTGTACCGAATCTGCTTCAAAGAAACTCAATTTTGGTTTCAATGAATCTAGATTTAAAACTGAATAATGACCAAACTAAATAGATTAGTTTAATAGAAACTCAATCTTGATTTCAAAATAAACTGATAAGAATAACTGCTTTAAAAAGCGTTTTAGATCTATAAACCAAATCTTTTAATTAAAATCCAGTTTCTTAAAAATTGGTTTTCCACAAAAACTCAATCCTAGTTTCGACAGGAAAAACAGTTTGTATATAAATCTGTTAAATAAAATTAAACCGATTTAACAAAAAGTGTTTTAATTCGGTCACACAAAATCTGTTTTAAGATTGTAGGGAAACATGTACACTTTTATTAATAAATAAGATTACAAATAATAATAACATAAACTAAATGATAGAAAATTAAATAACAGACAAAATGGAGTAGAAGCAGAAGACAGACACTATTCAACAAAAATTAAACGAAAGCAGTAAGGAGCGTGACACGAGGCTCGTGTTAACACAATTCCCTTAAAACAGATTCGCCGTCTGTTTCTCAGGTTACAACGGCCAAAGCTGATGTACAGCTTGACTAGACACACTTTCCCGAAAGATCACAGAAGCTTTGCATGTTTCTGATCGAAGATACTGCTGGAATTCGGTTGTTGTGGAGTTGCGTTTTTATGTGTCTCAAAATGAATGAATTCGGGTTTAACTTAAAGCCTTTGCATGTCTTGGTTAACAAGACAGAATATTTTATCCGAAATTAAACCGACATGCAAATCTGTTATTACAATAACTCGATTTGATATCTTTTATTTAACACAAAATATTCTGTAAAACTTGTCCATTCCTAAAATAGATTTACAAAAAATCTGAAAAGGAAGCTCGCACGTAGGTGAGATTTCAAAGCTGCATTCGTGTCCACAGGTCGCACGGGCTCGCATGATTTCACAATTTTTGCCCAAAAATCTTGAAATCTGCACCTATCCACAGGTCGCACGGGCTCGCATGAGTTTGGAAGCTTCGAACCCATTTTTGCCAAGAAATCCTGAAATCTACACCCACTGCACGCGCGCATATAGGTGTTGGGCTAAAACCAACTAAAAGATTTTGATAGCCAATACCAAGATTTTCTTATAAAAACCTTTCCATTTCAATCATTGGGCGATGTGGGATACTCTCCCAAATCTTAATATTTGTGTTTCAAGTGTCTCACTTTGAGACACGATATCTCATTTATATCCATTTCATTTTTGACACATTTTAGCTCGTTGCGAAGCTCTCGTAAAAAAGAACGCAAAACTAGCAAGAAATATAAATATATATAGCATACAAATATATTAAATAGTGTCCAAAATTTGCAAAAAATCATTTTTGAACTACCATTTTCCAACAAACAATAATGTAGCCTAAGGTGTAATGATAGTCGAACATGTTGTTTGAGAAAGTATGGAACTAATATGTACGCAATGGTGCAACTATAAATAGAATTTAGGAAGATATGACTATAACTTTATGAAGATTTAACTCTAGATATTTTCAAGCAAAGATAGCGTACATGAAGCACAAATACAAACCAAACATCAGAGTTTTAGATGTTACCAAATTTAGCAGAAATATGTATAATCTAAGTGTCTTAACATAATTGAAACCAATCATAACCACAACTAATCACTTAAATTAAATACACACTTTAACAATAAAAATTTACATTACAAGGGTATTAATAATGTAAGATCCAAGAAATATGCACTACCATACCAAGGCCAAATTTGTCATTTCACACTTCAACATTACAATAATACACCCCAACCCCATGATCAAATGTACGGTTTCCCTTCTATATATATGCATCACCTTCATTACCTCTACATCAAAACACACACAACACCTAAAAACACACATTAATACATAAAATGGGCAACAGTTTAAGATGTTGTTTAGCTTGTGTTCTTCCATGTGGAGCACTTGATCTCATCAGAATAGTGCATTTAAATGGTTATGTGGAAGAAATCACACGTTCAGTGACTGCGGGTGAGGTTTTAAAGAATTACCCTAATCATGTATTGAGTAAACCTTGTTCTCAAGGCGTTGTTCGAAAAATATTGATTTTGTCGAATAGTACCGAGCTTAAAAGAGGGAGCTTTTATTTCTTGATCCCTTCATCATCAGTGCCAGAAAATAAAAGGAATCCTAAAAATAAAGAAGATGCAAAAAAAGTTAAGAAAGTTGTTAGGGTTCCAGAGTTGGTTTCTGGTGCGATTTCTGATGTGATTGCCGAAAATCTGAATTGTTCGGATGTAGTGGTGGTGTCCGAGAGAAAGAAAAGAGGTCACAGGAGAGCTCGCCGAACTGTTCAGGCCGGCGAGTGGAGACCTCATCTTGAGAGCATATTTGAGGAATAATTTTTCTTGAGAAAGCCTTTTTTGGGTTATTTGTTCTTTTTTCTTGTTTGTTCTTGATTATCTTGTGGATAGATTTGACATTTTTTTTCAATTTTCACCTATGTTTATGGTTTTTTTGTAAACGAGGTAAATGTCTCTTTTGCCCTGAGAAAATCACATGAAGAAGAGAGAAAAGAGAGCAAGTATTGCCCATGTTCATGTACTTTCATGTACCAAGTTGTAATTATAAAGTTATAAATATTTCTCCTTTTTTCTATATACGGAGTATATTACTTGTTGGGTTTTTATATTTGTTTTTGTGGTATTATGATATAGATAAATGATGAATGCAACATGCTACATGTTAGATGCTTGATATATGCACGATTGGTTGCATGAAGAATAAACGAAAGAATAATATAATATTTATATAAAAGGTACTTAGATTAAATATGTAATGAAATGTTACAATTTAAGTCATATAATTATTGTTTTCGAATGATATTTTGCGCGTTGAATTCATTTGAACTTGAAAGCATAACTAATCAATTCTGTCGATGAACTAACAAGTTGATATCGCAAGACCTTTTGGATCCCTACCAAAGTGCTTGATGCCGTAATCCACTCCATCCTTTGGAAGTTTAGAAACGACTCATGCTTCTCGTCCACAAGACCAAAGCGAAGTTTCATTCTCAACGACGTGAAACATCTTTCTTTTATTTGGATCTCAAATAGAGCTCGTAATGTTACTCTTAATTGGTTTCAAGTGGCTCTTCAACCCATGTAACTCTCTATCCATCTCTTTGTAATTGTTCGCCTAGCATCTTGCTAAGCTTTTAATTTAATCTGCCGTTCTAAAAAAAAAGTTGATATCGCAAGACTAATTAAAAGACTGCTGACACAATTAAATAACTTAACTATTCTTGTATAATGATACGAATGCGATGCTCTTCGTGTTACGAAAGGATTTTGGAGAAGACAGTAGAAGTTCGATAAATCTTCAAGGGTGCGTTCTTCACAAAATAATAATCCAGCTTTAAATTTTTAATAGAGTTATGATATATAGGCATACATAATAGACTTACAAATAGGCCTATACCATTCACATTTTGACAAGTTTCAAACATTTTTATTTTCTCTTTTCATATTAACCAATCAAATTTTCAATTTCACTAATCATAGTTGTAGGTCTATTTTTAGGCACACTATTTAGATTTAGAAATCATTTTTCTTTTTAATATAATCCTTTATATATTTACTTAGTTTGTACGTGACAAGTAGACCGGAGTATTTCCTTTGATTACTTTGTAGACTGTATAGTAGTACATACTATAAAAAAAAAGTTTTTGACATGTTGTACAAGCTCTTATAAAAAGGCATATGACAAACAGACACAAAGAAAACGTACTTATGGGCATATGGTCATATGGAAATATGTTTTTGTCTATACACTAAAACCTTGATGTGCTATTTGGCTGTCTTAAATTTGAAAGTGGTTAAAGAGGACAACATAAACTCATCAAATATTTTAGATAAATTTATTCCTTATCTTGATAAAATGTAATTAGTTATTGTTCGACTTCGAGCATGCTTGATTAGATGTCAACCATGTTACCAAACTAATACATGGAGATGGAGATGTGGTACCAATAATGGCGTTGACTTTGTTAAAACTTAAAAAAGATGGAAATGTTATTGTTGCTTTGGTTTTATTGCATCTATATAAAATATAGACAACATATAATTAAAGCTATGAGTTTGAAAAACATATCGCACTACAACAATCGGATGGACGGGCGAGGAGCCTTTCGCCGAGGACACCATGTCCCCGGTGAAAGTCACTAAACGACAAAATAAAATCTGACGTGGCACATAAATACGCTGACTTGTTACGGAAAATTCAGCGGATACTTTCTGCGGGGACATGTCCCCGGCGAAAGTAAGTATTTTCAACTTTTATCAAAATTTGACCAAAGTCAAAAGCATGTTAATTGTTCGCGGGAAAATTCTGGCCAAACCTTTTCCAGGAGACATGTCCCCGGCAAAACCTACTATTCAGAAAAATTACACTTTATTGCAACTATTAATACATAACTAAA